>CM046436.1:18294093-18638311 GCA_025506505.1 Flaveria sonorensis
TGTCACACCCCAACCTTAACGGCGGAAACGTCGAGATGTGAGGGTTAAGATTGTTCACAGCCACATAACACTACCATAAATTGTAAATATAAAAATTCATAAGTTGAAATAAACATTACAACCAAATGTCTCAACAAAAAAAAATAAACAAAGTTCAACTTTCAAGTTTCAAGATTTTTATTTATTTTTCTAGGTCCAAATCCTAGGTGTAAGCATGCTTCAAAAGATAATCATCAACCTTGTGCATTTCCTGAAACATGTTAAAAATAAAGGGTCAACTTTAAAAGTTGGTGAGTTTCCATGGGTTAAGCATATATATATATATATATAAAAGTTTACAAGTAGCAATTCATGTCAATGGTTACGAATAAAGCAAGTTTATAGATAACATATAGCTACAATCAAACCTTGACCAAGAATATCATTTACAAGTTTAACGATTAGCTAAGTGTACTTGGTTCCCATGATGAACAAGCATACGTCATCAGGAGCCGGCAATAACCTCGGCTTTAGCACCAAATAGGCTTGTCAGGCCCATAGATCTATGACGTCGCCAGGCTAGCAATAGTTAATGATTGTCAACATATAATGTCCATCATATAAGACTCACAATATTACAAATAACCATGACAAAAAGTAAAGATGAATTGCATGTGCATTTACAAGTATCAAGATGTTTACAAGTGCAAGTTTATAAAGTTAACATGTTTCACCCAAAAGGTGTGAAATAAAGTAAAAGAGGGGCATGAAAACTCACATGATATAAGTGGTGTAAAGGTAATAACAAGTAATTAAGTGGTGCTCCAACGATTCCTTTTACAAGATACCTAAACGTATATATTCAAGATTAAGTCTAAAGATAAGTTTAACGATTCATACGTGAACTAGGGTTTCAAGTGGAGTTTGGGGCTTTTGACAAATAAATTAAATTTAACAAATGGATTCACTTATATTTTGGTTTAAATAATAGAGAAGTATACTATTTGAGTATTTTAATGAAAGGAAATCATTTATTTAATAAAGTTTAAATGATTTTTTTTATAATCATTTGATGTAAACATGATTTAACAATAATTAAAAGTAACGTTTGAACCAATAATAATTTATTAATTTAAACTATCATTTAAAGTCCATTTTACAAGAATAAACTAAAAATGACATTTGTTAATTGTTTTATAAAAAGGGTATATAAATATTTAAATTGAAAAATTTGCAGAAAATAATTTGGTGACTTTAAAAATAATTAAAGTTTACAAAAATGATTTTTATAATTACTAAAATATTCTGTATTTAAAATTGTTAAGAAAAGGCTTTTAAAAAAATAATGTGGGTGCCCGGGTTCGAACCCGGGACCTCAATTGTGGGGAGTTGTGTTTACCGTAGGCTGGGTAGCCTATGCCTGCTAAAAGCCGGCTCCTTATTTATAAACACAATCGCTGGAAAAACCCCCAAATCCATAAACCCTAGAACCAAATTTGATCAAATTGAACATCCATTCGTTAAGATAATGAAATCAACGTTGGGGCTTTTAATCCCCAAGTGATTTCGAGTGTATCTGCATATCTAATTACCGGGTGGAAGTTTAAATCGATGAGAACGAGATGAAGAACAATCGCGACTGTGGTGAATCCGATTGAAGTGCAATTGGCGATGATAATCGAATTAAATTCGTGTGAAGTTCAGGGAATGTTCACGACCCTAAGCCCTTTGTCAATTTTAGTTTAAGTTGCTCGGAAGGTGGGTTTTGATTGGGTTGCAGGTTCGCGATGAAGAAGGAATCGATGAGACGATTTCGTGTGTTTCAGATAGAATTATGTTTATTGAAAGTTTAGGAATAGTTTAACGATCAATTTTGGTGCAATTAATTAGATTATTATTAGGTTTCAATGATCAACGGTTCTATGATTAAAGCTTCGGTTATTCAAACCGATTGTGTTCGTAACCGGCGTTTAAACGTAATAAAGGTGTGTTTAAGTTCGAACCATGTTCACGAATCGATTTGGAACGGTTTGGGATCAAGATTCGAAGGGTTTCGATGGTTTGGGGTCTCGCCGGAGTTGGCCGGAGCCTCGCCGGAATCACGGGGTTGGGGGGGAAATTGGTTTGGGTTTTGAATTTTACACAATTGGTCCCTGTAGTTTTAATTCTTGTTATTTTAAATACAACTTTATTTTTTAAAGTTTCTAAATTGACAATAAAGCCCCTGAACTTAATTAAACTTTAAGTTTTAACTATTTTATAACTTATTAATTATTTAACTTTTATAACTTATGATTTCTATTATTATTATATTTTTATCTTATTTTAACTATTATTATTATGTTTATTATATTAAAACAAATTATTAACTCTTAAATTAATGAATTAATGCACAAAAAAGAAACATTCAAAAAACCCATATAGTTTTTAAATGACATAAATGGTCCTTACAAGAACATAACAGGGTTAACTATTAATTAACGAAAACCCAACGAAAGGTTACAGTCTCCCAACTTTAAGAATTTGTCCCGAAATTAAATGGGACAATCAGACTTTCATCAGCAAAAACATTTTCTCAAATTTGAGACATGGAAAACAGGATGAACCCCGCTAAGATCGGAAGGTAGTTCCAGTTTATAAGCCACTTTCCCAATCCTTTTCAGGATCTTGAAAGGTCCTACAAATCGTGGAGCTAATTTACCCTTCTTCCCAAAGCGAACGACTCCCTTCCATGGTGAGACTTTAAGAAGAACCATATCCCCAACTTGGAATTCCAACGGCTTGCGTCGTTTATCGGCATAACTTTTTTGTCGACTTCTAGCCACTTCAAGGTTCTTGCGAATCATGGAAACTTTATCGGTTGTTTCTTGTATGAGCTCAGGACCAGTGATGAAATTTTCACCAATGTCAGTCCAGCAGATCGGGGAACGACATTTACGACCATAAAGCGCTTCAAAAGGTGCCATTTTGATACTCGAGTGGTAACTATTATTATACGAAAATTCCGCGAGAGGTAAATGCGTATCCCAGTCACCACCAAAGTCAAGGACACAAAGACGTAGCAAATCCTCTAGGGTTTGAATGGTTCGCTCGGTTTGACCGTCCGTTTGAGGATGGTAAGCCGTGCTTAAATCCAGTTGAGTACCCAAAAGTTCTTGCATAGACGACCAAAAGTGCGAAGTGAAACGAGCGTCTCGGTCGGATATGATATGCAAAGGTACGCCATGACGACTCACAATCTCATCAATGTATATACGAGCTAACCTTGACGTTTTGTAAGTGTCACGTATGGGTATGAAATGTGCCGACTTGGTCAATCGGTCAACGATCACCCATATGCTATCATGACCACGAGAGGTGCGAGGTAGTTTGGTTATGAAGTCCATGGATATGTGTTCCCATTTCCACATGGGAATCTCGGGTTGTTCAAGCAATCCACTAGGACGTTGATGTTCAGCTTTAACCTTCGTACACGTAAGACACTTAGCTACGTAAGTTGCTATGTCTTTCTTCATTCCAGGCCACCAGTATTGACCACGCAGATCCATATACATCTTATCGGAACCAGGATGAATTGAGTAACGAGTTTGATGAGCTTCATTCATGATAAAGGTACGAAGATTATCACGGTTTGGAACCCAAATTCGATTCAAGAAATACATCAACCCATTGGCTTTCGTTTCTAGTTGAGCTCGAAGGTTGTACTCCAATTCCTCTCCCATTTTTCCTCCTTCTTGAACCGCTTGTTGAGCCTCCATGATACAAGTCTCGATGTCATTCTCAATCCTCAAATTTTGTAGCAGCACCGTAGTCTCGTTAACATCCAGACGAATCTCAGTATCAAATTCTCCCAAGGTATCAAACCATTGTCGTCGATCGCGAATTTCTTGAAACGAGACCATCTTATTATGAATCTTACGACTTAGTGCATCGGCTACGACATTTGCCTTTCCAGGGTGGTAACGAATGTCACAATCATAATCACTAATCAACTCAACCCAACGTCGTTGTCTCATGTTGAGATCCTTTTGATTGAAGACGTGTTGTAGGCTTTTGTGATCGGTGTAGACTATACATTGCGTCCCATAAAGGTAATGCCTCCAAATCTTTAAGGCAAAAACCACAGCACCAAGTTCAAGATCATGTGTCGTATAATTCACCTCATGGACCTTCAATTGTCTCGATGCATATGCTATGACCTTTCCTCGTTGCATGAGAACACAACCAAGGCCTTGTTTAGATGCATCACAATATACGGTGAAATCATCGTTTCCATCGGGAAGGGTCAAGATAGGAGCATTACACAACTTGTGCTTTAAGGATTCAAAGGCTTCCTCTTGTTCAGACCCCCATTCGAATGGTTTATTCTTTTGGGTCAAGGAAGTAAGCGGTTTCGCGATTCGAGAGAAGTTGGCAATGAAACGTCGATAATACCCAGCAAGACCAAGGAAAGAACGAACTCGGTTGGAGTTGTGGGAACACACCAATTTTTCACAGCTTCCACCTTTGCAGGGTCAACGTGAATTCCTTGACTATTCACCACGTGTCCCAGAAATTGGACCTCCTCAAGCCAAAATTCGCACTTTGAGAACTTTGCGTATAGTTGTTCTTTCTTCAATAGCTCAAGAACTTGTCGCAGGTGATGTTCGTGATCGGTTTTGGACTTGGAGTAGATAAGTATGTCGTCAATAAAGACAATCACGAACTTGTCTAGATACGGCTTGCATACTCGATTCATGAGATCCATAAAGACAGCAGGAGCATTCGTTAAACCAAAGGGCATAACCATGAACTCATAGTGTCCATATCGGGTACGGAACGCAGTTTTTGGGATATCATCATCATGAACTCGTAATTGATGATAGCCAGAACGTAAGTCAATCTTTGAGAAAATAGCAGCTCCTTGAAGTTGGTCAAAAAGATCATCGATGCGAGGAAGAGGGTAGCGGTTCTTGATGGTAAGTTTGTTAAGCTCACGATAATCGATGCACATACGAAATGATCCATCTTTCTTCTTCACGAACAGAACAGGTGCACCCCAAGGCGATGAGCTAGGACGGATAAAGCCCTTGTCGGACAGTTCTTGAAGTTGACTAGCTAGCTCTTGCATTTCTGACGGTGCAAGTCGATATGGTGATTTAGCCACAGGGTTCGCTCCCGGAATTAAATCGATCTTAAACTCGACTTCACGCACGGGAGGTAAACCGCTAAGGTCATCGGGAAACACTTCAGGAAAGTCTCGTACAATCGGGACATCCTTAAGATCGTTCCCTTTGACTTTCGTGTTGACCACGTAAGCCAAGAAAGCCATGTAATTCTTGCTTAGACATTTTCGGGCTTGAGTACACGACATGAGTTTGAGTCCTTTGGATGATTTTTCGCCGAATACTTTCAATGTATCCCCCGAAGGCAAAGGAATTCGAATGCACTTCTCGAAACAAATAATTTCAGCATGATGTTTGGCTAGCCAATCCATGCCAATGATAACGTCAAAGCTTCCAAGTTTCATAGGAATAAGGTCGATAAAGAAATCATGCTCGTTTAGGCTCAAAATGCAATCACGAATAACGACATCAACGGTGATGGGTTCTCCATCGGCGACTTCGACAGTAAGAGGTCTTTCTAGTTTCGTATGTGGCTTAGCAAGTATAGGCTCAAATTCTATCGAGACAAAACTCTTATCGGCTCCAGAGTCAAACAGAACGTAGGCATAAGAATTATTAATAAGAAACATACCTGTTCAGTTTTAAAGACGTTAACGATACAGGTAAAGCAACAAAAGAACTTGGATCATAAAGTTGGGGTTGGATTTGACATACCGTTCACCACATCGTTGTTTGCTTGTGCTTGGTTTGCATTGATGTTGAAGGCACGTCCTCGGGCTTGTGGTACGTTACCCGCAAGACGAGGGCATTGTGGGCGAAAATGACCAGGTTCCCCACAGTTGTAGCAAGCACGATTAGCAACTAACGCGGCATTGTTTGGTGCACGGTGACAAGTAGCCACCAAGTGTCCATACTTACCGCACAGTGTACAGATACGGCACGGGGTATTACCCGCATGATGATACTTACAGACATTGCACAATGGTAGAGGACCAGCATAGGCTCTAGCAGCAGGTGCTTGTGTAACAGGAGCGGGTTGTCTTTGAGGTACCTTGGGTGTAGCCACAGCGAAATTACGCGCCGGTGTGAACTTGCGTTTCTTGTTGTTGTAAGACGGTTCATTCTTACTCTCCTTAGCTGCTTCAGGGACCGCCTTTTCAGTCTTTTTAGCCCCTTTGACAGACAAGGTGCCCGCTCGAATATGGTTTTCAGTAAGTTGAGCGGTGATGGTAATGGCATCTTCCAAAGTTGTGGGTCTACTTCCCACCACGGCATCTTGGATTTGAGGTGGCACCCCCTTGATGAACTTCTCAATGTTCCTAGGAACAGTGTCAACCATGTGAGGCAACAGGATGCTCAACTCGTGATGCCTAGTTGAATAGGCCAAATGATCTCCACCATCTTGCTTGAGATTCCAAAACTCCTCCTCCAGCTTTTGCAGCTCACTTCTCGGGCAGAACTTTTGGATGGCAATGTTCTTGAATTCTTCCCAAGTTAGTGCCAACACAGCATCAGCACCACGATTCCTCTTCTCACTATTCCACCACGTAAGTGCTCTTTGTTGAAGAACACTTGTGGCATAACGGACTTTGAGTGCCTCGGGACACTCACAGTTGATGAAGGTGTTCTCCATGCTTTCAAACCACTCGAGAAGTCCAGTGGCTCCTTCCTTCCCACTAAAGCTAGTGGGTTTGCACGAGTTGAAGTGCTTAAACGTGCAGGTTTGGTTGTTTCTTCCTTGATTTGCACTATTCTCTCCTTGCCCATTGCCATTAGTGTTGTTACTAGCGTTGGTCATCAAGGTGCTACTCAGTTCGGCAACCATGGTCGGAATGACTGCAGCCATTTGACGGGCAATCATGGCGGCTAATTTGCGGTCGGAGCTACCACGCTTTCCATGATGACGAGACATGCTGGATACAAAATAAGTTAGTCACAGAAATTTGGAGGTAGAAAATAATAAATCAAACAAAGATTTTTCAAGACTTGTAAAACACACATGGAATGATTCCATTTGGTACGCATTACCATTTGGAAACGTTGACACGTCAAGGTGAGTTAACTCCAATTGCCTTAGAAACTTGTGTATATTGACCATAGTTTATCACTCATCCCAGAAATCCCCAGGTAAGCATAACTAGTCCCACGGGATTTATGCGAAATGCTTACCTTAGCCCGAAGGCTTTTTGCCAGGAAATCCAGAATACAGGTGTCTATGTGTCACACAATATTTCTTTAGGTTCATGGAATTAAAACCTTGATGAGATTTTCATAGATTAGACATAAAGTCTAAAGATTTGAACCTTTGATATAAAGCTTACGTTCCCACGTGTCGTCGAGAATAAGTTTAAGATATTTCATCGTCGAGAGAATAAAGGATTAAGAATAAGTTTTAGAGGAGACAAGGCAACCAAGTTTCTCAATTATAAGGCAATCCTAACTAAAGGCATCAAGTTGCACATTAAGAGGCCCTCCTTAACAAGTAGCATTATGTAGCATGCAACAAAATATATTACAAGATCATAAAGATTTTTCTTATGAGGTTCATGCATCAACTATAGTCTAGGTCACCATTTCTAATAACCTAAATCCCTATAGTTATGGGCTCTGATACCAATCTGTCACACCCCAACCTTAACGGCGGAAACGTCGAGATGTGAGGGTTAAGATTGTTCACAGCCACATAACACTACCATAAATTGTAAATATAAAATTCATAAGTTGAAATAAACATTACAACCAAATGTCTCAACAAAAAAAAAAAAACAAAGTTCAACTTTCAAGTTTCAAGATATTTTATTTATTTTTCCTAGGTCCAAATCCTAGGTGTAAGCATGCTTCAAAAGATAATCATCAACCTTGTGCATTTCCTGAAACATGTTAAAAATAAAGGGTCAACTTTAAAAGTTGGTGAGTTTTCATGGGTTAAGCATACATATATATATATATAAAAGTTTACAAGTAGCAATTCATGTCAATGGTTACGAATAAAGCAAGTTTATAGATAACATATAGCTACAATCAAACCTTGACCAAGAATATCATTTACAAGTTTAACGATTAGCTAAGTGTACTTGGTTCCCATGATGAACAAGCATACGTCATCAGGAGCCGGCAATAACCTCGGCTTTAGCACCAAATAGGCTTGTCAGGCCCATAGATCTATGACGTCGCCAGGCTAGCAATAGTTAATGATTGTCAACATATAATGTCCATCATATAAGGCTCACAATATTACAAATAACCATGACAAAAGTAAAGATGAATTGCATGTGCATTTACAAGTATCAAGATGTTTACAAGTGCAAGTTTATAAAGTTAACATGTTTCACCCCAAAAGGTGTGAAATAAAGTAAAAGAGGGGCATGAAAACTCACATGATATAAGTTGGTGTTAAAGGTAATAACAAGTAATAAGTGGTGCTCCAACGATTCCTTTTACAAGATACCTAAACGTATATATTCCAAGATTAAGTCTAAAGATAAGTTTAACGATTCATACGTGAACTAGGGTTTCAAGTGGAGTTTGGGGCTTTTGACAAATAATTAAATTTAACAAATGGATTCACTTATATTTTGGTTTAAATAATAGAGAAGTATACTATTTGAGTATTTTAATGAAAGGAATCATTTATTAATAAAGTTTAAATATAAAGTTTAAATGATTTTTTTTTATAATCATTTGATGTAAACATGATTTAAACAATAATTAAAAGTAACGTATGAACCAATAATAATTTATTAAATTAAACCATCATTTAAAGTCCATTTTACAAGAAATAAACTAAAATGACATTTGTTATATTGTTTTATTAAAAAGGGTATATAAATATTTAAATTTGAAAAATTTGCAGAAAATAATTTGGTGACTTAAAAATAATTAAAGTTTACAAAAATGATTTTATAATTACTAAAATATTTCTGTATTAAATTTGTTAAGAAAAGGCTTTTAAAAAATAATGTGGGTGCCCGGGTTCGAACCCGGGACCTCACAATGTGGGGGAGTTGTGTTTACCGTTAGGCTGGGTAGCCTATGCCTGCTAAAAGCCGGCTTCCTATTTTATAAACAAATCGCTGGAAAAACCCCCAAATCGCATAAACCCTAGAACCAACTTTGATCAAATTGAACATCCATTCGTTTAAGATAATGAAATCAACGTTGGGGCTTTTAATCCCCAAGTGATTTCGAGTGTATCTGCATATCTAATTACCTGGGTGGAAGTTTAAATCGATGAGAACGAGATGAAGAACAATCGCGACTGTGGTGAATCGATGAAGTGCAATGGCGATGATAATCGAATTAAATTCGTGTGAAGTTTCAGGGAATGTTCACGACCCTAAGCCCTTGTCAATTTTAGTTAAGGTGCTCGGAGGTGGGTTTGATTGGGTTGCAGGTTGCGATGAAGAAGGAATCGAATGAGACGATTTCGTGTGTTTCAGATAGAAATTATGTATTGAAAGTTTAGGAATAGTTTAACGATCAATTTTGGTGCAATTAATTAGATTATTATTAGGTTCAATGATCAAACGGTTCTATGATTAAAGCTTCGGTTATTCAAACCGATTGTGTTCGTAACCGGCGTTTAAACGTAATTAAAGTGTGGTTTAAGTTCGAACCATGTTCACGAATCGATTTGGAACGGTTTGGGATCAAGATTCGAAGGGTTTCGATGGTTTTGGGGTCTCGCCGGAGTTGGCCGGAGCCCTCGCCGGAATCACGGGGTTGGGGGGGGGGGAAATCTGGTTTGGGTTTTGAATTTACACAATTGGTCCCTGTAGTTTTAATTCTTGTTATTTTAAATACAACTTTTTTTTTAAAGTTTCTAAATGACAATAAAGCCCCCTGAACTTAATTAAACTTTAAGTTTTAACTATTTTATAACTTATTAATTATTTAACTTTTATAACTTATGATTTCTATTATTATTATTATTTTTATCTTATTTTACTATTATTATTATGTTTATTATATTAAAACAAATTATTAACTCTTAAATTAATGAATTAATGCACAATAAAAGAAACATTCATAAACAACCCATATAGTTTCTTAAATGACATAAATGGTCCTTACAAGAACATAACAGGGTTAACTATTAATTAACGAAAACACGAAAGGTTAAGTTAATCATTACATACAAGTTGTAAAAATTTTTACATGCAGTTCAGCCCCAAAGAAGTTTAAAAAACACAAAACCGGGGATCTAGAAACCACTAATTGCAGCCTTCAAGCAAAAACTCCACGAAATTGAGGGCCAACGAGTTCAAAAAACCGAACACACTAAAAAACACACAACCAAGCAAGAAAAGAACACATAAAAATCGGTTCCCAAGCTGAAAACTCAACTGAAACCGAACCAAATACACAAGAAAATTACTCAACTTAGCAAAAATAAGCTCTTTCTCTCTCTAGAACCGAGAGAACTCTGTTCTCTTCTTCTTCTTGTCCCAAGCCAAAAGCAGATGAAAAAGCAGTAGCATGGGCGGCAGCCCTCTAAATAATAGAATAATAGTATTTTGTACTTTATAACTTTACCCCCCACTTGTGTCCATTATCTTTTCTTTGAAGATACTTTTCTTTTCCTTTCTTTTTATTAAATTTTCGGGGTTACAAGTCCACCCCCCTTATAGAGGTTTCATTCGTGAAACCGTTATTCTTCAAACGTTGTGGGTAATGCTGTCTCATCTCTAATCAGTCTCCCACGTAGACTCAGATCCCCCTATGCTTCAACTGCACTCGCACCAATGGAACCACTTTATTTCGTAACTCTTCTCTTTTCGATCAATGATTGCCACTAGTTGCTCTACATAGTTGAGCCATTCATCCACTTTAATGTCTTCTAGTGGTACAATCAACATGGAATGTTGGATGAATCCACTTAACTCATCAGGTAGCTCCAATCGATAGGCCACCTATCCTACTCGTGCAAAAATTCGAAAAGGTCCTATGTACCTCGGACTGAGCTTACCCCACCTCCTAAACCGGATGATTCCTTTCCAAGGCGAGACCTTCAACATGACCCTATCGCCCACATTGAATTCAATCGGTCTACGTCTCTTATCGGCATAAACTTTTGTCTATCTTTCGTCGCCTTCATGAAGGCCTTGATCTTCTCTATTTCTCAGTTGTAGCCTCAATCACTTCAATACTGCCTAGCTCTTTCTGCCTGATGTCTCCCCAACACACGGGCGTTCTACACCTTCTACCATATAGCATCTTATATGGTGGCATGCCAATGCTGGCATGAGACTGTTGTTATATGAGAATTCAGCTAACGGTAAGTGTTCATCCCAACTTCCTCCAAAGTCGATCACGCATGCACGGAGCATATCCGTAAGTGTCTGGATCATCCTTCGGACTGACCATCTGTCTGGGGATGGTAAGTTGTACTGATATGCAACCTCAGCCCATTGCATCATGAAACTCTTCCAAAACTTGGATGTAACCGAGTATCCCGGTCCGACATGATAGACACCGGTACACCATGACGAGCTACAATCCCTTAATGAATAGATCCACCAACCTCGATGAATACGTCTCACGGATCGGCAGAAAATGAGCACTTTTCGTCAAACAGTCTACTATCACCTATATGGCATCATACCCTCTTGCCGTACGTGGTAACTTCGTAATTAAGTCCATGGTGAGGTGCTCCCATTTCCACTTGGGTATATCCAGAGGTTGGATCTTCCCGTATGGCTTCTGGTGCTCTGCCTTCACCTGCAAAAAGTAAGTCACTTACTCACATACTCCGCCACATCACGCTTCATACCCGACCACGAGTAATCTTTCTTCATATCATGATACATCTTGGTAGCACCGGGATGAATAGAGTATCGTGTCTTAAGAGCTTTATCCATGATCCGCTCCCGTAAGCCTCCATAACGAGGGATCCACATCCTCCCAAAGCGGGTTCTAACTCCATGAGTATTTTCACCCAACTCCGTGAATAGACCTCTCATCCTTTCAGAGTTAAGGCGATCTTCTTTCAATGCCTCATCTTGGAACTCCTTGATCTGTGTCATCACATTGGAGGTCTGTCACACCCTCAAAATCCACGTGTGGAGTTTTACCGCGAGGCGTGTGAACAAACCAGGATCACAGTAAATAGTTACTTAGAACGACACTATATGCCACATTTAAAAATAAAACCAACCAAAGTTCAAACTTTAAAACCATGCGGAAGCATTTTGTAAATAAGACAACCCAAAATATAAAAATACATATTTGGCAAAACATGCGCCAACCCAAATATTTAAACACTCATAAATAGATACCAACAAATATGTCTTTAAAATAGAGTCTTAGAATGCATGCTGGACCCGTGTGGTGCTCCTAATGGCAAGCAGAGTTAACGCCTGAGAATAGCATACTAAAATGTCAACACAATGGTTGGTGAGTTCAAGAGTTTGTGTTCGTCATAAACAATAACATTTGCATAACATAAGAAGTGCATTGAAATAGATAGCTAGTCTATATTCACAAGTAATAACCATAGTGATTTGCGATCGAAGCTGACTGTGTTGCGTTTGTTGCCTCCCGTCACGACTTACCAGGTTGTGACGATATTGTGTCTAGGACAATATTGCACCCGTTTGACCTCGAGTCGCACAGGTGGGGCTCGTCAGACCCAGTAGTACTACCCAAGATTTCCCGCTAGTTACCATTATTAACGATCCGAAAGTGTGAGGACTTTCAAGGTATTAAGCACTATGTTAAAACATACACAACTTATAATAATAAAATAGTGTTGAGTACAAGTATGCTACCTCCCCTAAGAAGAAGTTTATAAAAATAGAGGGGCATGAACTCACTTGGTGTGTAAAGATAATGACTAAAGAGAACTGGTGATAGGTGCAAAGACAACCCTTCAAAGGTTACCTAGAAACAAGAGTACATAAGTACGTGTACACAGAATCATATTGAAACCCTAAGTGCTTTACAAATTAAAGAACTCAAAGTTTTAGAAGACAAGACACATTTGACCCAGTTGACCCGTTTGACCCGTTGGTGACATTATAGGTGAAATTCCATTCAAACAAGCATAACAGCCTATCACACATGATTACATACAAACTGATTACATATAACACTTCATTAACCACATGTACTAATTAGATCATCATACAGCCAGATATCATACAAGTCATGCGAATCTCAAACTATTATCATGCTCAACATAACTACAACACAACCAAGCACCATACGTAGGATTAAATCATGCACAGCATGCCATGTGAAGCCACTCACGACTTCATACCCTAAACCCTGCCAATCCTACTAAGTAGGGCCTCAGATTCGTGCGCGTGTATGATGATCATCACATACCATTTAACAGAAATCATATCATCCAAATGTTCTATCATGATCAACCACAAACCAACAATAGTCCTAACTACCCATATGACCCATTACCATAAATTCCCACAACCAGGCCAAATCAGATAACTAACCAACTAAACATTCATACAACCCAAACAATACATTCTACCACCTTATAACTCATCTATGAACTTACTAGCATGATCCAAATGCTCCTAACATACCCAAATCATCATATTTAAGAGATTTCACAATTAAAGTTTCCTTTTTGGGAAAGTTCATCCCAAATCCATCAAACACCTAAAACATTCATGAATCCATCAATCACTTACTAATTCAAGTTCATAACAACATCTAACATGATCAAAACACCAAATCATCATGATTCATCACATTCAACATCAAAAAGTTACTATTTTAAGCAATGTATGAACTACCACGCATCTTCTTGATTTCCTAACGTTCATATCAACAATCTAGCATCTAATCATCATCATAAGCATATCCATAACACCAATTCATCATCAATTCAACATTTCATGCAAAATAAAGTTACTATTCTTAGTAACCTATGAACCATGAATCAAAATCGAAGCTTTCTTGCAAAATCGACATTAACTAATATGCATACAACCTAACTAGCATCATTACAACATCAAACAACCAACATTCAACATCCAATTTGATCAAAATTGCATCAAACTTTCGGCTAAGGGTTCATCACCCGAAAGAACAACCAAAAATCCAATCTTTATGCATACTTGACGTTAAATAACATGTAATCCATCTAGTAAACACATTAACATAAACAACTAAGCATTAATCGACCATCAATTGAAGATTTTGAACCACAAACCCTCGGCTAACTACAAAACATCCAAAGAAACATGAAATTACCCTTAAATTCGAAGAAAGAATGGAACTTGATGCTTCTAACTTGATGTATTGCTTGAATCCGAACCAAAATCGGGTATTTGCTTGTTCTTGGTCGATGATCGAAGTGGAGATGGTGCAATGGGTGGGTCGCGGCCGAGAATAGGTGTTTAGGGTTTGTGTTTTTTTGTTTTGTTCAATTATTTTGTGATAATTACTCTTTGGTCCTTCCAATTTGTATTTTATAAAAGTTAGGCCTTAAACTCTTTTAAAGGATTTTTAACCTAATAACATAACCATTATTAATCAACAATAACAATTTTGTAAAATTTCACTATTACAAGATTCACAAAATAATACACACATTTTCACATTACGCGATAAAATTCATAAATAATATTTAAATCACGTAAAACATAAGCACAACTTAATAATCACACCATTAACTAAATTATTATCATTTTATCATTATTAATTATTATTAAATCACCAACGTTCAACGACAACTAGTGTGTGCTCACGACACGTGTATGCAAGACTTAACGGAACTAACGGCGTTTGGTAACGGAAAATTACCGGATGTCACATTATCCTCATGTTGAAAGAATTTTCGTCCAGAAAATTACGTTACATGGTGAGTGCTCCATCACTGGTCTACTGTATTGGCATAAAGTAATCGAGTGAGTTTCGGATGAGTTGTCACATCATCCCCATGTTGAAAGAAATTTCGTCCCGAAATTTAAATCAGTACATTCGCCGGCTAACATCGTCTTTTCAAAGAGCTGAGGATACTTAAGTTTCATTTGGTCCTCACGTTCCCACGTGAATTCTGGTCCACGTCTCGAGTTCCAACGAACCTTGACTATGGGTATCTTGCTTTGCTTAAGTGTCTTTACCTCACGATCCATCACTTCGACCGGTTCCTCAATGAAGCGTAATTGTTCATCTACTTGAACTTCTCCCAGCGGTACGACCATCGTTTCATCCGTTAAGCACTTCTTCAGATTTGAAACATGGAATACATCATGGATTCCACTTAGCGAATCAGGTAGGGCTAATCGATAAGCCACTGGACCTATTCTTTCCAAGATCTCAAATGGTCCAACGTATCTCGGATTTAGCTTTCCTCGCTTACCAAACCGAATCACGCCTTTCCATGGTGAGACTTTCAATAAGACTTTGTCACCAACCTGAAATTCTAAAGGTTTCCGTCGCTTGTCAGCATAACTTTTCTGTCTGTCACGCGCTACAGCCATACGGTTCCTTATTTGTACAATCTTTTCAGTAGTCTTATGTACTAACTCAGGACCCGTTAGCTGGCTGTCACCAATTTCAGCCCAACAAACTGGTGATCTACATTTTCGCCCATACAAAGCTTCAAAAGGTGTTGCCTTTATGCTAGTGTGATAGCTGTTGTTGTAAGAAAATTTCCACCAATGGTAGGTGAACTTCCCAGTTATTCCCGAAGTCTATCACACAAGCACGTAACATGTCCTCCAAAGTCTTTATAGTACGCTCGCTTTGACCATCAGTCTGTGGATGATAAGCAGTACTCATATCCAATCGCGTACCTAAAGATTTCTGTAGTGATTGCCAGAAGTGCGATGTGAAACGAGAATCACGGTCAGAAATAATTGAGATCGGTACTCCATGCCTCGAAACGATCTCCTTCACATAGAGTCGGGTTAATTTCTCCATCTTATATGTTTCCTTTATCGCTAAGAAATGAGCAGACTTTGTTAATCTATCCACGATAACCCATATTGTGGCGCAACCAGTAGAAGTACGAGGTAACTTAGTAATAAAATCCATTGATATTTGATCCCACTTCCACATAGGGATCTCGGGTTGTTGTAATAGTCCAGATGGCTTTGGTACTCCACTTTTACCTTTGAGCAGGTCAAACACTTGCTCACATAAGTAGCTACATCCGCCTTCATGTTAGGCCACCAATAGTGCACCTTCAAATCATGATACATCTTGTCAGATCCAAGATGTATAGAGTACTTAGACTTGTGTGCCTCACTCATGACCAAGTCTCTCAGATTTCCGTGTAGAGGTACCCAAAGTCTATCCATGAAGTAACGAATTCCATCTGCTTTTACTTCCAATTGTTTTTCCATTCCCCTTAAGGATTTAGACCCAATGTTTTCTGCTTTCAAAGCTTCTTTTGAGCCTCTCGGATTTGTTCCGGTAACTGTGTGCTAATGGTAAGCTGCAAAGCTCGCACACGTCGAGGCTTAGCAGTTTCTTTCCTACTCAGTGCGTCAGCAACTACATTTGCTTTCCCCGGGTGGTACTTAATAGCACAGTCGTAGTCATTCAGTAATTCTACCCAGCGCCTTTGCCTCATGTTTAATTCCTTTTGCTCAAAGATGTGCTGAAGACTCTTGTGATCAGTGTAAATAGTGCATTTGGTACCGTACAAGTAATGTCTCCAGATCTTAAGGCAAAAACTACCGCACCCAGTTCCAAGTCATGGGTGGTATAGTTCTTCTCATGAATCTTCAACTGTCTAGAGGCGTAAGCTATCACCTTATCCCGCTGCATCAAGACTCATCCAAGTCCTTGAATAGACGCATCGCAGTAGACTACGAAGTCATCACTACCATCCGGTAACGCTAATATTGGTGTGCTACATAGTTTCTGTTTCAGCAACTAGAAAGCAGATTCCTGACTCTTACCCCATTTGTATGCTGTTCCTTTATGAGTCAAGGCTGTGAGAGGTTGTGCAATCTTAGAAAATCCTTCGATGAACGTCGTCGATAATATCCCGCTAATCCAAGGAATTGTCGTATCTCGCTTGGTGTCTTAGGAACAGACCAATTCTTTATCGCTTCAATCTTAGCAGGATCAACATGTATTCCCTTCTCGTTGACAATATGACCTAAGAATTATACCTCACGTATCCAGAAATCACACTTAGAAAACTTTGCATACAGTTGTTCCTTTCTAAGTAATTCCAAGATTAAACGTAAGTGCTCTCCATGTTCTTCCTCAGTCCTTGAGTATATCAATATGTCATCAATAAGACGATAACAAACTGATCAAGATAGGGTTTGCACACGCGGTTCATAAGATCCATGAATACTGCTGGTGCATTCGTCAACCCAAATGGCATGACCAAAAATTCATAGTGACCATATCGTGTACGGAAAGCAATCTTCGAGATGTCCTCTTCTCGAACTCTCAACTGATGATACCCAGACCTCAGATCAATCTTAGAGTAATAGCTTGATCCTTGCAGTTGATCAAACAAATCATCGATACGAGGTAAGGGATATCTATTCTTGATAGTAACCTTGTTCAGTTCCCTATAGTCAATGCACATTCAAAATGTACCATCCTTCTTCTTCACAAATAGAACTGGCGCTCCCCAGGGCGACGAACTCGGTCAGATAAACCCTTTATCCAACAACTCTTGTAGTTGGGCGGATAATTCCTGCAGTTCGTTCGGAGCTAACCAGTACGGTGCTCTCGCAATTAGAGCGGCTCCTGGAGTCAACTCAATTTGGAATTCAAGTTGACGATGAGGCGGTAATCCAGGCAGGTCTTCCGGAAACACCTCGGGAAACTCGCGAACTACGGGAATATCCTCTATCTTCTTTTCCTCGGTCTGTTTATCTGAGACGAGTGTCAATATGGCCAGTCGACCCTTTCGTAACAACTTATGTGCCTTCATAAACGAGATGATGGCTATCACCGCACCACTCCTATCACCTCTGACCGTAAGGACTTCTTCACCAATGGGAATCCGTATGATCTTCTCATGGCATATGACTTCTGCTTGTTTATCGGAAAGCCAATCCATGCCTACTACCACATCAAAGCTTCCTAACGTAACAGGCATGAGATCTATGGTGAATGTATGACCAGCAAGCTCTATCTTGCAGTCTCTAAGAATATGCGTTACGTGAATCTGTGTACCGTCAGCTAACTCTACGGTGTATTTAGATTCTAAGGCTGAGGGCATATCACTTAAAAGACTATAGAACCTAGTGGACACGAAACTTCTATCGGCTCCGGTATCGAATAATACGGTAGCAAAACGACCATTAACCGAAAATTTACCAGTTACTATTATAGGATCGTTTAGAGCCTCACCTGATCCAATGACGAAGGCTCTTCCTTTGGCTCCATTGTTGTTTCCACCATTGTTGTTGCCATTACCATTGTTGTTGTTATTGTTGTTGCCATTGTTATTGTTGTTGTTGTTTCCATTGTTGTTGTTGCCATTACCATTCCTCTTAAGTTAGGGACAGTTGTGTTTGTAATGGCCTTCTTTTCCGCACTCAAAACAACCTTTCAGAGTTTCTTGTGATTGTTGAGGCTTCCTCATCAGTTCACCCCAGCAGTCTTTGGCCACATCCCAACTTTACCACAGCATTGGCATCGGAAGTTGTCACACCTGCCGGTGTGATGGTAGTTGCATCGATTGCACTTAGGACTTTTCCCCACATAGCCTCCTTGTCCCTACGACGCCGAGGATGACTGATTGGAATTCGGTTGTTATCAAACCTCCTTTGTTGCTGGGGAGGTTGCTGCTGCTGTTGTACCTGTTGCTGTTGTTGTTGTGGCTAGTTGCTGGAGGATGAACCTTTGTTACTAATGTTCTCCCACTTTCGTTTATTGTCGGGCACACTAGCAATCACGCCCCGTTTGGGTAACCGTCCTTACTCAACTGCCTGGTCAGTCAGCCTGTGGGCTGTCTGGATAGCCTGCTGTATGGTAATGGGGTTGGAAGCAGTTACCATACTCTGAATTTCGGGCACCAGTCCACGTATGTAGTGCTCAACTCTCTTGTGCATTTCATTGACCATTCCAGGGCATAGTGTGGCCAACTCAGGAGACCGTGTAGTATAGGCCTCAATCTTGGAACCTTGCATCTTTAACTGCAAGAAAGCCTCCAACTTCTAGACTTCATCCGGCTCTTCCTCCGGATCTTCTTCCGGGTCTTCCTCATCAGGGTCCACCAAAGGTGCGGGGGCTTCAACAACCTGAAATGCTGCTAGCTGTGCCTTTAAATCAGCAAACCTATCATCGATCACTATGTTACGGTGATCCTGCGCGTCCATGCACCCAGTAAGTGCTACAACGTTGCCTACCAGGTATGATGTCCACCAATGGCCATCGAGAGTCGCTCCTGAAGCGTCTCTACCTGGTAGCGCAACTGACGCATCTCAGATCGTAAGGCAGAGTTCTCATCATTGAGTCCTCTAATCCGCTGTCGCTCCGTGCCTAGGGTGGCTACCAAAGCTGCAAACGCCTGCTCGAGAGGAATGCTCAAGGTAGGAAGAGTAGGCAATGCAGAGGCGATCGATGACCTAGTCCTAGGTTGGGTAGGAGCTACAGGTGGTACACGCTCTCTATAAGCCATACGACGTATGTAGGTGGGGTAGAAATCCTAGTTCCGCGGAGGATCGAGCTCAGGCGGTATGAAAGGTTGATCCCAGTCTATCTCGCCAGGAGGATAAGGATGTCGAGGCCAGTTAAATCCCTATCCGGTACGGGAGACGTAGGAGGTGACTCAGATCGTGCAGGTCTCTTGCCTAAATTTCTGGACGACGATGACATGCTGCGAAGTACGTGTTGCGTATGCCAGTGAGTATACAGTAAAGAGAGTAAGCGATAAGTAACTAACAACTATGCGGTTATAGTCTAGTGTGTGTATGCAACCTAGTTCCCTATAACCAATGGCTCTTATACCAATCTGTCACACCCTTAAAATCCACGTGCGGAGTTTTACCGCGAGGCGTGTGAACAAACCAGGATCACATTCAATAGTTACTTAAAACGACACTATATGCCACATTTAAAAATAAAACCAACCAAAGTTCAAACTTTAAAACCATGCGGAAGCGTTTTGTAAATAAGACAAACCCAAAATATAAAAATGCATATTTGGCAAAACATGCGCCAACCCAAATATTTAAACACTCATAAATAGATACCAACAAATATGTCTTTAAAATAGAGTCTTAGAATGCATGCTGGACCCGTGTGGTGCTCCTAATGGCAAGCAGAGTTAATGACCTGAGAATAGCATACTAAAATGTCAACACAATGGTTGGTGAGTTCAAGAGTTTGCGTTTATCATAAACAATAACATTTGCATAACATAAGAAGTGCATTGAAATAGATAGCTAGCCTATATTCACAAGTAATAACCATAGTGATTTCGCGATCGAAGCTGACTGTGTTGCGTTTGTTGCCTACCGTCACGACTTACCAGGTCGTGATGATATTTGTGTCTAGGACAATATTGCACCCGTTTGACCTCGAGTCGCACAGGTGGGGCTCATCAGACCCAGTAGTATTACCCAAGACTTCCCGCTAGTTACCATTATTAACGATCCGAAAGTGTGAGGACTTTCAAGGTATTAAGCACTATATTAAAACATACACAACTTATAATAATAAAATAGAGTTTGAGTACAAGTATGCTACCTCCCCCAAGAAGAAGGTTTATAAAAATAGAGGGGCATGAACTCACCTGGTGTGTAAAGATAATGACTAAAGAGAACTGGTGATAGGTGCAAAGACAACCCTTCAAAGGTTACCTAGAACACAAGAGTATATAAGTACGTGTACACAAAATCATATTGAAACCCTAAGTGCTTTACAAACCAAAGAACTCAAAGTTTTAGAAGACAAGACACATTTGACCCAGTTGACCCGTTTGACCCGTTGGTGACATTATGGGTGAAATTCCATTCAAACAAGCATAACAGCCTATCACACATGATTAACATACAAACTGATTACATATAACACTTCATTAACCACATGTACTAATTAGATCATCATACAGCCAGATATCATACAAGTCATGCGAATCTCAAACTATTATCATGCTCAACATAACTACAACACAACCAAAGCACCATACGTAGGATTAAATCATGCACAGCATGCCATGTGAAGCCACTCACGACTTCATACCCTAAACCCTGCCAATCCTACTAAGTAGGGGCCTCAGATTCGCGCGCGTGTATGATGATCATCAACATACCATTTAACAGAAATCATATCATCCAAAATGTTCTATCATGATCAACCACAAACCAACAATAGTCCTAACATACCCATATGACCCATTACCATAAATTCCCACAACCAGGCCAAATCAGATAACTAACCAACTAAACATTCATACAACCCAAACAATACATTCTACCACCTTATAACTCATCTATGAACTTACTAGCATGATCCAAATGCTCCTAACATACCCAAATCATCATATTTAAGAGATTTCACAATTAAAGTTTCATTTTGGGAAAGTTCATCCCAAATCCATCAAACACCTAAAACATTCATGAATCCATCAATCACTTACTAATTCAAGTTCATAACAACATCTAACATGATCAAAACACCAAATCATCATGATTCATCACATTCAACATCAAAAAGTTACTATTTTAAGCAATGTATGAACTACCACGCATCTTCTTGATTTCCTAACGTTCATATCAACAATCTAGCATCTAATCATCATCATAAGCATATCCATAACACCAATTCATCATCAATTCAACATTTCATGCAAAATAAAGTTACTATTCTTAGTAACCTATGAACCATGAATCAAAATCGAAGCTTTCTTGCAAAATCGACGTTAACTAATATGCATACAACCTAACTAGCATCATTACAACATCAAACAACCAACATTCAACATCCAATTTGATCAAAATTGCATCAAACTTTCGGCTAAGGGTTCATCACCCGAAAGAACAACCAAAAATCCAATCTTTATGCATACTTGACGTTAAATAACATGTAATCTATCTAGTAAACACATTAACATAAACAACTAAGCATTAATCGACCATCAATTGAAGATTTCAAACCACAAACCCTCGGCTAACTACAAAACATCCAAAGAAACACGAAATTACCCTTAAATTCAAAGAAAGAATGGAACTTTGATGCTTCTAACTTGATGTATTGCTTGAATCCGAACCAAAATCGTGGTATTTGCTTGTTCTTGGTCGATGATCGAAGTGGAGATGGTTGCAATGGGTGGGTCGCGGCCGAGAATAGGTGTTTAGGGTTTGTGTTTTTGTTTTGTTCAATTATTTTATGATAATTACTCTTTTGGTCCTTCCAATTTGTATTTTATAAAAGTTAGGCCTTAAACTCTTTTTAAAGGATTTTTAACCTAATAACATAACCATTATTAATCAACAATAACAATTTTTGTAAATTATTTCACTATTACAAGATTCACAAAATAATACACACGTTTTCACATTACGCGATAAAATTCATAAATAATATTTAAATCACGTAAACACATAAGCACAACTTAATAATCACACCATTAACTAAATTATTATCAGTTTATCATTATTAATTATTATTAAATCACCAACGTTCAACGACAACTAGTGTGTGCTCACGACACGTGTATGCAAGACTTAACAGAACTAACGGAGTTTGGTAACGGAAAATTACCGGATGTCACATTATCCCCATGTTGGAAGAATTTTCGTCCCGAAAATTGCGTTACATGGTGAGTGCTCCATCACTGGTCTACTGCATTGGCATAAAGTAATCGAGTGAGTTTCGGATGAGTTGTCACAAGGTCATAATCAACTGGTAAGCTTTCACCCGGATTGGCTCGGGTCTCTCTTTTCGGCTAAGGGCATCTGCCACTATGTTGGCCTTGCCCGGATGATAGTGGATCTCATAATCATAATCCTCAATCAATTCCAGCCACCTCCTTTGCCTCATATTGAGGTCCTTCTGCTCAAAGAAGTATTTCAAGCTCTTATGGTCACTGAAGATAGTGCACTTCGTCCCGTACAAGTAGTGTCTCCAAATCTTTAATGCAAAGACCACAGCCGCTAGCTCTAAATCATGAGTAGGGTAATTAGCCTCATGAATTTTCAACTGTCGAGACGCATATGCTATAACTCTTCTATGTTGCATTAGCACGCAACCCAATCCCGAATAAACCACTAAGTCCTCTCACCCTTCGGGTAATGTCAAGACAGGAGCCTGAGTCAATCTCGCCTTTAATTCTTCGAATGCATTCTTCTGTTCTCGACCCCACACATACTTCACATCCTTGCGAGTCAGCTTGGTCAATGGTGAGGCTATCTTGGAAAAGTCTTGGATAAATCTACGGTAGTAACCCGCCAAACCCAAGAAACTGCGAATCTCGGATGGCGTCTTTGGAGACTTCCATTGCATCACTGCCTCAACCTTTGCCGGGTCTACCATGATTCCTTCAAAATTTACCACATGGCCCAAAAATTGAACTTCGCGCAACCAGAAAGCGAACTTAGAGAATTTAGCATACAGCTTCTCTCTTCTAAGCGTCTCCAATACTTCGCGTATGTGGCCGGCATGTTCTTCTTCGCTCTTCGAATAATTTAGGATATCATCAATAAACACAATCACTGATTTATCCAACATTGGCCGACACACTCGGTTCATCAATTCCATAAAAGCAGCTGGCACGTTAGTTAGACCAAAAGACATAACGAGAAACTCGTAGTGTCCATAACGCGTGCGAAAAGCTATCTTAGGAATATCTTGCTCCTTCACCTTCAACTGATGGTAACCAGATCGGGGGTCTATTCTTGAGAACCAACTGGCACCTTGGAGTTGGTCAAACAAGTCATCAATTCTAGGTAGTGAATATCGGTTCTTCACCGTTAACTTGTTTAACTCACGGTAGTCAATGCACATCCTCATACTACCGTCTTTCTTCTTTACAAACAAGACCGGAGCACCCCAGGGAGAGATGCTCGGTCGGATGAACCATTTGTCCATAACTCCTGTAGCTGCACCATCAGTTCCTTCATCTTGGATGGAGCCAATCGATATGGTGCTTTGGCAACGGGCTGAGCACCAGGTATCAAATCGATCTGAAACTCGATTTCGCGGTCCGGTGGCACACCTGGTAAATCTTCTGGGAACACGTCTGGAAAGTCACGCATAACTGGTACGTCAGACAATTGGGGTACTGACGCATCCACGTCCTTCACGTTAGCCAGGTAGGCACTACATCCCCGTTTCATGCACTTTTAGGCCACCACCATCGAAATCACCTTCAGGACCGTAGTAACTCGATCACCGTATACCGTTACCAAACTTCCATCAGACGCAGTTAATCGAATCATCTTCTTGCGACACCCAATATTTGCCTCATAGGCTGCTAACCAATCCATCCCTAGAACTGCATCAAATCCGCCTAGGGGCATCATAAATAGTTTAGCAGAGAACCTATGGCCTTTTAGTTTTATGTCACAATCCTCTATCATTTCAAAAATTCTGGTAGACTTACCAATAGCAGTTTCTACATCGAAGGGCTTATCAATACTTCTACTACTAACAGGCAACTTAGCACAGAAAGTAGCAGAAATGAAACTCCAACTAGCACCAGAATCAAATAAAACAGAGGCACAAGTTTGGTTTACTAGAAACATACCTAACACGACATCGGGGTCCACCTTGTCCTCCTCTTGGGTCATCGTGAATGCTCTAGCGCTTGCCCTCTGTCCTTCATTCTCCGTCCTCTTCTTCGCCCCAAAACTCTCCGCCCTCGGCTTCTTGCAATCCCTACTCACATGACCTTCTTCACCATAGTTATAGCACCTCAACACGCTACAATCCCTTGCCAAATGACCAGACCTCCCATACTTGAAGCATACATTCGATCCCCAACTGCACTCTCCAGTGTGCTTCTTTCCACATTTGCCACACTTCTTCATCCCCGAGCTTAATGACACCACCCTTCGGTCATCCACCCTCATCCTCTTGTTGTTTGGAGTGAAACCACCACGTCCAAACCGCTTTCCACTCTAGTTCATGTCACCGCCACCCTTCTTACTCACCTCAACCACGGCCACCTCTTTCTCATCATACAACCTCCCTACCAAATCCACCACCGACCTAAAGGTACTCGGTCGGGCAGCAATCATGTGCCTGCAGATATCTGCCGGCAATCCCTGAATATACCTCTTGATCTTTCTTAACACCGGCGTCACCTAATCCGGCCAGCCTTGCCATCTCAATAAACTTGGTGGTGTATTGCTGATAGGTCATGGTTCCCGCCTCTAACTGCAGGAACTCCCTCTCTATCTTGTCGAGCTCTCGGTGAGGACAGAATTCCTCAATCACCATCTTCTTTAGTTCTCCAAATCTCATCTTCCCAATAGTCCTGCTACCCTCGGCCTGGACAATGTTGTCCTACCAACACAAGGCCGAGTCAATGAATAAGTGGGCGGCAAACTTCACTTTTTGGTCCTCCCTACACTCGCTGATCTCCAACACCACCTCCATTTCTCTCACCCAGCGGTGAGCAGTAGCAGTATTACCATTGCCATCGAAAGTCGAGGGTTTGCATCGTTGGAAAGCCCTATAGCTACACCCCTTCGCGGTCTCCTGCACTACCACCTCCTCCTCATCACTGGAGGCTGCCATCTCAGTTTTTAGTTGCTCCCCTTCACCATGATCTCTATCATCCCGTCTCTCCCAGTAGTTTTCCTTCACTCCTCCTCCCTCTCCTTCTTGTCATCCTCCCTCACCGCACGGATGACCTCGGTCACCACAGATGGTAGGATCGTCTGCATGACCTGATGTACTTCCTCCATAACTGCCTCCTTTACTGAGGCTCTCAAGTTAGCACTCTTATCACCGCCCTCCTTGTGATGAAGCTCGGGCTCAGCAGGAGCCGTCTCAGCAGTCTTCATCTTGTTCCTCGTGACACGTGGTCCAACACCACGACCACCCCGTGCTCCACCTCATGAAGCTTTCGACGATCTACCACCAGCCATCCTCTAAACACTATAAGATTCAAACACCAACACGGTCATTCAAGATAATAGCTCAGTTTATGTCAAGTATAGTAAGTCCCTAATTACAGTGGCCAGTTGTGATTAGCCACTTACTTTACTCTTCATCCCCTAAGCATTTTCTATCCTGACTACATTAGTATCCAAATCTACTAAGAGCACATAAATCAGATATCACACGCATATAATACCGGTTAATATTTAAGAGAAGAAATACTTGATGGCACGTAGCTACTTGGGCTGGCATCCCTCCATTCGGTCCCATTCTCAGTTTAAGTTTAGGTTTTGAAAATATTTTACCCATTTCTCTTAAACTTTGGCTCTGATACCAACTTGTAAGGCTCCGTTCTCGGAAACCTCACAGTTGGTCAACCATTACCAAAAACCATTCATTGCATTAATATTTAATGTTACCAAATAATACATCAATGTATAATAGGAGTTACAAAAGAAACGTTTAGTTGCATTACAAAACAACATAATTATCATGCACGAATGGATGTCAGTCTTGCCCGCTAAGTAGCTTTCCCCCGCATGCCATCCTCAGTGATAAGTTACCTGCCAACTGAAAATGCATAAAAGTCAGTGTTGCTGAGTGAGTTCTAGTTTTACAAACAAATTTAAAGTCCTTTAATTATATATAAAAAATATCATTTTCTCAAAATGCTTCCTTTTCGTGAAATCCATTGCTTCCGTACGTGATCACACATCATACATACAACAAGATAATATTCATTATTATCTTTCATCATTCTTCTCATTTATTTCATATTTTCATTATTATCTTTCACTTTCTGCCGGACCGGTGTGCAATACCCCGAACATTGTGCACAAAGTGGGTACTGGGCCGAAGTCTATAAATAGACCCCTAACATTGCACACGAAGCCTGACCCAGTACCTAGGGCATGCCACAAGGGTCCCGTCAATCTCAAAGATTGACCCTGTGTGCATCCTTCGGGTTAGCTAAACCGCACACAGTTGAGCTAACGACAACATGGTCGTGCACCTCCATTCAATTTACTTGCAAGACTTTCATTCATTCGTTATGTTCCACTTTTCATTATCATTAATCTTTCGCTTCATTTATGATAATACTTTACGTATACGAGCATAAACACACCACATAAAGTCACGTAATAATACGTAATATGGAACATAAAAATAGGCCATAAACAAGCATAAAACCAACAAACATAACCCCCAAAACATACCAGGGTTAAACCCTAAAATTTCTATTTCCCAAAATTTCAGAAATTTTTCTAAGTCTTTTAGGCGCATGAGCACTATGTAAGCATATGAGCACTATGTAGGCGTATGAGTACTATGCAGGCGCACCAACACTTAGGCGCATAAGAAAACTTAGGCGCATGAGCACTGCTTGGGCGCATGAGCACTGCTTGGGCGCATGAGCCTTAGGCGTCTGAGCAGTGGGCACATGAGCTGGTACTATTTGGGCGCATGAACAACACTTAGACTACTGGGCAAAATTTCTAGGCGCATGAGGTAGTGTTTGGGTGCATAAGAAAGGACTTAGGCGTCTGAGCTAAATTTCAGGCGCATGAGCCCTATTTGGGCGCATGGCAGCAGACATACGTGTTTCTAAATTATTTCCAGTCCCAAACATCATTCTAACATGCTCTTAACTTAAATCTATCATTCTAAGCACCTAAAACGAGCATAAATCCAAGAAATACAACCAACCAAACACAACATACATACGGTTATCATACATACAAGTTGTAAAACATTTTTACATGCATTTTAGCCCCAAAGAAGTTTAAAAACACAAAACCGAGGATCTAGAACTCACCAATTGCAGCCTTCAAGCAAAACTCCACCAAACTTGAGGGCACAAAGAGTTCAAACAACCTAAACACACCAAAACACACAACCAAGCATAAAGAACACATAAAAATCTGTCCCCAAGCTGAAAACTCGGCTAAAACCGAACCAAATACACAAGAAAATACTCACCTTAGCAAACTCAGCTTCTTTCTCTCTCAAGAACTGAGAGAACTTCTGTTCTTCTTTTTCTTTCTTGTTCCCAATCGAAAGCAGATGACAAAGCAGTAGCATGGGCGGCCATGCCCTTCTAAATAATAGAATAATAGTGTTTTGTACTTTGTATACTTTACCCCCTTCACTTGTGTCCATTATCTTTTCTTTCAAAATACTTTTCTTTTCCTTTCTTTTTATTAAAATTTTCAGATGTTACAAATTAGATCCGGGTTTCATAACAATTCAGCCCGTAAAGACCGAGATTTATTCCCGGATAATATACCATTCGTCTTTACTATATTATTTAGAGACTAATAATTAGTACTTGATAACATATCATTTCAATATTTAATATGTTTTTTTCAGGAGTGTTTTTTGTATTTATGTGCCATCAATAGGGACCAAATTCAGTCTCTAAGACTCATAAATTCAGTCCTTAATTTATAAGGAGTGTTTTTTATATTTGTTTAACTTTGGAACTTATTTTTGTGTTATTTTGTTGGATTGACTTAGAATATTATGTATTATGTTAAACTTATATTCATGCATATATCATTTGAACAAACTATTAATTTGAAAGGTGTATATTATATTTCTTTGTTGATAATTAATAACAGCTTACAGGTTTCATAAATAGTATTTTGTTAGATTATCATCTTTTTTGTCTTGAAATACTTTAACTTTAGACATTGATTTTTAGTTTTCAATACCTTTTTTATAATTGTATAATTCGGGTCATATTATTAGAGAATATGAATCGATCATTAATTAGGTTTCTACATAAAAGTCTTTCCAAATTGAAAGTCAGCCATTGCTTGGATTTGCTTTAGAAATATTAGTAACTAGTTTGTAATCTATACTATGTTTTTTAGAAATAGTTAAATACGTTTTCTTTGTTGGAGTCGGAATATTAGTTCTTATTTATTATATTTACATAACTTTTTAGAGACTTAATATTTGTTTTAAATAAAGACACTCATAACATGTTTAAGACTGAATTCTAATCTTTGATACCTTTTTAAAGATTATATAAGTTGTGTCATATTAGAGATTATAAATTAATCCTTAATCAATATTTCTATGCGAAAGTCATTTCAGACTGAAAGTCAATACCCGATTCAATTTACAATATGAATATCAATAACTAATTTGTACTCTCTATAATATTCTCTAAAAATAATAAATATATTTTTTTATTAGAGACTGAATATCAGTCTCCAATAATTACATCTATAAACTTCTTAAGAGATTGGATATAAGTTTCAAATAACGATAATTACAATATGTTTAAGACTGATTTTCAGTGTTAAATACATTTCTTATGATGACATAATCTGCATCAAATATTAGAGACTGTAAATCATTTTCCAATGTAAAAATTTTTACAGACTAAATTTCAGTTTCTGATTCAGTATGTATTTTGAATATTAAGAACTAATGTATAGTCTTTAATATATGCCTTATTTATTAGAGACTGATTATCAGTTACTCATATAATGACACCATTTAGGTATCTTATTTGGGATTGAAATTCAGTTACCATCAAACTTCCCTACAAAACTCTTATTGTGTATGTGTATTTGAGACTAAAATGTAGTCTTCAATAAGTTGTCCTACTTTTAGAAACTGATTATCAGTCACTTACATTAGGCACACAAATTTTAGTCTCAAATATCATTTGTAACTGATATATTAGTCTTTGATACTATATATCTGAGATTGATAAATCAGTCTCTAATAGTTTAGTTCCTAATAGTCACTTTTCTTGTAGTGAGAAAGGATTGGTCCTGATATATCTTGTATACATACTCTATGGTATCATAAGAATGAAAGATTCTTTATCATACGTCTAATGTGACTTGATCTAAAAAATCTATCGATTTGAGCAGTAGTAGATAGGGATGACAGGTTGAATGTGTGACATAAATACTCTTTAAAGTAAATGAGAGACAAACTTTAAATCTAAACACCTTATAAATAACCTCCTCTAATATCTTAATATGAACTTAGAAAACCCTTTAACGGATTAATAGGTTAATATTTTATTAAGAGAAAGCTTCACAGAATAATAAGCAAATTTTAAAATGTTCCAATTAAGTCATTTACATTTTAATTTGTTCAAATCAGGTCACTAATATTTTTATATGTTTCAAAGCTCACTAAAATTTTAAAAGTCTTCCATTTAGGTCACTCATAATACTATTTTTAATTTATTTATATAATTTGATTTTTTTAAAATATTTGTGTTTTTTTATAAATATAGTTAATTTTTAGATATCTCAATTTTTTTTATAAAAATATTTGCAATTTATGAATGATCTAATTAAAATAATTCTAAAATTTTAGTGACCTGATTGAGATAAAAAAATTTTATGAGGGACCTGAGTGAGACAAAAAAAACTTATGAGTGACCTGAGTGAGACAAAAAAAATTATGAGCGATCTGATTGAGACAAAAAAAATGTTATGTGTGACCTAATTAAAACAATCCTAAACTTGATTACTATTTCACAAGTTATCCCATTTATTAAATGGTTGTGTTTCAGTTAGCTCATCTATTAAACGTCTTCTATTCAGTTTGACCTGTTTAATAAAATAGGTTGTGTTAGCCGACCTAAGACTTGGTTAGTTACGTATCGGTTCATGTCAAGTTGTGGTCCTGCTTCTTTTCCATTCTCTTTGATTTCTTGAACAATATTATTTTCATCATAAACCCACATTGTGTTTTTTATGATGCCCACATTGTGTTTGTTATGATGTTTAACCACCGGAAACACCCCCAGACCCGGTGACGCTTAAAACCTCAAAACTAGGTGAAAAATTATCGTACACCACTAGTTCTCTCTCTTGTTGATGTGACCATTACCCAAAAGTCTCTTGACTATTACACTAAATAACTTAAATTTAACGTTATAAGTACCACTAATATATATATATATATATATATATATATATATATATATATATATATATATATATACATACTTAGGGTTAGTATCATTACAGAACTACTTTTTAATTTTAGAACCATAGAACCATTGATTTACATAAGTGTAAATTAAGTCTGGTGATACTTAATCTATTTTACATATGTGTATATCAGACATGAATAATAAACTATGTAAAACAACTAAATATCATCAGCTTTAACTTACATCTATGCAAATCAATGATGCGTAATTTACATTTATGTAAATCAATGGTTCTTTTAGTTCTGAAAATAAAAAGTGGTTCTGTAATAATCCTGACCCTATATACTTATTAATAAATAAATAACTCTTGTGCCACGTAGAACCTTCTTATGCATTCATTTTCTAGGTTTTTCCCGTCCATTCTATCCCCAATCTACAATACCAGTCATCGATTTTTCACAATCATTTTGAACATTTATTGATACTTGCCATACTTTGAGATCCCAAATTTTGGTAATCATCTCCCTCCAACATAAATGTGGAAGTAAATCTTCGTAATTGTCGTGATTCCAAAAGTTGAATGTTTACATATTGAGAAATAAAAGAATTGCTTTCAAATTTCATCAACATAGATGTGTTTGTTGGGTGAAATGTTAACCAAGTTTGAAGTACAACGGATAGTTTGAGTGGGCCATTGGGAAGGCTTAAAACATGGGAATTAAAGACCTAATCTTCTGCAGAAAATCAGCAAGAATAAGTCAAGTTTGTTATTTGAGTTTTTAGCATTTAAGTAGTTTTTATGCTCAATTTGTATTCATTCCAATTAGTCGAAAATTTTCTTGTACTCTTTCATTGTAATCAGCAAGCTACGTTCATAATCCTGCAATTACTCAATAAATACAAGCTTTCGACTGTCATCTTGTTTCGATTTACTTTGTTTATCTCCCTGATATCAAACACTTGGTATCAGAGCGAGTGTTTCGATTGGAAACTGTATGCCAAAGTATCCTCGATTCAATAAGATGGAAGTTGGTCAACAAATAACACAATGAAAGATAACTCGATATCGTTCCAGTGCCCGGTTCTTACAGCAACGAACTACAATACTTGGGCGTTGAAGATGGAAGTGATAATGGATGCCCACGGGTTGTGGGATGCCATTGAGCCACCAACCGGAGTGGTTGTGGACGAGAAGAAAATCAAACAAGCATGTGCCTTCATCTTCCAAGCGATCCCGGAGGAGATATTATCTCAAGCTGTAAAGAAGAAAACGGCAAAAGATCTCTGGGATTCTTTGAAATCCCGGTACGTAGGAGTGGAACGGGTCAAGAAAGCAAGGTTGCGAATTCTCAAAAGTGAGTTCGAGGCACTTCATATGAAAGATGGGGAGACAATTGATGAATATGCACCTAAGATCTCAGGAATGGTATCGAAATTTGCTAGTGTTGGAGCAACACTAGAGGACCAGGAGTTGGTACGTAAATTATTCGATACTGTTCCTGAAAAATTCATTAACCTGGTTGCTTCAATTGAGCAGAGTTCGAACATGGAAAACATGCAATTCGAAGAGGCTATTGGGCATTTGAAGGCATACGAGGACAGGTTGAGGCTTCGGCAAACGCATCAGTCAAACGAAAGCAGTCTTTCGTTTACTAAAACCGATGGCCAAGTTGTTCCAAAAGGTCAGGGAAAGAATCATTAGACGAGTAATCGATCAAGATAGGACCGGGTGGTCGTGGTGTTTCACAAGGGCGCGATCGAGGTAGAGGAAACCGAGGAGGAGACGTCGGGAACCAGGATCATAGAAACAACAAAAGAAGTAGAGATAAGAAACATATCAAGTGTTTCAATTGTAATGAATTTGGTCATTACGCTTTCGAATGTAAGGGACCAAAAGGAAAAGAAGATGAAGCTCATTTGGCATAAAAGGATGATGAGGAACCAGCTCTTCTCCTAAGTGTATCTGGAGAAGAACTGCCCAAGATGGTTCTACTGAATGAAGACAGATTGACCCAATGTCAAGGAGAGACCCCTGAGACCAATGCAGAGATTTGGTATGTTGACAACGGTGCTAGTAATCACATGATAGGTTCCAGACACCTATTCTCTGAACTGAACACAAATGTAATCGGCCAAGTGAAGTTTGGGGATAGTTCAAAGGTGGCAATAGAAGGAAAGGGATCGTTACTAGTCGAGTGTAAGAACAGGGAGCAGATGGTGATACATGATGTGTATTACATTCCCGCACTTACTAGTAACATACTTAGTCTGGGACAATTTACTGAAGAAGGGTACAATGTCAGAATGAGTGGTGATACGCTGAAAATCTATGATAGTCCGGGAAGACTAGTCATGAAGATACAGAGGTCAGTCAACAGACTCTATAAAATTGGTCTAAAAATTCTGAAACCTGTATGTTTAGCAGTGAGCATAGTCGATGAAGCATGGATTTGGCATGCAAGGATAGGGCATGTTAATTTTGCTATTCTATAATCAATGACAAAGAAGGGACTTGTAACTAGAATGCCTTTTATCAAACATCCAAAACAATTCTGTGAAGGGTGTTTGGTGGGAAAGCAAACAAGGCAATCATTCCCGGAAGAAACCAGTTGGCGGACTACGAAACCATTGGACTTGATTCATGCGGATATTTGTGGTCCAATCACACCATAAACACTTGGAGGTAACAAGTATTTTTTATTGATTGTGGATGATTTTACAAGATATATGTGGGTGTACTTATTGAAAACAAAAGATAAGGTCTTTAGTCAATTTAAAAAATACAAAGCACAGGTTGAACAAGATTCAAAGTACAAGATAAGAACACTACGAACAGATCATAGGGGAGAGTTCAACTCTCATCAATTTAAAGAATTTTGTCAAAATGAAGGAATTAAGAGGTAGTTGACTGCACCCTACACCCCTCAGCAAAATGGGGTTGTAGAACGCAGGAATAGAACGGTAATAGAGATGACCCGTTCCTTGTTGAAATCAATGCAAGTTCCAGATCAGTGCTAGGGAGAAGCTGTTAGACATTTGGTATTTCTGCTAAATCGCATTCCAACAAAAGCGATGAAGAATTCAACACCGTATGAAACTTGGAAGGGACGCAAACCAACACTTAGTCACATAAAAGTGTTTGGTTGCGTTGCCTTTGCGAAGAACCTGGGAACTGAAATTGCCAAGTTGAGTGATCAATGTACCAAGCTCATACATCTCGGAGTTGAAGATGGAACTAAGGGCTATTGGCTTTTTGATTCTCAGAAAAAGAAGACTATAATTGCTAGAGATGTGGTGTTCGATGAACAAAAGAAGGGAAATTGGATTTTGGGCCGAAAACATGAAGTGCCCGAATCTTTTTGGTGGGCTAAAATGCCAACAGAAGAGTCCAGATCAGAATTTGGCCCAAGTCAGGAGCAACCACAAAACAGCCCTGAACCCCAAATTGGGGAAAATAACTCGAGCCCTAGTACACCAGCTAACATTAATTTGCACTCACCATTGTTTGATTTTTCAGGAAATCAGTATAAAGGAAGCTTACAACATGAATCATCAAGTTCAAATATTTCGAATGCAGGTTCTCAAAATAGTGTGGCTTTATTTGATCATACACCAATTCAGAGATTCAAATCAATCGATGGAGTGTATGAAGGTGCCACTCGGTTGGAAGAAGAACAAGTCAGAGAACTTTATGAAAGAAATGAATTACTACTGATCGATGATAAACCACAAGACTTTGATGAAGCAGCTTCTGAAGAACCATGGAGAAATGCTATGAAAGCTGAGTTTAACTCCATTCAAAGAAATAACACCTGGACTCTAACCAAATTGCCACCTGGTCACAAGGCAATTGGTTTGAAGTGGGTGTATAAAATCAAGAAAGATGCAGCACACGAGATGAAACAATACAAGGCATGGCTTGTAGCTAAAGACTACGTGCAACAAAAAGGTGTAGATTTTGAAGAAGCGTTTGCACCTGTGGCTAGGATAGAAACAATCAGATTGTTGTTGGCGATTACAGCTAAAGAGAACTGGGTGGTACATCATCTGGACGTGAAGGCATCCTTTCTAAATGGTGAACTTAAAGAGGAGGTTTATGTCACGCAACCGAAGGGATTCGAAATAAAAGGAAAAGAGGACATGGTGTATCGGTTGAATAGGGCCTTATATGGGCTCAGGCAAGTGCCTAGAGCCTGGAATATCCGATTGGATAGGTCATTAAGAGAACTTGGGTTCAGCCGTTGTCCATATAAGCAAGCTATTTACAAGGTACATAACTCAGATTACATAGTCATTGTAGGAGTTTATGTCAACGATATGATTGTAACCGGTCTTGTAAAGCTAAGATTATAGAGTTTAAAGAAAAGATGAAAAATGTCTTTGAAATGAAGGATCTGGGTAGCCTAACCTATTACCTTGGTATTGAGGTGAAACAAACCAAGGATGGTATAGCTTTAAATTAAGAAGTGTATGCTAGAAAACTTCTCAAAGTAGCGGGTATGGAGAATTGTAATTCAGCAAAATGGCCAATGGAACCGAAATTGCAACTCACCAAGGATGAGGAAGGTAGAAGTGTTGATGCAACCTAGTATCGAATGATCATAGGAAGTCTTCGATACTTGATTCACACCCGACCAGATTTGAGTTACTCAGTTGGGGTCGTGAGCAGGTTTATGCAAACACCCAAAGAGAGTCATTATGCTGCAGTTAAGCAAATTCTCAGATATATAAAAGGTACAGTGGGTTTCGGTTTGGAATACCAGAGAGGTGGAGATGGAAAATTGATGGGATATAGTGACAACAGCTATGGTATGGATTTGGAGGATAGGAGAGGCACCATGGGTACTACATTTTACTACTCTAGTAATTTGATTACTTGGTCTTCTCAAAAACATAATACAGTTGCACTCAGTTCGTGTGAAGCTGATTTTATGGCTGCAACTGCAGCTGCTTGTCAGGTGTTATGGCTGAGGAATTTGATTAGTGATTTAATGGGGCAAAGGGCACAAAAAGTGAGGCTTCTTGTTGATAATGAATCAGCCATTGCTCTTATAAAGAATCCTGTAGCACACAAAAGAAGTAAGCATATCGACACTAAACTTTATTTCATTCGGGAATGTGTTGAAAGAGAACAAATTAGTGTCGAACATGTTAAAGGTGACTATCAAAAGGCTGGCAGTTTCACCAAAGCTCTGCCACGGGTTAAGTTTGAAGGAATGAGAAGCTTTATTGGTGTTAAAGATGTCAACATTCAGGGGGAGAATGTTGGGTGAAATGTTGACCAAGTTTGAAGTCCAACGGATAGTTTGAGTAGGCCGTTGGGAAGGCTTAAAACATGGGAATTAAAGACCTGATATTCTGCAGAAAATCAGCAAGAATAAGTCAAGTTTGTTATTTGTGTTTTTAGCATTTAAATGGTTTTTATGCTCAGTTTGTATTCATTCTAATTAGTCGAAAATTTTCTTGTACTCTTTCATTTGTAATCAGCAAGCTACGTTCATAAGCCTGTAATTACTCAATAAATACAAGCTTTCGACTATCATCTTGTTTCGGTTTACTTTGTTTATCTCCCTGATATCAAACAGTGTTACCCATGATTCATCGTTACCACCCTGCTTGATCAACAATGGCCAATAGGAGAACTCGTCAGCTGAGTTACTTCTTGATATCATTCAGCGAGTTGAAGCTAGCAAGACCACGCGGTCTACTAGACACAATGTGGTTGTTTGCCCAAAGTGTGTTTTTCCTCATACGAAATCGTGCATCAATTCTTCATTCAAAACTTTCAATTTCTATTATTATTGTAATACAATGGTTGCATGTTAGCAGTAAAGAAGGTTAGCATATTGAGTTTTGAATCATTTTAAATGCACAGAAAGCTTACCAACTCTTAAATTTTTTTGAAAAACATTGGTGTTAGTGTTTATATTTCAAAGGACATGTTACTGTAGCATCTGTCAAGAACTTCTGCTAATCCAGTTGGCTGTTGACCCGTCCCAAAACGGTCAAAGTACAGGACAACAAGATGATGTGATACTACGGTTTGGGATAATCAGGAACATCTTTACTTGGGATCATCACTATTGTTCTTTACTCTTTTGGCTTTTGCAATGTGCTTATGCAGTTTTGATACTAATTACTAATCCGCCATGTGATAAAAACTTCTGGTTTATTGCTGTTGCGAAATGTGTTATCGCGTTTTTCAAATCTTTAAATTAGTTATACATAGTTTCTGGTGATCATTTGAGTCAGAATCACTTAGACTCAATGTAAAGACCTCTAAGGCGTCTCCTTCTAATTGTATGTTTTTATGGGGTGATTTTTGACTTTGACTTTGACTTTGTATACTTACCTCTTCTGTTTCTTAACCATATCTGTTTTCTTCACAATAAGGAGATGTGACATATTTTGTTCCGCTTGGTTTCGGGTTTTTTTCAGGAGATTCGGATACTAGGATATGCCATCTGGATGTGAAATCATTGATTCGGTTCGTGGTTTGTTTGTAATATTTCCGGTTGTTCTAATGGCTGTTGGATTAATCTTGATCGGGTCAAGTCGGGTCAAGTTACGGTGAATGGGTCACGGGTTATTAGAAAGTTTACTGTGTCACATGTTTTTAATTATTAGTGGGTAATAGTTAGTTAGCAAGATTAGTGGGTCTAGATAATAGAGTAATGGGTTAGTGGCTAAGTTAATTTCCTTTTCTTTAGGTGCAAGATGTTTTAAGTCTATTTATATGTATGTATTGCAAGTAATAAATGAAAGAGTTTGAGTATGATCTTGGGCCTGAAACCAACACTTGGTATCAGAGCGCAAGGTTATGAAAAGAGTGTCGTTTTGAGAGTCGGTTTTGGGAGGAGAAGCAGCCCTCGGCTGTAGGGCTAAAGAAGGAGAGAAAGGCAAGCAGGTCACGATCGAAGAAAGACTAAAAAGGTAGATAGAATGGAGCAGTCAAGCAGATTGCAAGAAGAAAGTCGGTGATTGGAACGGTGGAGCGCTTCCGTTGATCAAAGAGTTGAATATAAGAAAGCAGTTCATTTAAAGAAGGGAGGGAGCACCGGAATTGCGGAAATAAAGAGGTAATTGTCAAATGAGACAAGTAAGGCGGTGGAATTAAATACAAGGAAGCAAGCAACCAGGGAGCAGAAGATGTTCGATTATTTCTGTAGAAATTAAATCTAATTCAGGTCAAAAACAGAAAGAGCAAGAGCAAGAGCAAGTAGTAAGTAGCAAGAGCAAGATGAATCGATTCAATCAAACAAGAAGATAGCAAGCAAGAATAGAGCAAGAGATAAGAACTATAAGTTCTTAAAGCAAGTAGCAAGAATCGAACCTATATGGTTCAATCAAAGAGCAAGTAGTAAGAACCAAGATCAAGATTAAAGGGGTGAATGTTGGATTAATCTTGATCGGGTCAAGTTGGGTCAAGTTACGGTGAATGGGTCACGGGTTATTAGAAAGTTTATTGTGTCACATGTTTTTAGTTATTAGTGGGTCATAGTTAGTTAGCAAGATTAGTGGGTCTAGATAATGGAGTAATGGGTTAGTGGCTAAGTTAATTTCCTTTTCTTTAGGTGCAAGATGTTTTAAGTCTATTTATATGTTTGTATTGCAAGTAATGAATGAAAGAGTTTGAGTATGATTTTGGACTTGAAACCAACAATGGCTTCATGATCTCATGCAGATTTTCTTATACATGTGATGCTGAATTAGAATGTTCCTTTTAAGTTTTGACTTGAGGTGATTGAAATCGGTGTACAAGCTGTAGAAATGAAGGAGATTCTTGTGGTAGTGTTCAGGTTTTGATTCATTAACATTGAAGTTCAGTTTTTTCTCAAATGGCCTATTAGCTCAGTTGGTTAGAGCGTCGTGCTAATAACGCGAAGGTCGCAGGTTCGAGACCTGCATGGGCCATTATTTTGTTTAATTGTTTTTTTTTAATTTCTGAAAGTTTTTATAATGTATTTTGTTAAGTTTTTTACTTTAAAGTATTATTTTATTAGTTAATAGTTAATTTAAGTTTATTTGTATTCATCATATTCATTACTGTATATTAATAGCTGCATTTGTTTTGATAAGTCCTCTTTTATAATTCGTTTTGCATTTTATCAAAGTATATGTAAATCAAAAGTTCCACTCAATCGATGAATCGGACAGTGTTTTATTAATATTCCAACGCAATTTATGTGATATCAACGTTTAAAAAGTAAACATGGCCGCGATGACAGTGAAAGTGTCTAGAGAAAGAAGAAAAGATGTGACATTAACTTGGATAAATCTTAATTCAGTTTTTAATATAATATTTTTATTATGTAAATAACATGTATTCTTGTTACACTATTTATAGTAACAAAAAAACATGAAAGATCCTAAGACCCGTCAATATAAAAGGATTGGTTCAGCTAAAAAGAAAATTAATACTACAAGTTATATCATATAGAACAATCTTAAGACACAAACGAGACAAATTAAAGATATACAAAGCAAGACAGTAACTCTAATCCACGTATAAGTATATGACTTAATCAGTCACATATGTATTTATCTATTATGTTTGCTTAATTTTGTAAAAAAAATTACTACGAACTTCTAATCCCTCTTTTAAGTAGTATACTAGTCAAAAAAAATATGCTTAGCTAACTCATGCTTCACTGGAAGTTTGAACCTTGAAGTTGAAGTGAGAAATCAATTATCAAATGGGATGAATAATCACCACTCATGCTTGCAGTGTGTTAGAAATCAATTAATTTTTAATCACAAGCTTTTGTTCCTTGTAACATCTTCATCATTTTCACTTTGTCTCTCTATATTCATCTTCCTCTCTATAGACTTCTCTCTCAAGGAATGTAACCAATATCAAACATTGACCTTAGTCAACACGTATAGGATGCCTCAAAGTCAAAAGGTACTTCAACTTATCTATGTTGATCTAATTTGGATCCAAGGACAACCGAAAAAAAAGGTTAAGTTAAAAGTTCGACAAGGCTTTTATGTCAATTAGGGATTTTTTAATTGTTGAGTCGCTTAAGAAGATTGTGTTTCCGATTGTCTTTTCATATATGTGGTTTGACAAACAAATTGATAATTTCCATTCATTTTAGATAAATGTTTATAATAAAATGGCAGGTAAATGAACAACAAGTTACGTCGCAACTTTCTTTTGAATAGCAAACTCAATTTTACTAAAAGCAAAGTTTTAAGACTTAGAGGCCGACAAATTACTACGCACGATCCTCCGAACCATGTTCAGAAGATCCGTAGCCTGAGGGGCAAGAAAACCAAAAGTATTAAAAGCAAAAAGGATAAACACGTGTTGATTCTCTAACCAAATTTTCTCGTGTTTAACAATTTTGTCTGATTCTGTATTCAGCACAACTTGACTCGCAACAAAATCATTGTCCCTAATCACAACAAGAGGGGACACTATTGTAAGATCTACACGGCATGTTTTCCTCTTACCCATCCAAACACAAGGATATCAGTTGATCGAAGAGTAGACCTCCCTTCAAGCGGGTCCGTCAAAAAATTCACCCGGCCTCCTTTTTAGAAAAAAATCCTGCCCGTTTAAAAAACATCGCATAAATCATCCCTAACCAAATCATGCATATATTTAAACCTAAGAAGCTCCTTACAGTGAAGCATATGCTCGCCAAAAGAATCCAAACACGCCTTGTGACAAACTGGATATGGCTCATCAACTGGAAACAAAGGGATCATATGTCGGTATTTAAGAATAGTCTTGTACTTCAAAGCCGTCATATGCTGGTCAAGTCCTTCAATAGGGATGACATTTAGGAAATCCTGAGCCCGAGGAGCCCTTAGACAATCAAACATTGTTTTTTGATGAGGAGAGATCAAATTTCACTTTTAAATTCTGCACGATCCCACTAAATAAGGCTCTCGCCAAAGCATGCTGGGACATAGGGGGTGATGTCCTTATTAAAGAAACCGCTAATATCGAAATGGGGAGGTGACATGTGCAGGTGGTCTATCGCATACCTAAAATCAGAGTCGAGCCCATTAACCTGAAGAATATGGTCCTTCAAACACCAAAATTGTGCCCTCGAGGCAAAAAAGCATATGTAGATACATCTTCAGCTGAACATAAAACTCGAACCTTCAAATCAAGTTAAAAGTGATGCCAGCCTCCACTAAAATCTTCAAATAAGTTCCTCCACAAACTACGATATCCTCGATAGTCCCCCGTAGGCCCTTATCAAAAACTAGAGCAACATCCCCTATGTATATAGGTTGCGATGTTTTTAGACCAAACAACAACTTTTCAACTCATACGTAAGCGGAGCAAAAGAAGCTCACTTTGAGGGTCCCGCAACCGTGGGAGACAACTCATCAGTTCCACAGCACGAGAAGCCCTTTTCACAGCCAAACTACTAATGAAACCCACATCTCAACTAATGGCTCCCCAAGGAGTTTCATACCTAACATCGACCTTCCAATCTGGTCAAGAAACAAACCATCCTGTACCTTCACCCAATGACACAAAGGTCAAAAAACCTTAGTTTTCTTTATGTTGAGTTCATGAACAACCGAGGTCCCTCGGCCATGATAATATCTAAGGATTTAATCACCTCTTAGCGTCTCCTATAATCGTACCATCATCAAGGTACCAAGTATGAAATAGAAGTTTACAGTCATCCTTAATCCGATGAACAAGAGGTATTTATATCATAGTCGTTTAGTGTTTATAGAGTGAAATCTTAGTCATTTATAATTTGTTTGACGATAATAGAGCAAACCATTGTCATCATGATTTATAACTTTGAATTCGTAAAGTTATCGTGAACTAAGACACCAACCATGTTGTAAGTCTTTTTAAGAGGGAAGACTATCATGCTAGGAACACTAAATACATATACGAATTGTAGGATATGTGTTCACTTTTATTAACAGTTAATAAAATAATAATCATATTATTGATGGAAAATACAAAATTACAATACCGCATACAAATCAAATGTAAATAATAACATAGTTTTACATGATATGAAACAAATTCAAACTGTAGTCTTCAGAGAGAACATCATTCACTTGAATCTTGTAACCGCTTCGCCTACGACTGCACATTCAACAAAACAAAAACTTGAGCGGTGGTTGAGGAATTCTTTTTAACAGAGGTCCCTAAAAATAAATTTCGTGCCTCGTCTTAGGCGAACACGTCTTTCCCCCATGGTACAACAACCAAAAGAGTATTTTTGTACCACCAGAGATATCTCGCATCCGAGGTAAAGTGTCTTTTCTTAGGGAAACTTTTTTTATGGAAGTAGTATAATGCAACTTTTTTATGAAGTAGTGTAGATTTGTGAATTACAAAAGTTTTATCAAATCACAACAAGAACATATCCTTGTATGTATACTGTATGAGCATGTAACAGTTTCAAGAAAAGATAGACCAAAGGTCTCATTATTAACAATCGTATACCAAAGGTATTCTCATTAACAATGTTATACTAAAGGTCACATCATTAACAACGTTATACCAAAGATCTTCTTATTAGCGTAGAGTTAATATTATGATTATTGGTTATTAAGAAATACATTCAAAAGATTTATTAGTCTTCCAACATAAGAAAACCCTTTATACTCCATCACTCACTCCAATATGATATAGAACCAAATACTTTTACTTATCCGTCAATTTTAAGCATTAATATCTCATTCATCTTATCTTTTTTTTTAACATGGTTCGATTCGTTGTGATCCTCTCACAAAGAATATACAAACTCACTAATAAATATTTATTTTATTAACAAATATAAATAATTATTAATGTCGAAAGCAAATGAAAAATCATCTTTTTCACTAAAATTTCCAACACGAATAATAATCATGAGGCAACTTAAGGCGTCATAAAGGCACATATGCAGGAGAAACCTCCATGACTAACCATTATGAGGCGTCTCCTGTGATTTTAAAAAGTATAATAAAATAAAGTTTACAAAATAAAGGGAGAGGATCAAACCAGAAGGAAATTCATATATTGTCTATAAAGTTATAATTTTTTTTTAAAATCATGTGTTTCTAATACATAATTTAGAGTCCTCTTTAAGTGTAACTTGAAAAGAAAAAATGATATTATGAAAGTTTACAAGATCATATCAAATAACTTTGTTATCTTAAAAATATTTTAGATTTAAAGAAAAGGATCTTGTTTTAGTTTTTCAAACTATGAATTCATCAAACATATTATATCTAATATTAAAAAAGAAAAGTTCAAATAGAAAGCATTTTAAAATTAAAAAGTCTAATAAATAATCTCAACCATCCACCTTTTTAATCTATGGTTGAAATCAAATTATAGAGAAAAATTTGTTAGAGGGGTATTTAGTAATAGCCACTTTTGTTGACTTTTTGTAAGTTTCTTTATTTTTTTAAACGTTCATAACTTTTATATACAACATTATCTTTTTTTAAGTATTACACCTTAAAACCAAGCGTTTTTTAATATTTAAAACGAGTACAGTATTGTTATACAAAAAGAATAAAAAAAATTACATTTTAAGCTCACATTTCTTTATTATATCTTTAGAGCAGTTCATTGTGTCTTTTTGTTGGTTATTGTGTTAATTTTGAATACTATTGTGTTTTTTCTAAAATGATAAATTTTAAATAATATAATGATAGAGTAACATTGTTGTGTATTTCTAATATGTAAAATACAATAATAAATTAACAACTAATTAATCTAATACATTAAAAACAATAACAAAATAACATAATATCTCATTGTGTCTTTTGGTTGTCATTATGTTATCTTAAATAATATGGTTTTGAAAAATACATTGTTAAAATAAAATCATTGTGTGCTTTTAAAGGTAAAACACAATGAATAATAACAAGTTTATATAATCTATTAAAACAATAACAAAATAACATATTGTGTTATCTTCAATACTATGAGTTTTGAAAACCAGATTGGTGAAAGTATATCATTGTGTCTTTTAATTGTAAAATACAATGATAGATAACAAGTTTATAATCTATAAAATCAATGACAAAAATAACACAAAATGATCTAAAATATAAAACACAATGATTAATAGACATAACAAATAATGTAAAATATATGACAAAATAAACTGATATTTGACACAATAAACGTATAAGACACAATTAGCTGACGTATTTGGTACAATGATCAAAATATCATTCTCTTTAAAACAATAGGACACGTGTCAAGCACATAATCATTCTTAAGCTTTTTAGATTAAATATTATTTTAATATAATCCTACCCATATTAAAAATGAGATGAATTAAGTTTGGTTTTTATTCTAGCCACTCATTTCTTTTCCTTTGGCTTTTGAGTTTTGACACATTGTTTTCTATATATCGGTCTGCATTTCACACGTCAAAACAATGAAGCCATATGTATACTAATTTCATTTTTATAAATATTGATTTATATAATATAATATATTGTATTATTGTATCAATTAAAATCGTATGTAATTAACTGCGATTGGTTTTCTTTTCCAGTAATATACATGTGGAATCTCTCTGCTCTAATAAAAAAATAAGTAGGATAGACATATTACAACAACACATTACTTCTTATCAATTTTTTCTCGCTTCTTTCTTTTATTAAATAATCATATAAATTACTATAATATTTTAGATTCAAATAGTTTATTAATAGAGTTAAGTTCTGTTTTGATCTCTGAGGTTTGATAAAAATAATTATTTTCATCAAAAAGATTAATAACATTAATTTACTTCCAAAAGTTTTATAAGTTGTTTCAATTTCAGTTCAAAAGTTTTATTAGGTGTTTCAACTTGAATCCAAAATAAAAAAACTTCTAGACTAAAATTAAAACAATAATGAAACTTTTGGACTGAAATTGAAGTTTTTAAATTTTTGGAGGAAAATAGTTACTTTTGTTAAATTTTAGAAAGCAAAATTAAAATTAACTCTTTTTAATAAATTAAGATATCTTTTTATTAATGTTATTTTAAGGAAATAAGTTTTTATAACATAAGATAATTTTCTAAAACATTAAACATTTTTAAAAGTACAAAATATTTTGAAATTAATATTTTTAAAAAGTAATTTTTTATAAGAAAATAATAATTAAAATTGAGATATATAATAAGAAACTTTTTTAAAAATGGCATTTTTCTAAAACGTTTGTTTTGAAACAAAATTTTTATTCTTTTTATAATAAGGAAGATTTCAAAAATATCTTATCTTAAAATATCAAATTATAATAATAAACGTTTATTTTATTTGTTATTATACACAAGTTTATTAAAGCTAATCTATAACCTCTTATAAAGCAAGGTTTTTTTTGCCACTTCTCATTCTTTTATCTCATTTTTTTGCCACTTGTCATTCTTCTAGACATGCACATATCAATTTTCCCTCCAAAGGGGTATTATAGGAATTTAAATATCAAATAAATTTCTCTCTCTTATTAAAATGAATTATATTAATTGTTATATTTCTCTCTCTTATTAAAATCAAACTATCTTTTATAAAAATAGATTTTTTAAGAAAATTGGAAATTACATCTTTTAATTAAAATCTAGATAATAAAAACTAAAATTTTATATAATATAAAATTTTCTAACACACTAAACCTTATTTAAATAAAATATTTTAAATCATTTTGTTTTTAAAAAAAATTATAAACAGGTAAATTTTAAAATATATTTTATCTTCAATCATGATCTTATAATGCATAATTTTTTAGTACTAATTATTTAATATTTTATTTATTCAATCCGTGTAATACACGGGACTAACCTAGTTGTGAATTTATAAATGAAACAAAAACCACTATTTAAGTGGATGTTGGAGTAGTGGTTTGTGTGCTTTATTTCTTCCAGGAGGCCTCCTAGATGTAGTGTGTACAGAGATGCACAATGAAACCAGGATCAGGAACAAATCAGGTTTAACCAGTCTCCTCCAATTCGGTTCCAACTTGGTGTTTTCAAAGTGAGTTTCCATACCCATTTACCAGCTCGGTTCCAACCCAGGATTCTTCAAGACCCGACATGAAGTGTAACATCCCGAGCGTTTGGCTCATATGTAATAGTTAAAATAAAAGAAATTTGAACTTTACATTTTGTATATTGTTAAACAAGTAACTAATGAGTGAAATGATTATTTTAAATTTAAAGTTTTAGACGAGTTTTAGTGTCATAAGAGACCGTTTAAATATATATATATATATATATATATATATATATAATATATAATATTATAAACGTGCTCCGTTTTTAACGAAACTTAGGTGGGCTCGTAGAGAAAAATAAGCTCGTCTCAACGGCATATTTGAAATTTTATAAGACGTTACATTTAAAAAGTTATAAGAGAAAAACGAAATAAACAGCTGAATTAATTATAATAATATAATAATAATATAATATTTTAATTCATAAGAAGTGCAATGTAAGCATTTGAACGCAAGGAAGCTGCAATTGTGATCCCACATCGACCTAAAGAGAAAAGTACTGCTGTTAGGAACTCTTATAAATAGAGACCTTATAAGTTGAGTTTAGATTATAGCCTATTATAAAGAGAATTCCAGGTAATCGATATCCCATTGGGTATTGTTATTAGTCATTTTTAGAGCTAGGGTAGGAGCGCGAGTAGGGAGATTCTACATCAGATTGTCGTAGATAGTTTTAAGGTATGTTCTCGTTTAAGTTTATGTCAAGTTCATTATTGTTTATTTTAGATTATTATTAGTATTATTATTTTTAGGTGTTAAGGTTATTGTTAGGAGTGGATATTGGGTAGCCTAGTTTAGTTAGACATGGACTGATCACCCATGCTTAAACAAGGTAGCGTAAACCAATATCCAATCATTACAATAACTAGTTAGTTGTATCATTACCTAACCTAGGATTACTTGAACTGTATCAGGACTTAGAGATATTACCAGATTATATTAGAAAGGTTATCAACTGTTGGACAACTTCTAAACGGGTGAATCCCTCTGAACTGTTTTATAAAACGGGATGTGATGTTCTGATAACTGGTAATAATTGAAGAATTGACTATCAATAGCATCTGTGATATGTGACAATGCTTGATAGGATACTTGAGGGCTGGTTGTATGATTCTGCTTTAGCCAGTGGAGTTTGTATACATAGCCTGGTTATGTGAATTTATATTGTGCTTACTCTGTTCCTATCTGTTTGCCATGGTTGTATCTGCTTGATGCAATAGTCAATATTAATATGTTTTGAATTTTGAAGAATACTATGTTCATGAACTCACAAGCTTTATGCTGAGTCCCAAATGTTTTATTTTATGGACACACATCCTAGGTGCCAAGTGATTACAAGAATAAAAGATTATGGACTAAGCTCATGAGAAAATAAAGGACTAAAGTGTTGCCAAGGATTTGGATCTATTCTATAGTTAAGTTGATGTAATATTAGTATTGTATTAGAAGACAGATGTATAATACGTTATAATTTATAATTATTGTTTGACTTCCGTATTCTCTGATTACTATGTGTTCTGTATATCCGATGCGTAACGCTCCCTAGGGTGTGCCCTGGGAGGCGGGCGTTACATGAAGCGAACTCGGTTTCAACCCGCTATGGATCATCATATTATTTAATAAAGTACATAATATGAACCCAGGTTGGACCCGACCTGAAACCTGGTCTGGAATTTGTTAACAACGACCTATAGAAGCGGATTCAAACCGACCGAGTTTGAATCTTGAACTCGATTTGTGCATCTTTAATGTGTATACACCTCCTATTTAATCCGCTTATTTTTTTTTTCTTGCCGTTTGTTTCCCTAGTTAATTTAGAAAGTTAGATGGTTTATGGATAGTAATAACTTTTTAAATAAGCCAATTAAAAACAAGTTGGCCTCTATCCATTCCACCTTTCCCGCAAATCCCAATTCTTAAATTTAATTATTAGAGTAAGATACAATAAAAACATATTTAATTTAAAAAGCTTAAAAAGAATTGTGTTCTTTACACGTGTAATTTTTTTATTTTAAAAATGAGTGTGTTTTGATCATTGTGTAAAATATTTCAGCTAATTGTGTCTTATACGTTCATTATGTCAAATATCAGTTTATTGTGTCATATATTTTACATCATTTGTTATATATATTTATCATTGTGTTTTACGTTTTAGATCATTTTATTTTATTTTTCTCATTTCTTTTATAAATTATAAACATGTTATCTATCATTGTGTTTTGCAATTAAAAGTATACAATGATATACTTTCACCAATGTATTTTTTAAAACTCATAATGTTAAAGATAGCAATGTGTTATTTTTGCCATTGTTTTTTATAGATTATATAACTTGTTGTTATCTATCATTATATTTTACAATAAAAAGTACACAATAATGTTATTTCATCAATATATTTCTCAAAGCTCATAGTGTTCAAGATAACACAATGATGATAAAAAAACACAATGAAATATTATGTTATTTTGTTATTGTTTTAATGTATTAAATTAATTAATTGTTAATTTATTATTGTGTTAAACTTTGAACAAAAAGAACTAACACCCTTGAAAGTTTATAAAAGTTTGAAGCGTTGGAAAGCCGTGTGTTACAACGATGACATTGATGTGGGTTAAGTGGGGAAAGAGAATCGTATTAAATTGCCATAGCTTAATTAATAAAAATCAAAATCTTGATTAAAAAAACATGTCACGATGGTATATTCGGAAATCATGGAAATGTTACGTCATTGTAGAAATGAGTGCTAAATAACACAGAAGTGTACTTAAGAAACCAAAGAAGTAAAAATCAAATTTGAATAAAATTTATGTTGAAACGCACACCGACTCATTTTCTTAACCTTAGCCGACTTGGTATTGAATTTAATTTGTACTAAAAAATAGATAAATATAAATACGCCAAAATAGTTTATTTTGAGGATACAAAAACAGTATATTTCAAAAGTAATAAGAGAAACACAAAATATATGTAGAATTAACATAAATATCTACATATAAAAATTTAAAAGCTTTGATGGTTTGTACATTTGTGATACAACAACTTATATATTATGACGCACAATTTCATTTGAATGAAATTTTTATTCAAAATGTAGATAAAAACAACCTCATCGCGGCTCTATATTTGGAATTTTATAAAACGTCAAGTTTAAAAAGATATAAAGGAAAATTCCAAAAAAAAGAAAGAATTATGAGTGTGCCATAAAAAGCTTTAATCAAAGTTTCAAGGTGAAAACTTAATTTTTAGGGGCCAAGGTGTAACTATTATTTAACCAATTTGATGAAATCATGAAAAACCATCTGATTTTATGAAATTGGTCAAATAATGGTTACACCTTGGCTCCTAAAAATTACGCTTTCACCTTAAAACTTTGATTAAAGCTTTTTATGGCACACTCATATTTCTTTTTTGTTTTTGGAATTTTCCTTTATATCTTTTTAAACTTGACGTTTTATAAAATTCCAAATATAAAGCCACGATGAGGTTGCATTAGGGGTGTAGAATTGTAGATATCATGTCTCCTTAAAGTAAAAGAACTTATTAATTAAAAGTACTACGTAAATATATAAATAAAAATAATAATATATAATAATAATAATAATAATAATAATAATAATAATAATAATAATAAAAAATAATAATATAATAATAATAATTATTATTGTTATTATTATTATTATTAGTATTAGAAGTAGGATTATTATTATTATTGTTATTATTATTATTATTATATTATTATTATTATTATTATTATTATTATTATTATTATTATTAAATCAAAATATTTGAAAAATGAAAACGGGGGGAAACGTGAGCGTGAAGAGCGTCCACCTAAAAAGGTCTCAAAAACAAAATTCAATAGAAAAGACGTTTAGCATCATGAGCTATCCATGCAAACAAAAAGACTAAATATTCACGATTATTCACTTTCCAACTAACACCAAATTTCCATCCCGCTATTCATTTAAGTCAATGAATCAATGGTCTTCAAAGGTTTACTAGTTTATTAAAATTTAATAATAATTTAAAAGAAGTAACTATAAATAAAATTCCTAAAGATTATATGTAATTGTAGCTTAATATAAAAACACTAGATCGATTTAAAGCACTAGTTTATTCACTGTAATAAATACACTTTAGTATTTTTATGAATGTACAAAAAAATGTATCAAGAAAGAGAGCATTATCCGATAAATACCTTTACCAACCCTAAAATAAAATGATGTTTAAGTTTTTTTTTAAATAAACATAGCGTAAGAATCATTACAACAAGCTTAAGTATTGTGAAAACAAAACGATAATATCCAAATTGTTTAATATTTTATCAATGATTAAAGCTTTTAAATGTTGTACTTCTTGTATAGATTATGTATATAAAAGCATTAATAACTTGTAAATATGTTCTTAGCGTCACTAGTAATTGTAGTGGTGTGATAGAGGTTTGATAATAAAAAAAGTGTTAGTCACGTATGTAGCCACATCAACAACAGTGTGTGCTAGTGAAAAATACGTATAATAGGTGTGTAATAGTTATGGTGTTTGTATTTATTAGAGTTAATGAATTATATTTATGTGGTTGATTGAAAAATAAATTTAAAAAAACACAAATTAAAACACTGACGTCCATGAGTGGGTTCACATTCTTGCCCAAAAGTCTCTCACCCCTATCACACATCAGGGGGTTGTGTTGATGGCGGGATGGGCCTAATTGGTAGGGATGTCAACCATACCCAAATTCGATGGGAATACCCGAAACCCCAGACATTTGTGATGGGTATGGGATTAGGTAAGTGGGTATAGGAACAGGTATGAGATTAATTTTTATTTTTTTCGCAGGTATTAAACGGATATGATATTGCATTGTATACCTATCTACCCGACCCGTTTACCCGATTAAGCATAATCGTTTCTTCGATTAGATACCTATATTATTTTATTTCTTAATTTATTCTACTTAGTAATTATTTTTTTTCCAAATGTCGATGTTGAATTTAAATCAAGTGACTTAGGGTTTTTTATTAGATTTTTTATAATTTTTTAATAGAGTTCATTAACTTTAATAATTATATACTATATTAAAAAATAATTTGAATGCTACAATTGACTTTTGTGGTTTTACTTTTCGGCACAAAGGTTTTTTTTTTTTCTTGGCTTTTGATGTTTGATGAAGTGACATTTTGCCTCTCTATTCTCCTATAAAATATAAAACAACATTTGGTTTTATGTAATTAAAAAAATATATTATTTTTAGCTTCTAGTTAAATTACTATTTGAGTATTATTATCGTGACAAACCAAACTAATTATGAGCGAAAAACATCGTTAACAAAATTGAAATTATTTGAACCATTTTTGGTATTAGTTTTTATGATTTTCGATGAACCGAAAAGATAACGACCAAACTTACATCGCTAACTCGAGAGAGAAACAATCAACTGTTGCCGCATAGCGCTGAAAAAACCTAGTTTAAGTACAAAGAAAGATTATTATATAAAGTATAAGAATGATTTTTAACCAATGATTAAGTAGTATTCAAGAGTTAGAGATGAAATGAGAGCCACATCGACAATGTCTTATGCATGAAAAGGGCTTGGATGGTAGAATTAAATAGCATGTAACTATTGATTTTTTTATGTTCTTTCAAAAATTGCAAGTGTGGATAACCTTTTATACTATATTATCGTATTTTGTAATTACATTATAAGGTAGAGCATTTTATTTTCTTCAAATTAAGTATAGTATGACTATATGTTTTTAAAAAAATTGATTTTGAAAAAAAAACATCAATGTATCATGCATATAAGCTTGTAATTTTAGCATGCGTAATTTTAACATATATTGTGTATTTATAAATTTAGATCGATAGTAGTTATACACAGATTATGCAATTATTAACATAGGTTGTATAATTATAATTATACATAATTATCAACATTTGTTGCGTAATTAATAAAATATGTTGCGTAATTATATATATGTCGCGCATATTGCACGGAGAACTTACCCATCGCCCCAATAACCCATTTCGTATAGTAATAACTTCGTATGTTTTACAAGATAAGAGCTCTTTATACAATAACCTCTCAAAAGTAAAGATACTATATATATATATATATATATATATATATATATATATATATATATATATATATATATATATATGTTATTTGTGTAAAAAAATGAATGTGATTTGTATAACAGAACACACGAAATAGATTGTATAAAATTAGTGCATGCATTTGGATGCTTTTAGAATTTTTATTGCACCTATATAAAAAATATTTATAAAAGTTATAATTAGCTAAAATGATTAAATAATTAAAATTGATATACACTTCAATCAATCAATTAATATTTACTTAAAACACAGCTTAATTAATAATTGTAAAAGAAAGTAACATACTTTGGTGACAAAACTTAATTTTGAGGGTAACTCTTGTATTACTTAACTGTTTTTGAGCTACTCATAATAATATCTTTGTTATTTTTTATCAGTAAAATAATACTTATAGAAATACAATAGTCAATAAACGACTACATTTTTCAAGAATTAACGATTCGGAAATTAAAGAATTAAATGTATATATTTTCGCTTTTCAGTTTATCCAAAAAGTTCAAATACATAGAATATAAACATAAAGGATGTAAGTCTAAGTAGAAAACTATATACTAAAACTATGGAATTGTAATTCTTTTTTTCATTTCATGCTTTTATTATTTTTTTAATTATTTTTTTTATGCACTTTTAACTCTAAAATATAAGATGATCTGGTAACCAAGTACCCTAGCTTTTCTCTCTATCCAATTAAATAAATAAAACACTACGTGTATGTGTATTACGCTTTCTTGTAATTACTCTTTTTTGAAACAATATTGATTTTCACTTCTAGCTATATACTATCCAGTTTTGTACTCGTAAAGATTTGAACACACATCGTTCGTATTGAAAAACATCGCCAATACTATGATCTTGTAATTCTCTATTTAATATAGTTCTATAATATTACATGCAAACAACAAAGTCATATTTTTATTCGTTACACCTTTTACAAGAAACAACTACTCTTTTGTTATTAAATCAACAAAACATATCTTTTTTTGAAATAATAATGATTTTCATTTTTGACGGAGGAAAAATAATAATGACTTTTACTCTTATACATACCTAACTGAGTAACTATATACTAGCTTGCAAATATTTGAACACATAACTTTTATAAAAAACAATCACTAATATCAATACACTACAAGCTTATGAGTTTGTAACTCCAGTTCTATGCAAACATAAAGTCATATTTTTATTCATTATATATTTTACAGGAAACAACTACTGCTTTGTTATTAAACTATGTACTTTCTATCATTTAATAAACAAATAATGCATGTATTTTTGTAAATTGTAGATTTTGAGGATTAACCTACTGCAATAATTTCGAAAAAAAAACCCTAGCTAGAATCATTTGTCCTAAAATAGTTAAAGACAAATAAAAAACTAATATTGTAGATCATATGAAAACGAAGTTATATTAATTAAAAGTGAAATATATCATTGGATATTTATTGTGGTCCTAGGTTAATGGAGTGGCACCTAAGGACCTGATGAAAAAGGCATCGACTGCCACCCACAGTTTTGTTGCGCCACCAATCCTGCAAATGCTTCGACGAGATTGTCGCCGCTGCAAATTATACCCATCACTAATCACTAATTAATTATATTATATTTCTAATTTTATGCTTTTTGAGTTTTTTTAAACAATATAGATTTAAGTTTTATTAGTGTTGTTATACACACCTCCTGTTACACAAATAGTGTTATTTGTTTTTTGTTTTTTTGAAATTAGTCATTTTAGAAAAAGCCATAGTGCTCATGAAAACATAATAATTTTCAACAAGATACAATGAACTATACTACAAACATAGTGACAATATTGCATATAAAAAGAATTTATTAACTTTTATATAACAATAATGTATAATTTAAGATAAAAAGCCGCTTGTTTTTATGATGTGATTTATATGAAAAAAATATTATTGTATATAAAAGCTATGAATGTTTAGAATTAGTGAGGAACTTAAAAAAATCGACAAAAGTGATTATGTATAAAATATTCTTTTAACAATTTTTTTTCCTTATAATTTGATTAAGAAGATTGATTATTGAGATTTTTTCCAACACTTATTAGATTTATTAATATTTTTTGAACCTTATGTTAGAGAAAAATCATGTTTCTTACAAGTATTATAGTTCTAGTCCTCATACTTGCAACACATGCAACATAAGGCTACTAATCACCCCGAATCTTGTAATACCAACAAGACGTCCCATCTCAATAAACTTTACTCTTGGTTAGGTATTTGTAAGGATATCTGCTCTTGAAAGGTCTCCACTCATACGCTCAACCTTGATCACTTCCCGTTTCACACATAGCTAGGAGTATGGTTGTCCACGGTCTGATTTTAATGATATTTTAGCCAAACCGAGAGTTAGCATGTGAATAACAATTTTTATAATTGTGAACACCAAAACAAAAAATAAAAAATAAAATGAACAAACCAAAACTGTTACTAACGGTTTGGCTCCGGTTGGGTTTCATGTCTTTTGCTTATTTGGTTCGGATTCAATTATAAGCGCCTCTGTTGTTTCACAATTTCAAAGTTTGAGCAAAATTTGTTAAAATACGTCATTGATATATGAATGTACCTAAATTTGTGTGTTTTTATATTATTTATAATTATAAAATATATGAACGTGTAATTTTACTATAATTCTCAAATCTACACACGTGTGGTTATTGAAATATCATATATAAAACCTAGTAAAGTAATATTGAGACTTCTCATATGACGAGATTAATTGCCACCTGAAACTGTATATTGAATTTTCTTTTTTTGGAATAGCAAACTAGGATACTTCTAATTAAATTACACCAAAATAAACTACACCATGTTTGAGTTTGAACCCAAAACTTTCATCTAAAGTACAAATCCTCTATATTGTGTAAAGATATCTACTCATGCGAATGGTGTCGTATATGAATATGTGAGCCATCATCCAATTAATGCCCAATGTTTGATGTGAGATTATTAGAAGGTTTTTGTTCTAAACATATGACATACTGTAGTTTTAAAGGACAATGTTCTATATTCTAGTCATCTTATAGGTTGTAATATCTTTTGGCAAATTGGGATACTATATATACCACGTACACTTCAAATATACACTCATTATTATAAAAGACCATAGTATTTCACAATTCAGCGTTGTTGGAGTGCTAACAGGTGGTTGCGTAAATAAGTTGTAGAGTAACAACTAACGTGAGTAGAAGTCAATTATAGACTATATCTTTATGTAATTATGGTTGAGGGACATAAATAAAATTCGGCTACAAACATTATCTTCATGTTATCATTGAGAATAAAATTAGTCGCCGACGTTATATTTATGTAACTTTGTATGTAGTCATATATTATGATATCACTAATTCATATAAACTGTTTAATTAGTCTAAATTTGTTGTCATGTGTATTTGTTTAATTATTTATTTATTGAATATTATAATTAAAAAGTTATTACGGACAAGAAGCCTGTGTTACTAATTGGCTTGATAGTTCAAGTAGTAAAGGAGATCTGTAGTAGTCAAGTATGTCTGTGGCTAAAGGAGAAAAACAGTGCCCGGTTTTTCTATCTCAGCCTTTTGGATGTGGGTACACATGCGAATAATTCATCTGTTATGAAATATATGTAATCATAACAACCTATTAAACTTTTACTTTTAGCTTTATTTGTTTCTTAAAAGCTAGCTTTGATAATAAGTCTAATTCAACTATATTGTAACATCCACTTGATGCCACTATACATAAGTTTTGTGAAAGGAAACAAACAAATTTACAAACATTAAATTATTATGATATCACTAATTCATATAAACTGTTTAATTAGTCTAAATTTGTTGTCATGTGTATTTGTTTAATTATTTATTTATTGAATATTATAATTAAAAAGTTATTACGGACAAGAAGCCTGTGTTACTAATTGGCTTGATAGTTCAAGTAGTAAAGGAGATCTGTAGTAGTCAAGTATGTCTGTGGTAAAGGAGAAAAACAGTGCCCGGTTTTTCTATCTCAGCCTTTTGGATGTGGGTACACATGCGAATAATTCATCTGTTATGAAATATATGTAATAGTAACAACCTATTAAACTTTTACTTTTAGCTTTATTTGTTTCTTAAAAGCTAGCTTTGATAATAAGTCTAATTCAACTATATTGTAACATCCACTTGATGCCACTATACATAAGTTTTGTGAAAGGAAACAAACAAATTTACAAACATTAAATTATTATGATATCACTAATTCATATAAACTGTTTAATTAGTCTAAATTTGTTGTCATGTGTATTTGTTTAATTATTTATTTATTGAATATTATAATTAAAAAGTTATTACGGACAAGAAGCCTGTGTTACTAATTGGCTTGATAGTTCAAGTAGTAAAGGAGATCTGTAGTAGTCAAGTATGTCTGTGGCTAAAGGATAAAAACAGTGCCCGGTTTTTCTATCTCAGCCTTTTGGATGTGGGTACACATGCAAATAATTCATCTGTTATGAAATATATGTAATCATAACAACCTATTAAACTTTTACTTTTAGCTTTTTTGTTTCTTAAAAGCTAGCTTTGATAATAAGTCTAATTCAACTATATTGTAACATCCACTTGATGCCACTATACATAAGTTTTGTGAAAGGAAACAAACAAATTTACAAACATTAAATTATTTAGGATTTTTAATTCAAAAGCTTCTCAAATCATCGCTCATAACAGTTTGGTTATGCAATATGACAAAAGATAATAGTTTGGGTATGCAATATGACAAAACATAACCCTTAATTACATCATGCACTCCTAACGGTTTGAGTATGCAATATGACAAACCTTAACATCTTGACAAAACACACTTTGGGCTTCTGCCTCCTATGTTGCTTCTCGAATGTCTGATCTTGCTAGTCACTAACATAGTAACATCACTTGAGTTGATCGGAAATGCCCATCGTCCTAACGAATAAAATGAAATGATTGTTCGAGTTCTTAAATTGTCTGATAGGGACCTAAATTATCTGCTAGAAAGACACACATAAGTGAGTAATTATCTATACATAATGGTGGATATACGATGTGTAACATTATTTTGACATCGATTAATCATTTTCTTTAACTTCTATGATGGTTCATGAAAAGTATGAAGATAGGTGATAAAATATAAAATTTTAAAAATAGGTAGATTAAAAGTATATAGTACAAAACCTTATAAATATGAAGTGAAACACTAGTATTAAGTGAGTTCGGGTTATGTATTAGCATTATTCATCATAAAGTACCAAATTTTTGTTGCAACACATGAAAAAAATCGATACACAAGATGTGGTTGCATATCACATGCATTTACCTATGCATTAGTAAGAATAAAAACTGATACGTGAGCAAAAGTATATGCACAACCGTAAGCTCACGATCTCAAATGACTCATAGCTAAAAATGTGATATTCTTAAAGAAGGTATAAAACACCTTAAAATAACAGTCACTCTCATGATTTTCCTTAAGCCTTGTGAAGTTTTTATCCCCTTTAGGTTCTATTCTCGGATCTGACCTCTAAACTACTTCTTTTAAAAAAATCAATGCTTTTTAGTTGGCTCAATGGACTTGAATAATCTGGTTTTGTCAGTTTTTGGTCTAATCTCAATCAACTCGATTTAGTTTTAGGCCTAACACACAACTCTAGTAACTTTCTTTTGTTCACGAATAAAATATAAAGAAACCGAACATTCATATATGTGAAACTCAACATGCAATGTTACATTTCATTGCCAAATTCAACCAAACAAGAGTTTCACACTATGAAGTTGTACCCTATTCTCTTTTCACTCCATTAACCCGTATACTTACCATCCAAGTTGTATGATATATAATATTTGCCCCAAAGTTAATATAAGTTTTAGTTTTTATCTTCTAAGTTAGTGATTAGCAATTCTACTAAAAACAAAATTTCTAAGCTACACCTTACATTAACAACATAATTTTTGAATATAAAAAGCTAAAAAAGGCAAAGTAAACTAGAAAATCTTAAAATTGAAAAGTTAAGAAGCAGTAAATTAACTGAATACATATCATTGGATAATGTATTGTCTTTCACTCATTTTGATTGTTTTACTCATTATTTCTCCTTTTCTGGTTAGACATTGTGGCCAATCAAAAGTCAATTAACATAATCCTTACTTGACTTCACACCAACTTAAAAGCAATCCACTTCTCATGTGTAGTCGGTTTGATTTTAATAATAAAAGATGTAAAAAGTGACCTGGGTTCATTCCATAAAACCATTAAAGAGAAACAAAATTTTAATTAAAACTAGTGGGACGCACCTTTCACGTGCAACTCCTTTGTTTTCACACATGTTCACACTTAAAAATTATGAAGTTGGACAGTTGGTTGAAATTTAAGCTACCACGAACAATCTTACCCACTCGTGGCGGCGTGACTGCCCGCAGTGTCGAGTTTGCGACCATCCTTGCATGTGTTAAGAAATGAACATTAACACGCTTAAGTATATAAAAGACACATATTAAAGACAATATTATCCATCACACATTGTAGCAAATAGTTTTAAAAAGTAACTTAACAAAAGATACGTGAGTTGTTGCGAAACCGAACGATAACGTTAACATGGTTCATGACACGTTGCGAACTTCATTAGACATTTGCAACCTAATCTTAAAAAGAGTAATCTAAGTGGAATAAATATTAGGAAAGAAAATAAAAAAACAATTAAATGGAAAAAATATATATAAGAAGAATAGTAAATGAAAAGGCCAAAAGACCAAAAGAAGGTAGGTTTTGAACCCGGACAAGTGTAAGGACAACAAAAACAAACACCACCACCAAAACCACATTTGTATCTTGAAGAATTCTTGTTAACACTTATTTTAACTACATCGACCTTCGCACTTGAGATTATATATAATTCCTTTATGTTTTTCTTATCAGCTGCATCTAAAATATTTTTTAATAAAATTTACCTTAGCCAATGCTAAAACCTACAATCTTTTGGTTATGAATCTCTCATCTTAACACAAGCCCTCACCCCTCATTGCCTTCGTTATCTATTTTTTTTTTTCCGAATCACCATCGAAATAGACCGCTAATTAAACTTGATTTACCTCTCACCTCATTTTGCTATAAAAAATAAAACGAAGTTAGAGGTGGGGTAGATAAACGGTGGATTTGAAAACCAAATGATACTGGTGTGTATATAATAATGTATATTCTTAAGGGCAGTGGTGTTTAAAGTCGGATATCCAAAATTTTCGAATAATGGAAATCACTATCCGAATACGAATTTTTGGATACGGATATGGATTGTGATTCGGAAATCCAAACTTCATTTTTTTATATAATTTATATATTTTTTGAAATATATAGATATATGCTATTATACAAAATTATATAAAAACCAACACATTTTATAAATATCTCAATATACACTAAAAAATCCCAACCTAATTAAAAAAAACATTTAATATTTAAAAAATAACAAAAAATATTTTGAATTTTGCAAAATAATCGGATATCTAAATATCAAAAGAAAAAATTTAAAATCACTATGTGAATCTGAATCCGAATATTTAATTATTTCAGATTCAGATACAAATATTTTTAAACATTCTTACCTACGGAGTTCGGGTTTGAGTTTTTTTATGAACAAACAGAGAAATCAAATGAATCCGCATATTTGTATCTTTAATCTTTAAAAATAAATATAAAGAAAATATTATAAACAAATAGTGGCAAGACGATTTCCAAATAGTGGCTTGGTCTTGCTCTTTATTTGTCACCACCTCTCTCTGCCTTTATATACATTCGTACTCCCATTTTCAAACCTTCATCCTCCCCTCTGCAACACTAACACCTTATTCCTCCACAAATTCTTACAATTTGTTCATCAATTATCGATCACATTGATCATCGATCATCAATAAGCAAAATACATATGGAATCTAGTGATTTTGTTGACAGTATCAAACTCGAGAAGGCCAACATCACGAGGTTCACCAACATCACGAGACTGTTTCAGGTGATGGAGGTTTTCGTTGCGGTTGCTGTGATATCGTGGTCCTCAAGTCACCTCCCTTCTGTTTTCCGATTCTCCGGCGAGTATGTGACGGTGTTATCGTCTTATATGATGAATCAACACGTTGTGTTTCTCGTCGGAAATGTGATCGTCGTTGTGTGTTACGTGCTCTCTCGTTACTCCGATTCCGGTAGCGACTCCGGTGACGCCGGAGTTCGTTACGACGGCGGTTGGTGTAATCGTTTAACTCATCGGAAAATGAATTACTTCGATTCGAATGCTGTTATGAAACCGACGACATCGCAAGTGATCGGAGTAACTGCATCATCGCCGGAGACGGAGAGTGAAATTCCGAAGAGTTTGAATCCGATTGTTGTGAATGAGAAATCAATCATCAAATCGGAGTCGGAATTCGCCGGTGAAACGGCGATTAAACAGGCGACGAAGCAGATCGAGCGGTTTCAGAGGACTAAATCGGATAAAGTGAAGAGCGAGACGACGAAGCCTCACCGGAGCTTACGGCGGTCGGTGACGGAGAAGCGGAGGAGCACGGCGGTGGCCTCCGGCGGAGGTGAGTCGACGGTGAGGTCGTTTCCGGAGATGGAGAAACTGAGCGATGAAGAGTTTCGAATTGTGATTGAGAGTTTCATTTCGAAGCACCATAGTATGGTTGAAGAATGAAGATGATGGTTGATCTTCTTCATATGGATATATATATTATATAGTAATAGTAATGAAGTTTTTAGCAGTAATTACTATACTAATGAATATGTGGTAGAATATTGTTTATTTATCAAATTTTAATAGAACATATGAAAATGTTGGATGAGGCTATCAGATACGTATATAAGATATGAGAGTGTGAGATACATATTATATAACAAATTAAGTATTTTTACTAGTGTCGCTTGACACGAGTGTTTTACCGTTGGTGTTAGTGGTTGATGTGTTCATTAACATGACAATACAATATATATTATGTGTATTTAGATTTTAAACACCTGTTAATTTCTGAATATTATGGTTTAGTTTTAATTTACGCTTAAACACGCAATACGCTCAAATTAGGTTGAAATTAGTGGAAACCTTGATTGAGGTGATATAGTAGAAACCTCTATCTAAAACACAAACATGTTGAACTTCAATTATAAAGGCCAAATTAACGTTGGAGATGTATTAGGTTTCATTACCAATGATAAAGACGGTGGTTGCTCTATGAAGTTTGTCATGATGGAGGCAATGACTTATAACTAAAATACTAAAAGCATAAGCAATGACTTATATTAGTTATAACCTATAAATTAAAAAAACTATTAACGTTCAAGACCAGAAACTAATATCACCGTATAAATGTTTTCTTGTATTATATAACTTAGCTCTTATATATATCTATCAGGACAATTATATGTGCACTTTAAGATTATTTATATAAATTCATATTTATTTAATAAACTAGTATAATATCATATTCATCCAACAAAAAATATATCAAATGTATTCTATAATAAAATTCCATATCATCTATTTCATTAATATAATTTGAAAATGTACCTTCTTTTGGTTTTGAACAGCTGAAAACGATATACCTATTACTATGATTTCTTTTTTATAATATATATAATTTTTGAGTGGCATATATGAAATCTTATACTTTGAAATTTTTATAAGTATCACCTCTTAGCAATATAAATTGATTAAAATTGTCATTTTCCGATTTATTTTAAACAATTAGTTTATATATCGGCTGGCCCCTTTAACTTTCCCACATTTGCCATCTTAATATTTTATATTTTCTCATGAAATAAAGAACTAATATAATAAAGTGACTTTGGATGTCATAATCCATATATAAATTTGCAATTAGAAAACTTATGAAACAAGATAAAAAGTGCATTAAACTGATTAACTTAATATTTTTATTTTGACTTATTAGCATATATTAATAAATATCTTCTTGATTGTTCTTTTCCTTCCAACATATCACCAACTATTCAACTAATAATTGTTAAGGGTAGCGCACAGCTACTTAGCAGCTGTCTGGGAACATTTAGGATTAGTTGATCGCATCGTTGATGGATATCTAGCAGTTTGGTTCATCCGATCATTTTTATTACTTAAATACGAAATCTTAGAGCATTAGGATGATACGCATATGAAAATAAGTTTGTACATCAATCTGTCCCTTACAACTGGAGTTGAGTTCAATCTTGACTTGAGTCGAATTAGAAACTAACCTAAATCCAAACTAGAGTATATATTTAAATCAGAAACCGAATATGAAGTATTAAAAATCTGAACCCGAAATATCCAAAGAATATGATATCCAAAATTTTCAAATTCGGATAGTATTTTTGATAATTTTTAGATGTTCAAATATCCAAATATTCTGAATTATTTTTATAAAAACAATTGAAAAGTGAATATAAAATTATAAATTTAGGATATGTTTAGATATTTCAGATATTTTGTTAAAAAAATTGGATATACGAAATTTATTTAATAAAACTTATAAAGTTTAAAAAAATTATTACATATTTTAATAAGTTATTGCATAATACATAATTTTTCAGAATTCGGATATCCGAAATCTGGGTACACACCTTTGAACACCCCTGGTTTACCTATATATGAAAAAACCAAGATGACGAACAGTATAGCCAATGGTAACTCTGTCATTTCAAGTTTGTTTCAAAGGTTATTTTGGTAATTTACTTTGCTATCTATTTAAAGAAATCTTCTTCTTCGTTGGAGATGCAAACATTATTTGGAGAGAGAAGTAGAAATGGGAGAGGGAATGAGAGGCTTCATCTCAACGACACCGTCGTGCCACCACCGTCGCGCCTCCGCTGTCACACCATCATCGCTGCTACAACATACGATCAGTGCTTGCCACTGCTACCGGCGAAGACCAAAAGGGTTAGCCATGGTAGCGGTGGTTTTCCACTCTAATCACCTCTTTCTTTCCCGATCTACAACATGCAACAACCATTGAGTAATGATTCACCTATTAACGAGCTTATCGGGACCATAAAAGTTACGGGGTTCGTCTAGCTTTTGGTGTTACTGCCGGTGGTGTGGGTGATGACGGTGAGAGGGCAGTCGTGCTGTCACGGGGGTGATGACGGTGGTGGGGGTTATGACGGTGAGGGAGTCGGTAGTGGGGGTGATGACGGTGTCTAGGTTTTCGATTCATGGATTGATTTTGTTGGTGCGAAACTATGTTGTTGATATTTGGGGTTTTTGGAGTTCTTGCTTCTGATCTATATCTTATTTCATTTCTTTAGTTCAATTTGAAAATTCCCTGGCTATGATGCGTAGCTGAGCCGTGCAAATGAGATGTTCGATAGAAATGTTTGAAGGATACCTTTGGAGCCATGGTTTTTATGCTTGTAAACCTCATTTTTGAGGGTTTTATTGTTGGCTTTGCTTACTGGTATGTTTACATCTAATCCCATTTTTGGGTATGAATGGTATTTTTTGAAAATGTGGAGGCTATGATACGTTGGTAAGCCTCAAAGGCAGTGATTGTCGCATGAGTTCTTTGTTGAAAATATGTGTTGCCTTAGAAACCTGCACATCAGAAAGTGACTTTGACACAAGCAGTCATGCCTCCTTGACCGTCTAATCTTTATGTAACTTTGACGTGATTAAAGTGTGCCATTTATGTTCGAAAAGTTTGGTTGTATAACGTAGCCAAGGTTTTTTGGTGGTTCTATTGTTTGGATTGGTGTTTGGGATGGCTTTACATAGACAACCGCACCTCTCTGATTATGAGGCTGAGCTTTATTATAAATTTACCTATATATGAAAAAAACCAAGGTGATGAACAGTATAGAGGGTAACTTTGTCATTTCAACTACATGTGAGGTGCACATTTTGTATTTGCCCTTACATACATGAATTGTTGTTTAGGGCATAATATTGTGTTGAATTGTAGTGTTTCACTCTAAGACAATGATGATAAAGGACTCTAAATGGTTATTGTTATGGCATGGCAAACGTTTTGTTTGCACCCGTAATAACCTGTTTTTCTGAGCCTCATATAAGTTGGATTTAGGTTGCAATGACACGTTACAAAGAGAAAGATAATGTCAAAGAAACATATTGGATGTGTTTAACGTCATGTTATAAAGTTACATATTATGTATTCGATTAACTTTTTATCAAAACGCAATTTGAGTTTAACATATATAATTTGATTGTTAAAATTATATCAAATGGCTATTAGGAGGGTGTGGATCATAATGAAATGGATGTTAAGGTTTTGCTAGGGTATCTTAGACATCGATTATAACGTGTTTTGGATTCCCCGCGCAACGCGCCGGGTGTTAAGACCTAGTTAATATTAAATATCAAATAACAAACATTGTTGGAACTTGATAAAACTGGTAAAACAAACTCATTATTCGATTACTCAAACGATTATACTCAATAAAAACAAAAATCAACAAAACCTAATATTTGTGATCTAACTAGCATAACAAATTATTTGTAACAATATGATCGACCTGTAGAGCAGTTAGAAAAACATTAGTAGAGTGATTCTGAACTAAGGAGACACAAAGTATAATATCTTGTAATGATCAATCAAAGAAGAGAGCCAGAACGACTTCATGAGATTAGGGTTTCACGAAGAGGAATGCGATGAATATATAATCAAGAAACTAATTTGGTTGCTACACTTCCAGTACTCCATAATCCAAATAATGCCAACAGACCCCTCAACTTCCAGTTTCCAACAAATAACTAATAATACACTAAGTAAAATAAAACAAACTTTCTACTAGTTGAAGTGTACTCTATATAATTTTAAGAGTATTTCTTCCTAATCAATCAAAAAACAAAATAATCATTGGGGTTAATGACCTATCTGTCACACCCTCAAAATCCACGTGCGGGGTTTTACCACGAGACGTGTGAACAAATCAGGATCTCAGTCATTAGTTACTCAGAACGACTCTATATGAACCATTCAAACCAAACCAGAGTTTAAAACTTCAAAATATTTGCGGAAGTATTTTTGTAAGTAAAGTAAACACAAGGGTACAAAATGTAAAGTGCGTAAAACACGCGCCCAACCGTTATTCAAAACCAAGTACAGAAACTTGTTTCAATTGCCAAAATAAAATGTTTCCAACAATGCTGACCCACAAATGCTGACCCGTGAGTGTTCCTAGGCTTTTCATTAACCACGACCTGATAATAGCATACTAAAAGAGTCAACACAATGGTTGGTGAGTTCAAGAGTTTGCGTAAAACATAACAGTAACAGTTATAAAACATAAGAGTACATTGAATTAGATAGCTAGTCTAAATTCACAAGTAATAATCATAGTGATTTCGCGATCGAAGCTGACAGCGTTTCGTTTGATTGCCTCCCATCACGACTTACTAGGTCGTGACACCATGTGTTAGGACAATATTGCACCCGTTTGACCTCGAGTCGCACAGGTGGGGCTTGTCAAACCCAGTAGTACTACCCAAGATTTCCCGCTAGTTTCAAATATTAACGATCCGAAAGTGTGAGGACTTTCATAGTATATCGCACTACATTACACTATACACAACTTATAATCAATAAAGCGTTTCAGAACGAATATGCTATCTCCCCCAAAAGAGAGTGTAAATAAAGTGGGGCATGAACTCACCTGGTATGCACACGAATGATATTAAGGCTAACTTGAGAGAGAGAGGAAAGACAACCTTCAGAGGTTACCTAGAACACGCAAGTACATGAGTACGTGTATACAGAATCATCAACAATCCCTAAGTGCTCAATAAACACATTGACCCAAGGTTTTAGAAAAACAAGACACATTTGACCCAGTTGACCCGTTGGTGACATTATTGTTGAAATCCCATTTAATCAAGCGTAGCAACTCATCATACACAGTTATCATACAAGTTGTTCACATTTGTCACTTCATCAACCACTTGTTCTACCAAGATCATCATACCACTTAGATTATCATACAACTCATGCAAATCTCAAGTAGTCAACATGCTCAACACAATTATAATTACATCACAACTAGTACATCATACATACAGTCTAATCATGCACAACATGTCATGTGGAGCCACTCATGACTTCACACCCTAAACCCTGCCAATCCTACTAAGTAGGTGTGACCTCTCGTATTTTTATTTAACGTGTGTTAATCGTCGTTATCTCTTGTAAAAGACTTGATTGTTATTAATGCAATTACAAGGATTCGTACGTAAATTCTTGATGTAATTAAATGTTTGGATAATTGATATTGACAATAATAATAACAACAATTATAACATAAAAAATAATAATAATAATACTAATAATAATAATAATAATAAGCATACTAAGTGTTAAACTTGAAATTAAATAATAATAACCTAAGTCTTATTATTTTTATTATTATTAGAAAACTTGTAAATAATTTCTGGCATGAAATAACAAAATTCAAAAACCTCAAGGACTAAACTGTAATTTTGCTTAAATTAAAATGAAAACTTTGGATTTAATCTGAGCAACTTAAAACCTCAGGGACCAAAGTGTAACTTATTTATAACCCAACCCCCCAAACTTGTGTTTCCGGCCAGGACCTCCGGCCAACCTCCGGCCATGGTCCGGCTACCCCTAAAACCCTCCCAAAACTCACTTTTAACACAAAAGAAAGGTACCAACCGGCTCAGGAACATGATTCGAACCCGTTTAGGCTTATTAATTTGAATTTAACTGTGACATTACTACCAAATGGAACCGAAACCGAACTCATTCGAACTCAAAACCGATTCCACACTTAAAACATCGTAATTATCCAATTAATTGGTTGTAAACGATCGTGTATTCAAATAGAACTTAATGGGATGAATCATTGCACCTGAAACAACATTTAAATCATTTAAATCAACCTGAAATGGCCGATAATAAAGTGATAGTCGTTGGACGTGATCGGGATCAAATTGACACTATAAAACAGAGGGTTAATGCTCTCGACCTTCTCTTTAAACTCTTTGTAACCTCAATTTGATACAAAACACATACACACATCGAATTCACCAATCAAGAACAGACGACTTGTGCATCTTTCTGTTCTATCGAATTACAACCGAATTCAGGTAATTAAAAGCTATTATACACTCGATTAATCATAGGAAATCAAAGCCCTATGGTTAATTTGGTTATCATGAACGATTCAAGCTCTAATTTGATCGATTATGAATTAGGGTTGTTGGTGAAAATTGGGGATTTCGGGCGAAATAGATTTTGTTATTTTTTTGGTATTTCAGAACACAAAATAGGGCATTGGCCCAGTGGTTCAAGCATGGTGAGGTTATGCAGGGGGCCCGGGTTCGAACCGAGCCCCTACAAAATTTTTAAATGTGTTCTTTTGGTTTTTAAAAAAAATGCAGAAACTATCTAAAAATTATTATTAATCATATAAAAACTATTTTTAATCACAAAAGTTATAAAATCATTTTCTTTTATATTTTATTGAAAATCTAAATTTAGAAATTTCCATTTCAAAATTATAAAAAATGATGCAAAATACAATTTATTATTAATCTTAAATTTTAATGAATTTCCACTAAATTTGCAATAATTCCTATTAAATAAATTCTTTATTGTTACACATTTATTTATAATATTTAAGAAAATAAATATACATGTACATAATTAAAAATGTACACTTATTGTAATTAATGAAATTATTTTAATCACTTAAACCTACAAGTTCTTATTTTATTTAAAGAGTAAATAATGTTCATTTGATAATAAAGATTTAACTTATATTAATAGTGTTAATCACTAAAATTCTTATCATTTAAATACCAAAATAATAACAAATTGTACCTATTTAATAATTTAAAAATCATGGGTTAAATGGTTTATAAATTTAACACTATAATCACCATGATTAACTTAACACGTTGTCCATTTAGGGTGAACGTTAACGAATCATCGGCATTATATACAAGACCTTCTTAGTTGACATTCTTATTATCCAAGTGAGTTTTCCCATACCCCTTTTAATATATTTTTACACTTTGGGGTGAAACATGTTAACCTTATGATAAATGCACTTGTAAACTCGTTTGAATCTTGTAAACACTTGGGTAATTCTTCTTATTTGTCGTGGTTAGTTGAATTCTTGTAATTACCATGTGATGACTATAATATGTACAATCATTAACTACTGCTAGCCTGGCGACGTCATAGATCTATGGGCCTGACAAGCCTACTTGGTTAACCCAAGTACACTTAGCTAATCGTTTAATCTTGTAATCTTGTAATCTTGTAATCTGTCAAGGTTTGATTGTTACATTTGTTCATCCATCCCTAGTTACTTTATTCAATAGCCTATGACATGAATTGCAATCTTTTATTTATATTTATGTATGAAAACTATGGAAAACTCACCAACATTATGTTGACCTTTTTATTTTAACATGTTTCAGGAAATGATAATGCTTAGCTTGCTATGAAGACATTGTTACATCTAGGACTGGACCTAGATTGAAATAAATAGACATTTTGATATCATATGACATTGAAATTCCTATGTTTTGGAACTTGTTTCTATTTCTTAAATGTATGTCATGAATATTGATCTTTAATAATATTGCCATTTTAAAATAGCGTTGTGTGGCATGAACAATCTTAACTCTCACATCTCGACGTTTCCGCCGTTAAGGTTGGGGTGTGACAGATTGGTATCAGAGTCCATAACTATAGGGATTTAGGTTATTAGAAATGGTGGCCCAGACTATGGTTAAACTAGGAACCCTTTTTATGACAATTTCTTTGATCTTGTAAGTATGCTTATATGTCTATCTTGATGCATGACAAATTCCCTTATGTGCTATTTGCTTATATTTAGAAAATAGTGCCTTAGGAATATGCTTTGCACCTTGTAAACCCCAACTTTCTAATCTTCTTCTTATGCCTCTATGTTCCATCGTGTCTAATCTTTTCTAAACCTTATTCTCGACTACATGTGGAAACCTACGCATATTATCGAGTGAAAAAAAAATTCCTTAGACGATATGTCTAAATCTTGAAATTCTCATCGAGGTTTTAATTCTGATAGCCTTAGGGAAGTGTGTGACCCATAAACACCTGTATTCTGGATTTCCTGGCAAAAGGCCCTCGGGCTAAGGCAAGCATTTCGTATAAATCTCATTACAAGACCTGTTATGCTTACCTGGGGATTTCTGGGATGAGTGCTAAATTATGGTCAACATACACATTTTTCCTGAGGAAATTAGGATTAAGTCACCTCGACGTGTTCATGTTCCTATTGGCTATGTGATACCAAATGGAACCACCCTGGCTGAATATAAATTATCTAAAACTCATGTTTTCTTTGAACTGGTTTATCTCCAAAAACTAATATTTTTCTTTATTTCTATCTTATAGAATGTCTCGTCATCATGGAAAACGTGCTACCTCCGACCGCAAACTCGCTGCAATGATCGCCCGGCAAATGGCCGCTGTACTTCCAACGATGGTTGTTGAACTTAGCAGCATCCTAATGGCCTACAACAGCAACAACGCCAATGGAAACAATGGTGGTGGTGACAACAATGGTCAAGGGGAAAATAGCAACAACCAAGGTGGGAATAGTCGCACTTGTACATTCAAGCACTTCCACTCGTGCAAACCCACTAGCTTTAGTGGAAAGGAAGGAGCCACTGGGCTTCTTGAGTGGTTCGAAAGGTCCGATATGCTACAAGTGTCCTTCAACAACGGGCACTCACTTGGTGGAATAATGAGAAAAGGAACCGAGGGACTGAAGTTGCCTTGGCGTTGCCTTGGGAAGAATTTAAGGACATAATGATCCAAAAGTTTTGCCCGAGGAGTGAGTTGCAAAAGCTGGAGGAGGAATTCTGGAACCTCAAACAGGATAGCGGGAATCATTTGGCTAATTCCACCCGCATCATGAGTTGAGCATGCTCCTACCTCACATGGTGGATACCGTTCCCCACAACATTGAGAAGTTTATTAAGGGGGTACCACCTTAAATTCAAGATGATGCCGTGGTGGGTAGTAGGCCCACAACTTTGGAGGAGGCGACTAATATCACCACCCAGCTAACTGAAAACCATATTAGAGCTGGTACTTTGACGGTGAAAGGTGCCAAGACTGCTGTGAAGGTGACTCCCGAGGCTACAAAGGAGGTGAAGGCCGAGTCGACTTTCAAAGGCAAGAAGCGCAAGTTCACACCGGCTCGAATTATGCGATGACAGCACCAAATGCCCCTCAAAGGCAAGCTATCATTGCAAATCAAGCCCCCGTGGCGAGGGCTTATACTGGACCGCACCCGATGTGCAATACTTGCAAGTACCATCACGCGAGTAACACTCCTTGCCGAGTTTGCTCGTTGTGCGGGAAGTATGGGCATCTGGTGGCTACTTGCCTTCGGGCTCCTAATAATACGTCGTTGGCTGCAAACCGAGTATGCTACAACTGTGGCGAACCGGGTCATGTCCGTCCACAATGCCCCCGCAATGCTGGAAATGTGCCACAGGCTCGTGGAAGGGCATTCAACATCAATGCTAACCAAGCTCAAGCCAACAATGACGTGGTGAATGGTACGTCATTAATTTCTTTTAATTGTTCTTTTGTCTTGTAAAATCCCTACCTGCGTTCATTATGCCAATAATAGGTTATTATTTGGGCAGGTATGTATCTTGTAAATAGTCGTTATGCTTCTGTACTGTTTGATTCGGGTGCGGATAAGAGTTTCGTGTCTTTAGAGTTCGAGCCTATTCTTTCCAAGCCGCGTTCTAATTTAGAGAGATCTTTTAAGGCCGAAATAGCAGATGGCAAGTCTGTCAAAGTTGGCGTCGTGATATGCGATTGCACCTTAAGTCTTAACGAGCAGGATTTTCTTATCGACCTTATTCCTATGCAACTAGGGAGCTTTGATGTTATTATCGGCATGGATTGGTTATCCAAGCAGCACGCGGAAATTATATGCTTTGAGAAGTGCATTCGAATTCCTTTACCATCGGGTGATACTTTAAAAGTTTTTGGAGAGAGATCATCCCAAAGACTCAAACTCATGTCTTGTATCAAGGCCCGCAAGTGCTTAAGTAAAAACTACGTAGTTTTCATGGCTTACGTAGTCAACACGAAAGCCAAGTGTAAAGAACTAAAGGATATACCTGTCGTGCGGGATTTTCCCGAGGTGTTTCCCGAGGATCTTAGAGGGTTACCTCCCGTACTAGACGTTGAGTTTAAAATCGACCTGATTCCTGGTGCAAATCCCATGGCTAAGTCGCCTTATCGTCTTGCACCATCTGAAATGCAAGAACTACCTAGTCAACTGCAAGAGTTGACCGATAAGGGTTTCATTCTACCTAGTTCTTCACCATGGGGTGCACCCGTGCTATTTGTAAAGAAGAAAGATGGTTCTTTCCGTATGTGCATCGACTACCGGGAACTCAACAAGCTCACTATCAAGAACCGATATCCTCTTCCTCGAATTGATGATCTCTTCGATCAACTTCAAGGAGATACACAATTCTCGAAGATCAATCTAGGTTCTGGATATCATCAATTACGTGTTCACGATAATGATATTCCAAAGACTGCGTTTCGTACTCGATATGGACATTATGAGTTTATGGTTATGCCTTTTAGCTTGACTAATGCACCTGCTGTCTTCATGGATCTCATGAACCGGGTATGTAAACTGTATTTGGATAAATTCATGATCGTGTTTATTGATGACATTCTCATCTATTCCAAGACAAAGACCGATCACAAGTCGCACCTACGTCAAGTCCTCGATCTTTTGAAAAAGGAACAATTATATGCCAAGTTCTCCAAGTACGAATTTTGGCTTGAAGAAGTCCAATTCTTAGGACATGTGGTGAATAGCCAAGGAATTCACGTTGATCCTGCAAAGATAGAAGCCATGAAGAATTGGTGTGTTCCCACGACCCCAACCGAGGTTCGTTCTTTTCTGGGTTTAGCAGGTTATTACCGTAGGTTCATTGCAAACTTTTTGAAGATTGCGAAACCGCTTACGGTGCTAACTCAAAAGAATAGACTTTTTGAGTGGGGGCCCGAACAAGAAGATACGTTCAAGACGTTGAAACACAAACTGTGTAATGCTCCTATCCTAACCCTTCCCGATGGAAACGATGACTTCACTGTATATTGCGACGCGTCTAGTCAAGGTCTTGGTTGCATTCTCATGCAACGAGGTAAAGTCATAGCTTACGCGTCGAGACAATTGAAGGTTCATGAAGTGAACTACACAACTCATGATCTCGAACTTGGTGCGTAGTATTTTCTTTGAAGATTTGGCGACATTATCTCTATGGAACGCAATGCATAGTCTACACCGATCACAAGAGCCTTCAACACATGTTTAATCAAAAGGATCTCAACATGAGACAAAGACGTTGGGTTGAACTAATTAACGACTACGACTGCGACATTCGCTATCATCCTGGAAAGGCGAATGTTGTAGCCGACGCGCTGAGTCGTAAGATCCACAACAAGACTGTCTCGCTTCAAGAAATCCGAGATCGAAGGCAATGGTTTGACACGTTGGGGGAGTTTGACACCGAGATACATGTGGACATTAACGAGGCCACTATCATGCTTCAAAACATAAGGGTTGATAGTGATCTCGAGTTTTGCATCCGCGAGGCTCAACAAGCGGCGCTAACCGAGGAAGGGAAAGATAAAGATCTAACGTATAACGTTCGATCACAATTGGAGACAAAACCGAATGGCATGTGGTATTTCTTGAATCGACTTTGGATCCCGAATCGCGATAATCTCCTTCACTTCATTATGAACAAAGCTCATCAAACCCGATATTCTATTCATCCTGGACCCGATAAGATGTATATGGATCTACGTGGCCAATATTGGTGGCCAGGAATGAAGAAAGATATCGCGTCTTATGTTTCTAAGTGCCTCACATGTGCAAGAGTCAAAGCCGAACATCAACGGCCTAGTGGTTTACTTGAACAACCTGAAATCCCTATGTGGAAATGGGAACACGTATCCATGGATTTCATAACCAAGTTACCACGTACCCCATGTGGCCATGATAGTATATGGGTGATTGTTGACCGTTTGACCAAAACGGCACATTTCATACCAATACGAGACACCTACAAGGTTTCAAGATTGGCTCGTATCTACATCGATGAAATTGTGAGTCGTCATGGTGTGCCGTTGCATATTATCTCCGATCGCGATGCTCGTTTTACTTCGCATTTCTGGTCTTCTATGCAAGAGCTTTTGGGTACTCAACTGGATTTGAGCACGGCTTACCATCCTCAAACGGACGGTCAAACTGAGCGAACAATCCAAACCCTTGAGGACTTACTGCGCCTTTGTGTCCTTGATTTTGGTGGTGACTGGAATACGCATCTGCCATTAGCGGAATTTTCGTATAACAATAGCTATCACTCGAGTATCAAGATGGCACCATTCGAGGCTTTATATGGTCATAAATGCCGTTCTCCGATCTGTTGGACTGACATTGGTGAGAATTTCATCACTGGTCCTGAACTTATCCAAGAAACGACCGACAATGTCTCCAAAAACATAATAACCTTGAGGTGGCTAGAAGTCGTCAAAAGAGTTATGCCGATAAGAGACGCAAACCGTTGGAGTTCCAAGTCGACGATATGGTTCTTCTTAAGGTCTCTCCATGGAAGTATGTTGTTCGCTTTGGAAAGAAGGGTAAATTAGCCCCACGTTTTGTAGGACCTTTCAAGATTCTGAAAAGAATTGGGAAAATGGCTTACAAACTGGAACTACCTTCCGAACTTAGCGGGGTTCATCCTGTCTTCCATGTCTCAAACCTAAGGAAATGCCTGGCTGATAAAAATTTGCATGTTCCTTTGGAGGAAATCCAAATTGACGAGTCGTTGCACTTCGTTGAAAAACCTGTTGAGATCATGGATCGAACGTTAAAGAAGACTCGTACATCTACTACACCGATCGTCAAAGTTCGTTGGGAAAACAAACGTGGAGCTGAGTTCACTTGGGAACGCGAGGAGCATATGAGAAAGAAATACCCTCATCTTTTTGTTTAGTCTTGTCTTTGATTTCGGGACGAAATTCCTTAAAGTTGGTGAGATTGTGACCTCTCGTATTTTTATTTAACGTGTGTTAATCGTCGTTATCTCTTGTAAAGGACTTGATTGTTATTAATGTAATTACAAGGATTCGTTCGTAAATTCTGCATGTTATTAATTGTTTGGATAATTAATATTGACAATAATAACAACAACAATTATAACATAAAAAATAATAATAATAATAATACTAATAATAATAATAAGCATACTAAGTGTTAAACTTGAAATTAAATAATAATAACCTAAGTCTTATTATTTTTATTATTATTAGAAAACTTGTAAATAATTTCTGGCATGAAATAACAAAATTCAAAAACCTCAAGGACTATAGATTTGCTTAAATTAAAATAAAAACTTTGGATTTAATCTGAGCAACTTAAAACCTCAAGGACCAAAGTGTAACTTATTTATAACCCAACCCCCCAAACCTGTGTTTCCGTCCAGGACCTCCGGCCAACCTCCAGCCATGGTCCGGCGACCCATAAAACCCTCCCAAAACTAACTTTTAACACAAAAGAAAGGTACCAACCGGCTCAGGAACATGATTCGAACCCGTTTAGGCTTATTAATTTGAATTTAACTGTGACATTACTACCAAATGGAACCGAACCGAACTCATTCGAACTCAAAACCGATTCCACACTTAAAACATCGTAATTATCCAATTAATTGGTTGTAAACGATCGTGTATTCAAATAGAACTTAATAGGATAAATCATTGCACCTGAAACAACATTTAAATCATTTAAATCGACCTGAAATGGCCGATAATAAAGTGATAGTCGTTGGACGTGATCGGGATCAAATTGACACTATAAAACAGAGGGATAATGCTCTCGACCTTCTCTTTAAACTCCCTGTAACCTCAATTTGATACAAAACACACACACACATCGAATTCACCAATCAAGAACAGACGACTTGTGCATCTTTTCGTTCTATCGAATTACAACCGAATTCAGGTAATTAAAAGCTATTATACACTCGATTAATCATAGGAAATCAAAGCCCTATGGTTAATTTGGTTATCATGAACGATTCAAGCTCCAATTTGATCGATTATGAATTAGGGTTCTTGGTGAAAATTGGGGATTTCGGGTGAAATAGATTTTGTTATTTCTTTGGTATTTCAGAACACAAAACAGGGCATTGGCCCAGTGGTTTAAGCATGGTGAGGTTATGCAGGGAACCCGGGTTCGAACCCGAGCCCCTGCAAAATTTTTAAATGTGTTCTTTTGGTTTTTAAAAAAAATGCAAAAAATATTTAAAAATTATTATTAATCATATAAAAACTATTTTTAATCAGAAAAATTATAAAATCATTTTCTTTTATATTTTATTGAAAATCTAAATTTAGAAATTTCCATTTCAAATTATAAAAAATGATGCAAAATACAATTTATTATTAATCTTAAATTTTAATGAATTTCCACTAAATTTGCAATAATTCCTAGTAAAAAAATTCTTTATTGTTACACATTTATTTATAATATTTAAGAAAATAAATATACATGTATATAATTAAAAATGTACACTTATTGTAATTAATAAAATTATTTTAATCACTTAAACCTACAAGTTCTTATTTTATTTAAAGAGTAAATAATATTCATTTGATAAAAAAGATTTAACTTATATTAATAGTGTTAATTACTAAAATTCTTATCATTTAAATACCAAAATAATAACAAATTGTACCTATTTAATAATTTAAAAATCATGGGTTAGATGGTTTATAAATTTAACACTATAATCACCATGATTAACTTAACACGTTGTCCATTTAGGGTGAACGTTAACGAATCCTCGGCATTATATACAAGACCTTCTTAGTTGACATTCTTATTATCCAAGTGAGTTTTTCCATACCCCTTTTAATATATTTTCACACTTTGGGGTGAAACATGTTAACCTTATGATAAATGCACTTGTAAACTCGTTTGAATCTTGTAAACACTTGGGCAATTCTTCTTATTTGTCGTGGTTAGTTGAATTCTTGTAATTACCATGTGATGACTATAATATGTACAATCATTAATTACTGCTAGCCTGGCGACGTCATAGATCTATGGGCCTGACAAGCCTACTTGGTTAACCCAAGTACACTTAGCTAATCGTTTAATCTTGTAATCTTGTAATCTTGTAATCTGTCAAGGTTTGATTGTTACATTTGTTCATCCATCCCTAGTTACTTTATTCAATAGCCTATGACATGAATTGCCATCTTTTATTTATATTTATGTATGAAAACTATGGAAAAGTCACCAACATTATGTTGATCTTTTTATTTTAACATGTTTCACGAAATGATAATGCTTAGCTTGCTATGAAGACATTGTTACATCTAGGACTGGACCTAGATTGAAATAAATAGACATTTTGATATCATATGACATTGAAATTCCTATGTTTTGGAACTTGTTTCTATTTCTTAAATGTATGTCATGAATATTGATCTTTAATAATATTGCCATTTTAAAATAGCGTTGTGTGACATGAACAATCTTAACCCTCACATCTCGACGTTTCCGCCGTTAAGGTTGGGGTGTGACAGTAGGGGCCTCAGATTCACACGCGTGTATGACGATCATCATCACATTATTCAATAAGATTCATGCCAACCAACATACCCAACAATGATCTATTACAATCCCAAACATGATCCTATAATTGCCTAACATAATTCATCACCATGTATAATCAATAAGAATACAATTTCCTAAATGACCAATCAAGTATCCATACAACCCATTTAACACATTCCACCACATTAGACACCACCAATAAACATTCTAACATCATCCTAACATCCTAAACATGCCCAATTCTCCTTATCCAATGTTTCACACAAATAAAGTTTCCCTTTTAGGAAGGTAACATCCCAAAATCAATCTAACACTCAATTCAATCATGAATTCATCAACACAATACCTATTCAAGCTCATAACTATCATTTAAACATGTTCAACATCATCAAATCATCATAATTCACAAATCTCATATCCAAAAGATTCTACTTTTAGTAAGGTATGAACTACATGATCAATTCATGGATTTTCTTGCATAACAATCACTATCCAACATCCACACAATATCATTATCATCACAACATCATCAATTCATCATCAAATCACCAAGTTCATGCAATAAAGTTACTATTAATAGTAAGCTATGAACTACGCATCAAAACTACGAATTTCTTGCATAATCCACGTAAACTATCATCAATACAATCTAACAAACATCATACAATCAACAAACCAATCAAAATTATCATATATAAAATTCAAACTAGGGTTCGGCCACCCTTCAAAAACCATGAAAAACTCATAAAAATCTAACCTTCAATCGCGTAATGGCTAAGAATTGATGTTGTTAACGTGTTGTAACCCTTGTATTTGATTAAAATCGATGATGAATGTTTGTTCTTGGTTCGAAATCGCAAGGGAGAGGGGGAGAGAAGTGAGATCGCGGCTGAATGGGGGTGGGGATTAGGGTTGGGTTTGTTTTTGGTAATATTGTGTTTAGAAATGTTACCTTTTAGCCCTTATTGTTTATATTTTATAAAAACCAATCTCTCTAACACTTTTTAAATAATTTTTAACTACTAAACACCAATTTTATTAATCATCAATAATAATCATGTATAACTCAACAAATGATAAAGCACATAACATAAATATAACACGTAATCACATTAACAAGTAAAATTCACAGTTAATATTAGCCACAAATTAATAATTAACATTATTAGTTAAATTATTATCTGTTTATCATTGTTAATTATTATTAAGTCACCAACGTTCAACGGCAACTAGTGTGTGCTCACGACACGTGTATGCAAGACCTAACGGAACTAACGGAGTTTGGTAACGGAAAAGTACCGAATGTCACATTGTCCCCATGTTGAAAGAATTTTCATCCCGAAAATTACATTACATGGTGTGTTCCATCACTGGTCTACTGCATTGGCACAAAGTAATCGAGTGAGTTTCGGGTGAGTTGTCACATCATCCCCATGTTGAAAGAAGTTTCGTCCCGAAATTTAAGCAATACCTTCGCTGGCTATAGTCGTTGTTTTGAACAGCTGAGGATACTTAAGCTTCATCTGGTCCTCACGTTCCCACTTGAATTCCGGTCCACGTCTTGAGTTCCAACGAACTTTGACTATGGGTATCTTGCTTTGCTTAAGCGTCTTTACCTCACGATCCATCATCTTGACTGGTTCTTCAATGAAGAGTAATTGCTCATCTACTTGTACTTCCTCAAGAGGTACTACCATTGTTTCGTCCGTTAAGTACTTCTTCAAGTTTTAGACATGAAATACATTATGGATTCCATTGAGCGAGTCAGGTAGGGCTAATCGGTAGGCCACCGGACGTATTCTTTCCAAAATCTCAAATGGTCCAACGTATCTCGGATTTAGCTTTCCTCTTTTACCAAATCAAATCACGCCTTTCCACGGTGAGACTTTCAGTAACACTTTGTCGCCAACCTGAAACTCCAAAGGTTTCCGTCGCTTATCTGCATAGCTCTTTTGTCGGTCTCGCGCTGCAGCCATACGGTTCCTTATTTGTACGATCTTCTCCGTGGTTTCGTGCACTAACTCGGGACCCGTTAGCTGACTATCACCAATTTCAGCCCAGCAAACTGGTGATCTACATTTTCGTCCATACAAGGATTCAAAAGGTGCTGCCTTTATGCTGGTGTGATAACTATTGTTGTAAGAAAATTCCACCAATGGTAGGTGAACTTCCCAGTTATTCCCGAAGTCAATCACACAAGCACGTAGCATGTCCTCCAATGTCTGTATAGTACGCTCACTTTGACCATCGGTTTGCGGATGATAAGCAGTACTCATGTCTAATCGCGTACCCAAAGATTTCTGTAATGACTGCCAGAAGTGCGATGTAAAACGAGCATCACGGTCAGAAATAATTGAGACTGGTACACCATGTCTCGAAACTATTTCCTTCAGATAGAGTCGGGTTAACTTGTCCATTTAATCCATTTCCTTGATCGCCAAGAAATGAGCGGACTTCATTAATCGATCTACGATAACCCATATCGTGTCACAACCAGTAGGAGTCCGGGGTAGTTTGGTAATGAAATCCATTGAAATCTGTTCCCACTTCCATATAGGAATCTCAGGTTGTTGTAATAGCCCAGATGGTTTCTGATATTCCACTTTTACTTTCGAGCAGGTCAAGCACTTGCTCACATATGTAGCTACATCCGCTTTCATGTTAGGCCACCAATAGTGCGCCTTCAGGTCATGATACATCTTGTCGGATCCAGGATGTATAAAGTACTTAGACTTGTGTGCCTCACTCATAACCAAGTCTCTTAGGTTTCCATGCAAAGGTATCCAAAGTCTGTCCATGAAATAACAAACTCCATTCGCCTTTACTTCCAACTGTTTATCCATACCTCGTAATGATTCAGACCCAATGTTTTCCGTTTTCAAGGCTTCTGTCTGAGCTTCTCGAATTTATTCAGGCAAGTGAGTGCTAATCGTAAGCTGCAAAGCTCGCACTCGTCGAGGCTTAGCAGTTTCCTTTCTACTCAGCGCGTCAACGACTACATTAGCCTTTCCCGGATGATATTTGATAGCACAATCATAATCGTTCAACAATTCCACCCAGCATCTTTGCCTCATGTTCAATTCCTTCTGCTTAAAGATATGCTGAAGACTCTTATGATCGGTGTAAATAGTGCACTTGGTACCGTACAAGTAATGTCTCCAGATCTTTAAGGAAAAAACTACCGCACCCAGATCCAAATCATGGGTGGTATAGTTCTTCTCATGTATCTTCAGTTGTCTCGAGGCGTAAGCTATCACTTTATCTCGCTGAATCAAGACACAACCGAGTCCTTGAATAGAGGCATCACAATAGACTACGAAGTCATCACTTCCCTCCGGTAACGCTAATATCGGTGTGCTACACAGTTTCTGTTTCAGTAATTGGAAAGCAGATTCCTGACTCTCATCCTATTTGTAAGTTGTTCCCTTGTGAGTCAAGGCTGTGAGAGGTTGAGCGATCTTAGAAAATCCTTCAATGAATCGCAGGTAGTATCCTGCCAGTCCAAGGAACTGTCGTATCTCGCTTGGCGTTTTGGGTACCGCCCAATTCTTTATTGCTTCAATCTTTGCAGGATCGACATGTATCCTTTCTAATTAACAATATGACCCAAGAATTGCACTTCACGTATCCAGAAATCACACTTGGAGAATTTGGCGTACAGTTGTTCCTTTCTAAGTAATTCCAAGATTAAACGTAGGTGCTCCTCATGTTCTTCCTCAGTCCTTGAGTAGATCAATATGTCATCGATAAACATAATAACAAACTGATCGAGATAGGGTTTGCACACACAATTCAAGAGGTCCATGAATACGGCTGGTGCATTCTTCAACCCAAATGGCATGACCAAGAACTTGTAATGACCATAACGTGTACGGAAAGCAATCTTCGAGATGTCTTCCTCTCGAACTCTCAGTTGATGGTACCTAGACCTCAAGTCAATCTTAGAATAATAGCTTGATCCTTGAAGTTGATCGAACAAATCATTTATACGAGGTAGTGGGTATCTATTCTTGATCGTAACCTTGTTCAGTTCTCTATAGTCGATGCACATTCGAAATATACCATCCTTCTTCTTGACAAACAGAACTGGTGCTCCCCAAGGTGACGAGCTCGATCGGATAAACCCCTTATCCAACAGCTCTTGTAGTTGAGCAGATAATTCTTGTAGTTCGTTCGGAGCTAACCGGTAAGGTGCTCTCGCAATCGGAGCAGCTCCTGGAGTCAAATCAATCTGGAATTCAACTTGATGATGAGGTGGTAATCCAGGAAGATCCTCTGAAAACACCTCAGGAAAGTCACGAACGATAGAGATATCCTCTATCCTCTTTTCTTCTGGTTGTTTATCAGTAACGAGGGCTAATATGGCTAAGCGACCTTTCCGCAACAACTTTGTACTTTCATGAATGAGATGATGCCCATCACTGCAACACTTTTATCACCTCTGACCGTAAGAATTTCTTCACCAAAGGGATTTGTATGATCTTCTCGTGACATACGACTTCCGCCTGCTTGTCGGAAAGCCAATCCATGCCCATGACCACATCAAAACTCCTAAGCATAACAGGCATGAGAACTATGTCAAAGGTATGACCAGCAAGTTCTATCTTGCAATCTCTAAGAATATGCGTTACGTGAATCTGCTTACCATCAGCTAACTCTACGGTGCAGTTAGATTCTAATGCTGAGGGCATATCACTTAAAAGACTACTAAACTTAGTGGAGATGAAACTTCTATCGGCTCCAGTGTCAAACAGTACAGTAGCAAAACGACCGTTAACAGAAAATTTACCAGTAACAGTAGTAGGGTCGTTTAGAGCCTCACCTGAACCAATAACAAAGGCTCTCCCTTTAGCTCCACCGTTGTTGCCACCGTTATTGTCACCATTGCCATTATTGTTGTTGTTGTTGTTGTTTCCACCATTTCCAGCACCATTCCATTCTTCTTCAACTGAGGACAATTCCTCTTGTAGTGTCCTTCCTTTCCACATTCAAAGCAACCTTTTGGTGTTTCCTGGGATTGTTGTGGCTTTTTCATCAGCTCGCCACAGCAGTCTTTTGCTGCATGTCCAATCTTTCCACAGCACTGGCATTTGAAGTTGTCATATCTGCCCACATGATGATAGTTACACCGGTTGCACTTTGGGTGTCTCCCTCCGTATCCGCTTGGCCCTTGGTTTGAGGGAGTCGTCTGGTTGAAGCTTCTGTTGTTGTCGAACCTCTTCTATTGCTGATGATACTGTTGCTGCTGAGGTTGACTGTTTGATGATGATCCCTTGTTGTCTGAGCCTTCGCACTTGCGTTTATTGTCGGGCATGCTTGTCACAGTGCCCCGCTTGGGTAGTTTGCCTTGTTCTACCACTTGATCAGTGAGTTTGTGGGCTAGTCGGATCACCTATTGAATAGTAGGGAGGTTTGCAGCATTCACCATGCTTTGTATCTCCGAAACCAAGCCACGTAGATAAAGCTCAATCCGCTTAACCGGTGTGTCGATCATGCCTGGAAAAAGCGTTGCCAATTCGTGAGACCTTGTTGTGTAGGCCTCAATCTCCGATCCTTCCATCTTGAGTTGCCAAAATCGGCTTCCAGCTTTTGAACTTGGCTACGTGGGCAATATTCCTCCATCATCATTTCCTTGAATTCATCCTAAGGTAAGGCATTGGTAATTGCCTGACCAAGCATCTGTACTTGGGCATTCCACCATGAGAGTGTTGCGCCCTCAAGTGTCCCCGTGGCATACTTCACTTGATCCACTGCTGGACAGTTGCATTTGGAGAAGACTGACTCTGTCTTCTCAAACCAACGTACGAGCCCTACAGCTCCCTCAGCTCCACTATACGTGTGGGGGCAGTCCATAAATGCTTTATATGTGCACGTTGGCGGTCCTGTATTCAACGTTTCAGATTATTTAGTCCGATCAAATGGGATAACCATCTAGTAGAAAGATTTTTGCAGTTGATGACCAAGGTCATCATTTACCTCCAAATTGTGCAGCTTGTGCACCAAACGCTGCTTGCACATGTTGATTTATCAGGGCAGCTAATTCAGCAGGGGTCATGTTTATAGCACCGGTACCACGACCACCGGCACCACGTCCACGGCCACGTCTACGTCCTCTACCTCTTGCGTCCATATTTCACTTTACATTCATAAATACAATAATGAGTAACATCCAACACATTAATCTCATTGAAGTATAGTAAATAATAAGAAATATTGAATTTACCACAACCATAACATTTATAACAAAAATAATAACCAAAGATAAATAAATTGTAAACGGTTCACAAAATATTCCATCAATGTCAAAATTTTAGTTTTTCAGTTGGGTGGGAAACAACCCTTCCCTCATAGGTTTCAAAAGAAAAGAAACACTATATAGTCCAAGTCATATAAATGTAGAATCAATCCAGCACATCCGACCCATCACTGTCCTCTTTCATCTCTGCTGGTTCTTCTTCCTCCAGGGCTTCTTTCGGTTCTTCTTCAGGTTCTTCCTCTGGGTCTTCTTCAATAGGGTCTTCCTCAGGAGCAGGGGCTTCGGCAATCTGAAGCGCCGCTAGCTGTGACTCCAGATCAGCAAATCTATCGTCGATCACTATGTTATGGTGCTCTTACGAGTTCATGCTCTCAGTAAGTGCTACAACGTTGCTTGCCAGGGTATGATGCCTACTAATGGCCATCGAGAGTCGCTCTTGAAGCATCTCTACCTGGAAACGCAACTGACACATCTCATATCGTAAAGTGAAGTTCTCATCAGTGAGTCCTCTAATACGATGCCGCTCTGTGTCTAGTGTAGCCACCAATGCTGCAAACGCCTGCTCGTGTGGGATGTCCAAGGTAGGAAGTATGTGTGCTGGAGAAGCTGTCGATGATCTAGTCCTGGGTCGAGTAGGAGCTACAAGTGGTACACGCTCCCTGTAAACAATGTGGTGTATATAGGTAGGATAGAAGTTCCAGTTCCGCAGAGGATCGCACTCGGGTAATGCGAATGGCTGATCGCAATCCATCTCTTCAGTGGGGTAAGGATATCGAGGCCATTCTGATCCCCTATCAGGTACAGGAGAAGGAGGAGATGACTCAGACCATGCAGGTCTCTTGCCTAAATCTCTGGACGACGATGCCATGCTGCGAAGTACGTGATGCGTATGCCAATGAGTATCCAGTAAGGAAATAAGTGACGAGTAACTAACAAACTGTGCGAACCTAGTCCCTATAACCAATGGCTCTGATACCAATCTGTCATACCCTCAAAATCCACATGCGGGGTTTTACCACGAGGCGTGTGAACAAACTAGGATCTCAGTCATTAGTTACTCAGAACGAATCTATATGAACCATTCAAACCAAACCAGAGTTTAAAACTTCAAAATATTTGCGGAAGCGTTTTTGTAAGTAAAGTAAACACAAGGGTATAAAATGTAAAGTGCGCAAAACACGCGCCCAACCGTTATTCAAAACCAAGTACAGAAACTTGTTTCAATTGCCAAAATAAAATGTTTCCAACAATGCTGACCCACAACTACACAGTTATCATACAGGTTGTTCACATTTGTCACTTCATCAACCACTTGTTCTACCAAGATCATCATACCACTTAGATTATCATACAACTCATGTGAATCTCAAGTAGTCAACATGCTCAACACAATTATAATTACATCACAACTAGTACATCATACATACAGTCTAATCATGCATAACATGCCATGTGAAGCCACTCACGACTTCACACCTTAAACCCTGCCGATCCTACTAAGTAGGGGCCTCAGATTCGCACGCGTGTATAACGATCATCGTCACATTATTCAATAAGATTCATGCCAACCAACATACCCAACAATGATCTATTACAATCCCAAACATGATCCTATAATCTCCTAACATAATTCATCATCATGTATAATCAATAAGAATACAATTTCCTAAATGACCAATCAAGTATCCATACAACCCATTTAACACATTCCACCACATTAGACACCACGAATAAATATTCTAACATGATCCTAACATCATAAACATGCCCAATTCTCCTTATCCAATGTTCCACACAAATAAAGTTTCCCTTTTGGGAAGGTAACATCCCAAAATCAATCTAACACTCAATTCAATCATGAATCCATCAACACAATACCTATTCAAGCTCATAACTATCATTTAAACATGTTCAACATCATCAAATCATCATAATTCACAAATCTCATATACAAAAGTTTCTACTTTTAGCAAGGTATGAACTACATGATCAACTCATGGATTTTCTTGCATAACAATCACTATCCAACATCCATACAACATCATTATCATCACAACATCATCAATTCATTATCAAATCACCAAGTTCATGCAATAAAGTTACTATTAATAGTAAGCTATGAACTACGCATCAAAACTACGAATTTCTTGCATAATCCACGTAAACTATCATCAATACAATCAAACTATCATCAATACAATATAACTAACATCATACAATCAACAAAACAATCAAAATTCGACATCATATATAAAATTCGAACTAGGGTTCGGCCACCCTTCAAAAACCATGAAAAACTCATAAAAATCTAACATTTAATCGCGTAATGGCTAAGAATTGATGTTGTTAACGTGTTGTAACCTTTGTATTTGATCAAAATCGATGATGAATGTTTGTTCTTGGTTCGAAATCGCAAGGGAGAGGGGGAGAGAAGTGAGATCGCGGCCGAATGGGGGTGGGGATTAGGGTTGGGTTTGTTTTTGTAATATTGTGTTTAGAAATGTTACCTTTTAGCCCTTATTGTTTATATTTTATAAAAACCAATCTCTCTAACACTTTTTAATATTTTTTAACTACTAAACACCAATTTTATTAATCATCAATAATAATCATGTATAACTCAACTAATGATAAAGCACATAACATAAATATAACACGTAATCACATTAACAAGTAAAATTCACAGCCACAAACTAATAATCAACATTATTAGTAAATTATTATCTGTTTATTATTGTTAATTATTATTAAGTCACCAACGTTCAACAACAACTAGTGTGTGCTCACGACACGTGTATGCAAGACCTAACGAAACTAACGGAGTTTGGTAACGAATAAGTACCGGATGTCACAAGTGACACCAAAGTGAAACACCTAGTTTGGAGTTTTAGGGTTCTAAGTCTTACAAATACAAAGAAAGTCATTGTTTAAAAAACAAATTGACTATACTGCCTTTTAAAGTGGTTTTGTTTAAACTTTTGTCTAAAAATGATGATGTTTTCTTATTGTAGATCTTTCAAAATATTGTGTACAAACTCCTTGACTACCCATATATCAATAAAATTTCAGTTAAACACGATGGGTGTTCAAGTTGGGGTGACGAAGCTAATCATAATTTTTATACCGTAGGGTCGTAAAGGTTTTAACTGTTACCTATGATTATTTGAACACCAAATTACAAGTAAACTTTTACATTGAGTACCACTAATAAAAATATCAGTTTGCCGACCGAAAGGATCCTTTTGGCCCTTAAATTCTGAGGATGTGTAAGTGTATGTATGTGTGTATGTGTGTATGTATGTATGCGTTTACATGTGTGTATAAGGCATGCATATAGTTAAAATGGATTATACATGTGAATTAAAATTAAAGGGCGATTAAAGAAAAAGCTTGAATATGAAAGGAAAAAAGTGCACATAATTAAGAAAACAAAACAATGTGTATATTTATTAAAGGAGATTAATGAGTAATGATTTAAATAATCAACACACTAAATTACATAGAGTACCAACTCCAAGAACTCTTGCATGGATGGATGGCAGATAAAAGATTCTATTTAATATTTATTTATTAAAAGTGTTTGATTCTATTTTTAGTATATATTAATATATTTTCAAGGACACCACCATCACCAAGAAACATATAGCTACATAAGCATTATATAATTAACCCGCAATGAAACTCGCCCGATGCGATAGGTTCGTATAACTAAAACATAAAATGATGATTTGAGAATTTTAGGTATAAATAACATGTCGCGGATTCATAACATGTACTAAATCTCTGTACGTAACTTTCTTTAATGAATAATTAGTTGTTAAAAGTTAGTAACACAAAGTTAGTAATAATTTACTAATGTCAATGTTTGAGCATTGTATCTACAAGAGAGACAAAGCCTCCCACTTGAACAACTAGCTCAAAAGATTATTGGTAACAAGATACATAACTACTTTTATTATGAGTTTGCTTAAACTCTTTTCTTTTCTTAAAATGAAACAAAATTATAAACATGAACGATTAAAGGGAAAACTAATAAAATAATATTAACTTTTTATAAACTTAATTTAATTTTTTACGAAAAAATTTAATGCACACAAAAGTAAAATTTTACATTTTGCTTACATATCTTCATTAAAAAAAAACTTTAGAATTCTAATATAAAATACCTAAAACTAACATCTGAAGCAAAACATATAATAAAATATATTTTGAAACAATTTTATTCTCATTAGATTTATTTCAAACGGTTCTGAAAATATAATAATAAAAAGGTAAAAGGAAAGAAGTGATATAATAAAAGAGGATTCAAATGAGATTTTTTTATGAGAAGTCTAAAAACTAATAAAAACCACTAGTTTTCAATGGTAAAATAATAATTAATGAAAACACAATAAAAATTTTATAAAACAAAAAATAACATAAAATAAAAAAAAAATTATTCCCTCGTTTCTCTCTTTCATAAAAAAATAAAAAAAAATTATAAAAAATAAAAAAACTCGTTTCTTTTACGAAATTCGTTTTAAACATGTGTAATACCGGATTTTCACGTGTAATTCTATTCGTTTCAAATGTTCGGATTAAACGTACTTATGTGCGTATACGAACTGTAGTCGAGAAGAACTATAATTCTATTCTTAAATTATAAAAACAAGGTAGACAAAAGTGGAGAAACTCATCGGCATAATCGATATGGTTTTTCGTTAGATGTATCAGAGCATTATGACCGCTGGAACTTTCCGGAAAATCACATATCACAGATAGTAGAGGAAAGTGATGAATTATGTTTATGTTTATATTTGAGTCAAGTTTGCATTTTATAGAAATAAAGGAATAACATTAAAATAACTTATGTTTGATTCAATATTTTATAAGTAGTTATGTTTATGTTTGATTTATATTTTAATTCATTATACTTTAGTGATTTATGTTATTTTTGTTATGTAATTTCAATTTTAAATATACAAAATATTATAATTTCTCTAATTTTTATTGTTTTGTTAGAAAAGTAAATAGGACAAATAAAAATTATATCAAAATACATTTAAAAATAAAATCAAACTAATTAATAATATTTTGGATACGTCTGTAAGATAAAAGCAGTGAAAGAGAATAAAGAAAAGTAAGCAAATAAAATCATTAAAAAAGAAAGAAAAAATAACATTAGTATTAGTTACATATTTTTTCGTAAAAATATTATTTATTTAGAACTTAACAAAAAAGAAATAAAAAATACATTTATTTATTTTTTGTTTATAATATTATAAGGGTAAAATTATCATTTTTAAATTTTAACAAAACAGTTAACTCTCCATCCATGTCAGGGACCATTTGGGTTACGTTATGACAGACCTTTGCACCGACCTTGTAGTTTTTTAAACATGGGAACCAAAATTGAAAACATATCTAAACACAAGGAACTTTTGTGTAATTATATATACGTGTGTGAGAGAGAGAGAGAGAGAGAGAGAGAGAGAGAGAGAGAGAGAGAAAGAAATGTGATAAGTCATATCTAGATATATATTACAAATAAGTAAATTTTTTTACACATGCGTAAACATGTTTTAAAAAATACTTCTCATAAATTAATTTTTTTATTTTGTGTGAGTTTACACATGTGTTAAAAATAGCTTTTAGAGTTCTTAAGTTAACCACTCTACACACACATATATGCGTGTGTGAAAGATCAAATAAAAATTTTACTTTGCACAAAAGGCTAAAATATATTGGAAAGCTGACATGTAACAACTCTAATGAACTTCAATTGAACTCATCCCGATGACATACGTTGAAACCGGCTCATCCAACTCTATCTAAGCTTTTAGGGTTTAGAAATTAGATTTTAGGATTTAGCTTTAACTTTTTAGATTTAAAGTTTAGCATGGATCATATATAGAAATTTCACTTTTTTTCAATGATATATTGATTTACAGTAACAACATAGATGGTGTAGATGAAAGGCAGCATCAAAGATAATGTATGACAAGAAATTCCCAGCTAGGTTAAAGGGAAAATTTATAAAGTTAAGATAAAACTGGCCCAACTATTTTATATGGAACAAACTACTGGCTTATCAAAAAGACACAGGCACGCAAGAAGGAGGTAGCCGAGATGAGGATGTGGAGATGGATCAGATAAGAAATGAGGTTTTCAAAGATAAACTAGGAGTACCTAGTATGATGGATAAGATAAGATATTGAATATTAAGATGATTTGACATGTCAAGCTAGAGAAGACAAATGATGGTTCTGATTAGAGTAGTCAAGCCTAGGGCTGCAAACGAACCGAACGAACACGAACAAGGTCTTGTTCGTGTTCGTTCAGTAAGAAATATACTTTTCATGAACTGTTCACGAACACTTACCGAACGAGATTGTTTGTTCGTGTTCGTTCATTAAGAAAATAAACATGTTCATGAACTGTTCACGAATACTTACCGAATGCAAATTAACACAATCAAAAGCAAACAAACACAAATAACTGTTCATGAACATGGCGAACACAAGGAAACTCATAAACACAAATGAATACAAATGATTATAGATATATTTTAGAATAAAATTTATATTTTTATTACAAACATTACATAAAATCAATCAAAAATAAATAAATACTTAACATAAATATCAAAAAATAGTTGATATAATAGTCATAAAAATAACTGACACAAAAATAAGAATATAAACGAACACATTAACGAACACATTATCGAACGTTCAGGAACGGACATTAATGAATATAAACGAACACATTATCGAACGTTCACGAACATAAATGAATGAACACGGCTTGTGTTCATGTTCGTTTGTTTAACTAAACAAACGGAATTTTCTTGTTCGTGTTCGGTTCATTTACTAAACGAACGAATATAAATGAACTTCCCTCTGAACGGTTCACGAACTGTTCACTGAATATTCAGTTCGTTTGCAGCCCTAGTCAAGCCTCTTACTTAGATTGGAGTAATAGTCTAGGAAAACCTAAACTAACTTGAGAGAAGAAGATTAGACACAATTTGTTATAGTTGCACCTCTCGTAAGACATGATACATGATAGAGATATGTGGAGACGTAGGATTAAGTTTAAAGAAGTTTAGGTTAGGGTTTAGATATGTGTTAGCGATGTCTACATGATTAGTTTTGTTCTATATATCATCGCTCTAGTAGCGTTTACTTGTTATCACTTGGCTTTTTATGGGCATTATGTGCTTCTTCTTGATCATTGTATATTGTTGCTCATTGTTTGTTTCATGATGTCAATGGTGTATGGCTCCCTGATGATCTCGCGTATATTGTTATGTAGTGTATGTTTCTATCGCCAAATGTATAGTAATCACTCACTCTCAGTTCTCATTACTAGCTTCATTATGGATGAGATTTACTAAATATGATTATGGCACATATATGTAGTATTATACTACTATAGTATCATGATATTACATAAATGTGAAATCATATTACATGTATGTAGTATTGAATAAATTCCAATACATTAATTTTTATAAAATAGCAATATTTAATTAAGTTAAATATAAAAAGTGTCTAATTTATGGGTTTAATTATTTTAAAACCTTAATAACATAGTGAAAAATGTTTAAAAGGTTTGATGATAAATTTTTTTGGTTTTCTGTTCCTCTTGATTCTCCCTTATATATGTATATCTATGTGTGTATATAATATAATATACATATATATATATATATATATATATATATATATATATATATATATATATATAAATTTACATAGGTAATAACCTTTTTGTTTTGTTAGTTAATGGTAACTAACTTTTAAAATTAGACCAAACTGGAATTTCTATGACTTTTCTGCCTGATCAATCATATTGTCACTTTACATAATAGAAATACTCTCAAGTGAAAAAAAGGAAAAATGCCTTATGAACTAAAGGAAGACATAAGATATCATTTTATGTAATATATTGTCTAAAATATTCTCTATATAGCAACTAATGGGGCCGCAACGTGACCTGCTACATAGAAAACCTGCTGACTAGAAAGTTATTTAAATCTAAAAATTTTGTTCTTTTTATAAAAGTTGTAGGTTAGATACCTTTAAATGTTAATAATGAAGCATGCTTTGCCATAAGTGTATTTAGAGATAAAATTTACAAAATTTATATTAACCTTAACTTTAAGTCCAGAAATAATTAGATATGAATTGACTACCTATAATAAGCATTTACTTTTAGCATACACCAACACCCCTTTTAAGTTTCAACCATCCCCAACCATCATCACCATGCATATATTAATATCCTAAAATACATATAATAACTTGTTACTCATCAACATCAAATTGGTTTAACTTACCATACATCGTGAAACCTATAAACGTAAATCAAACAACGATCGAGATTCATACTAGGATCATCCTCAGTATGATGTCATCTAAGTTTATGTGGCTCGTTGAAGCTAATCTAAATATCAAGGGTGCGCATCTTATGTTTTTATATGCATACCATTTTGGTTTTCAATCCCTTTTTGGTACAAAAATCAGTACCAAACCTATTGATTTGAGAATAGATTGGTGAAGTGTATTGGCAACTCATTGTTGTTTGGTGATGTCTTCTATAATTGGACTTGTCTCTTTTGGGTACGTTATAATTGGTTTTTTTTTTTGGGGTGAGGGGAGGTTGTTTAATTGGTCTGTAGATATGACGGAAGTGGATGCATGTGCGTGTGTTTTATGTGACAGAAGACAATATAATATGCCCTAACACCAACCTCTCAAGAAGTCAAGATTCTGCGTAAAAAGCAGTTCACTAAAGTGTCTAGTGGGCCATATGACTACCCTAATGGGCCTATTGGATTAATTCTCGCGACCCTTGTTATTACCATAATGGGCCACATGTTTTATGGCTACATAGTACGTGTGTGTAAGTGTAAGGAAAGGGGCAAATATGAGAGCAGATTGAATTAAGTTAAAGCCATATAGTTCGAATTTCATTCTTAGTTTGCAACCTCACGACTCAAACTATTTCAAACATATATATATATAATGAATCCATGGATGGCGACTGATATATCTTTTGAATCCGGCTGAAAAGCCCTTTGCTTTATATTAACACTAACGCACCCTTACAGTTGAAAGACATTCTAGCACTCCTTTCATAATATAAGAAATTGCATGACTTCGGTTGGTCACTCGCAGGATATCTATAGAAAAACAAACATATAAAAGTTGTGTGGTGGCAGATCAAATCGTTTATTTATATAAGGATAATCAAATTATAAAACTTCGTTACGAAACCTATACAGTCCATGTGTATGGCATTAAAAATTTTACTATGATTGTTATGCACAAATAAGACCAACTGGATTTTTAATAAGTTAGAATACTGTTTAATAGATATAGAACATACACTCGTACAAAATGATGTAAACCTCATATCCTTTTGAGAGATATGACTGAAAGGATTTAAAAACACTTTGTACATTGGTTAAGTTGTGCTTATGATGGGTTAGCTTAGGCATTTCTTAACCAAGTAGATTTAAATTTCATTATAATTGTTAATGCATACATGTCTATATATTATTAAGTTTTTATTTTCATGATGATTAAAATTAGATCAAATGAGTCCATTACCCTTAATTAAAGTAAGTATAAGATAATAAGAATTACCCAAATCCTTTCAATAGATCAATTTGTCCGAAAATGTATCTTAAAAATTAACTTACAGTATCATAACGCATGGATCAACTATGTATAGGGGTGCAAATGAGCCGAGTTGATCGCGAGCTACTCGAGATCGGCTCGATAAAAAGCTCGAAACGAGCCGAGCTTTATCGAGCTCGAGACAAGCCCGAGCATAAAAAAAAGCTCATTAAATTATCGAGCCTGAGCTTCACATATTGAACTCGAGCCTGCTCGCAAGCCTAAACGTGCTTTTTATTTTTATATATATTTTATTTAAATAACTATATATATAATTATTATTATACATAAACTTAAGATAAAAACAACTAAATAGTATGTATAATGTTTTATATATAAATATATTATATATATATATATATATATATATATATATATATATATATATATATATATATATACAAAAAATAATTGTTAAATAGTAAACGAGCCGAGCCCAAACCAAGCGCGATCTTGAAAAGTTTTTAACGAGCCGAGCTCGAGCTCTCTTAAGGAAAAACGAGCCGAGTTTGAGCCTAAACGAGCTCGGGCTCAGCTCGGCTCGTTTCCACCCCTAACGATACATATAGTGACTATAAAGTCCGTGCTAATAAATGCTCAAAGGAAGCCTACATTCTATGTCACAATCGGACACTACATAGATCACTCGAAGCAAACTTAATGTGTAACACGTTAGGCAAGTCACACATTGATCGTGAACATTAGAGATGTTGGATTTATAAGGAATGACACGCCTCAAATACCATCGACGTATTTTGGTTGCATGGTCTATGTATGAAGGGAGAACTCCATAGTTAAACATGCTTGAATATATGAGAACAATCCAGAAATGAGTAACCTCCTAGGACGTTTTCACTTGATCAATCAAAATCAAATATGTGAGCTACTGGTAGGCAAACCAAACAATATTTCTGGTACAAGGGTTCACATATTACAAATGGCATCAAAGCAATCCTATGTCATTTGGGATAGTGGACAAACCTCATCAAGGATCACGAGTCTCTATGGGTGTTTAGGGGGACACTTTAGGCAAATCCCACATGACTGGGATGGTGGGCGAAACTCAACGAGGACAATGAGAACATAAGAGGGGGGGAGGGGGTGGATTGTAACACCCTAGGTAAATTACACATCAGTCGTGTACCGGAGATATGTTGGGTTCATAAGTAATGATGTGCCTTAAATACCACCCACATTTTGGGTACATTGACTGTGAATAAGATGATAACTCGCCAGTTAAACGTGCTTGAGTAGAAGCGATCAGAGGTGAGTGACTTTTGGAAAGTTTTCAACCAGACAGTCAAAAGAAAATTCGTAAACTTGTCATGGGCCGACATAATAATATTGATGGTACGATAATTCGGATATTACACAAAGACAAAAGGATGCCTCATATTCGAGGCATCGACCATACTAAGGATCAACTGTCAAAAGGAGTTTTAAAACTATCGTAGTAGAGAATGTTTATCGAGTACCAGGATCCATTTATTATTAATGTTCCAGTTAAATACATACGGCCGATCCTATGATTATCTGATATTATACTAGAAGTGCATGTACAAAATAACAAAATCAGAACATTTCAACTTACTGCTATTAAAACTTCAATTACTTTACTGTCGGTAATATAAACCTCGGATTAAAATTCTTTTTTATTTGTCTCTCTAATACTAGAAATTTGATTGGAATAACTCAATAAAGCTATATGCATATGAAAAAGTTGTTATATATAAAATTAAAAGGGATATTTTTCGGAACTAAAATAAAAGATCGAAATTAAAATTTGATCCTGGAAAATAAAAAGTGTGCATAAGAAAACAATATAATTGTGTAAATTGGCAACAAATGAGTGATGATTGTAATAATCATCGCATTAGATTAAATGGAGGACAAACTTCAAGAATTCTTGCATGGGTGGCTAATTATAGATTCCATAATTATATTTAAATTAAAGTTTTTGTTTTTATTTGTTTTATAGTATTAATTTATTTGCAAGGAAACCACATTCGACAAGGAACATAAAGCTACAAATCTATAGAGCATGTCCTTTTCCTAGTTTCTTTCATGTTTTATTAAAATCTTTAAACATATATACATATGAGGAAGGTTTGTGCACCGCGTTAATATTCATACATATACAGACTCTCATTTTATAATATTTTCTTAAAATGTATACATGACAACTGATATAGGCATGGACGGATGCCATGTTGATGCCCCACAAAACATGGGCAATCGTCTTTTTATCTTAATTTGTAGAGTGATTTCAATTCCTCACCAATTCATATTACTTTTGGCTTTTTGTAACTTGTATCTAGCTCCTTCTAGTCGATGCTACATTATATTCATAAAATTTCATAGCAGTTTGAAAATCTTTTTTGTTTCGTATCCATATTCGAACTAATCAAATTACAGTTCATCAATCAACTAACGGACCAACCATTTCTTTGTTTGTTAGAATCAATTTCGGTATATTGATGTCTAAATTTCGGTTTCTAATTCATTTTTGGTACAAAACCCTATTACAAATATCAACACCAAACCTTTTGATTTTATAATGGATTGATGAAGTGCATTAGCAACTCATTGTTGTTAGGTTAGCATCTTGTATAATTAGACTTGTTTCCTTCTGGTATACATAATACATGTGGGGGTGGGGGGGTGGGGGTGGGGTGAGGGTGGGGTGGGTACCCCTTTTAATTGGTCTGTAGATATTGTACAAGTGGATGCATATGTGTTTGTTTTATGAAACATAAGACATTATAACATACTCAAAGTCTCAACACCATCTCCAACTTAGACTCCGAGGAAAAAGCCATTGATGCTAGTTTAAATGATTGGCACTAGTGGAATTACCCCGCTGTGCAAATAGAATTCTTTACATACACAAAACAGTTGAAACTTCTTCATCAGTGTCTAAACAAATAAAATAACATGTATCGTAGTATAAAATGTTTTATAGGTATGTGTTGAATATGTATCTGACAAACTTGATGAATATTGATGTTGCTCGATTTAGAATAAAACTTAAAAATAAGTGTGACGTAACTAAATACTCAGAATTTCATAAACATAAATTTAAAAAAATTAAAAATCTATTATCTGATCCGACTCAATTTTGAATAAAATTTATAAAATGTAGATGAAGATGTGGACGTTACGGTCGTAAAACATAAAAAAAATGTAGATGAAAATAGGAAACCGGTTTAGTTCGGTTTTTTTCCAGACCGTTTTTTTTGTACACCTCTAGCCACCGCTTTCAGTATGCTATCGTTTTACTTCCCTGTTGAAGCTGGCTTAGGCTTAACAGCTGCTAATGGTTTCCCAATGATTTTAACCTTCGGAACTGACTTGGGTAGGATTGTAAACGAATCGAACGAATACGAACGGGACCTTGTTCGTGTTCGTTCATTATAAAAATAATTTGTTCATGAACTATTCACGAATACTTACCGAACGAGATTTCTTGTTCGTGTTTGTTTATTAAGGAAATGGATCTATTCATGAACTGTTCACAAACATAAACAAACACAAACGTAAACAAGCGAACACACACAAATATTCATAAACATAAATTGTTGAATTATGAAGGGAAATATAACATCAAATTCATCAAACCCTAATTTGATAAATAACTTGGAATTGAAATTAAATCACTCGGATGTTCTTGAAATCTATTACTCTTTCAGATTAAACCATTTGTGCACTTACAATTGATTTAATCGGATAAGATCAAGAAGTAGAAACAAGAACCTGAAATGAATTGATGAAGTCTTCTTGAGAAAATTCTCTGTTTGTTTCTTTGTTTGTGAAAAAGAAAAATCTATGTATATTTTTCACAAACTGTCGATCATACATACATCAACTAAATACACATATTCACTTTATACCCCTTAAGTTTATTCTATGTTTCATAAATATCCTAAAACTTAACTAATAGATTTAATTCATAAAATAGTATAACATGAATATGTATATTTATATACAAGCCAATATTACTAAAATTCAAACAATCCTCCCCCATTTTAGTATTATTCATGATCAACATAAGCAAACTTCACCATAATCAAACTTATGCATAAATGAGATGTCTAACGAATTGAATTTCACATTAGTATATTACGCGATTTAAATATTCGAATATTAAGGTGTCGCAATGATTAAACATGTTCTATTCATCTGAATACTTGAAGATAATACACACATAAATTCATAATTCTATAGTTCTAACTTGACATAATGTTTTACTAGCCTATGTCCTATCCTTCAAAGAGTATATCAAAGCTAAGTCCAAGCTTTTTGAAGCAGCTAAACTTCATACCCTTATAGGCAGTTCTCATCTTGCACCTGCAAATGCAATTTACCAAATAACTATTAAGAAACTATGTTACAACCTTCTTTATCTTGCAGTCTGAACACATACCTTGGGATGCTATGTTGTGTTCAATATATCATGAAAAGTCTTCCACATTGAATTCAACATTTAACGTTGTATTAAATGCGATTTGGGTATCTAAACATGAAACACTAAGAAATGGACTTCAGACCCATCCCTATTGCTAATTTATTCACGAGATCTCTTCCTAACCCTTTGATTAAATGATCAGCCATGTTGTGTTGAGATTTTATAAACTTAACAGATATTATTCTATTCATTATTAATTCTTTAACCATGCTATGTCTTACACCTAATTGTGTAGACTTTCCATTATACACTTGATGTAGCGCACGGAATGAAATCAAAGCCAAACACGTTGATTCTGCGAATGCCCGTGATGATCTTCACCCCAAACCCCCAAATTCGACCCCAAGAGTCACGAATTTGAAAAGACAAGATTTCAATTACCAAAATGTTCAACTGTCCCTTCAGATTACATCAAGTAAACTTAAATAACAAAAAAAAGTTCGAACGGGCCTAAAACAAACAACCACGGCCCAAACAAAAGCCCAAAACAAAACCGAAAACTAGAGAAAAACATAAAAGTGGCCCGAAAACCCATTTAGAACGTCAGAAACGGAGACTCATAGCCCAAGTTATGCCTATTTTTGCAGCACGGTCTTGAGCCTCCAAAAACAATAAAGCCCGGCCCTCAACACTTGGGCCCGCATCAACACTTGACTATATGCCTTAGCCAGTGTAGCAGCACTATCACACCTTATCAAAATAGGTGATATGGGTTTAGGCCATAATGTAATTTCATACAATAATTTTCTTAACCATTCAGCTTCTTTTCCGGCTGAAGCTATTGCTACAAACTCAGACTCCATTGTAGAGTTCGTAATGCAAGATTGCTTTTTAAAAGCCCAAGAAATTGCACCTCCACCTAGTAGAAATACCCATCCACTAGTAGACGAATGATCTTCTAAATTCGTTAATCAACTTGCATCTGAAAACCCTTGCAGAATAGGTGGTGAACCTGAATAACATAAACTATAGTTTATGATTCCTTTTAGGTACTTAAACAGACTATTTACTGCTTGCCAGTGACGTGAGCTTGGATTACTTGTGTACTTGCTCAATCTTCCCACTGCATATGCTATATCAGGTCTGGTACTAACCATAGCATACATCAAACATCCTATTGCCTTGTCATAATAAAACTGGGTAATAGGATTCCCTTGATTTGGCATAAGCTTAATAGTAGGATCTATAGGAGTTCCAACAGGTGAGGAATTCAAGCAATTGAATTTATTTAATATCTTCTCAATGTAATATGATTGAGAGATAGTAATTCTATTGCTACCTCGGGTTATTCTTATTCCAAGAATTACTTCCGCCTCCCCCATATCTTTCATGGCAAATCTTAATGATAAAAACTCCTTAGTTTTATCAACTTGTCCTTGATCTGTACCAAAGATCAACATGTCATCAACATACAAGCAAATTATGACTCCTTTTCCAAAAGAATCAAATTCACTGTAAACACATTTATCAACTTGGTTTAGAATAAAACCATCTGACTGTACAACCTCATCAAACTTTTGATGCCATTGTTTAAGAGCTTGTTTTAAGCCATAAAGAGACTTAATCAGCTTACAGACTTTATGCTCTTGTCCAGGCATAAAAAACCTTTAGGTTGTTTCATTTATATTTCTTCATCTAATTTAGCATTTAAGAAAGCAGTTTTAACATCCATTTGATGTGTTATAAAATTATGTATAGCTGCTAGAGCTAACAATAATCTTATAGTATATATTCTTACAACTGGAGCATAAGTGTTAAAAGAAGTCTATCCCTTCTTTTTGTCTAAAGTCTTGTATGACCAAACGGGCTTTATACTTATCTATACTCCCATCTACCTTTACCTTTTTCTTGAAAATTCATTTACATCCCAAAGGTTTACACCCTGGAGGCAAATTAATAAGTTTTCAAGTTTTATTGTACATGATGGAATCAATTTCATCTTGTACAACTTCTTTCCAAAAACTTGCATCTCTTGAAGCCATAGCTTCACCAAAGGTATTTGGATCTTCCTCTACTATGAAACAGTATTGATATTGATGTCTGATTTCATCTCTTGAAGCTTTTACTAAATATAGTTGAAAGTCATCTCCAAATGACTTTGCCTTTCTAGATCTAGTACTTCTTCTAGGCTCGGGAGGAAGAACTGTATTATCAGTAAAATCACTGATCCTACTTTGTGAGAGTTGACCCATATCAATAGGTCTAGGACTGATGTAAATCTTTCCTCATCAAAGATAGCATCTCTAAATTCAATCACAGTATTAATAGACACTGAATCATTTGGTTCTATTACATAGAACCTATATGCTTTTTAGTTCTTAACATATACAATAAAAATGCAATCTATGCCTTTCTCACCTAGATTCTTCCTTTTAGGGTCAGTAAGGCGTACAATTGCCCTACATCCCCAAAATCAAAGATAGTGCAGATTTGGAGATCTTTTCTTCCATAACTCATACGGAGTTATTTGGCTTTTCTTATTGGGAGTTCTATTTAATAAATAACATGCAGTCAGCATAGCATCTCCTAAAATCCATCACTCAAACCAGAATAAGATAACCATTTCTTTTAAGGTTCTATTCTTTCTTTCTGTCACACCATTTTGTTGAGGTGTATACGATGCTGTGGTCTGATGTATGATTCCAGTGGATTGAAAATACACCGGATCATAATACTCCCCTCCTAGATTTGTTCTGAGGGTCTTAATCAGATCACCATGAAACAATTCAACCTCTTGTTTATAAATTTTAAATTTATCAAGAGCCTCATGTTTTGCATGTAATAAATAGACATTAAAATATCTAGTTGCATTATCAATAAATATGACTACATATTATTATTTCCTAATGATGGCATGCTATGAAAATCACATAAATCAGAATAAATGAGATCCAATACCCGAGATTTCCTTTTTACATCTTTAAAAGGTTTTTTTGTTATTTTTGTTAACTTACAGGTATGACATTTAATATTAGTCACATCAAAACCAAGTATTAGACTTATTTTCACCATGTCTTGCATTCTAGAATAGTTAATATGTCCTAATCTAGCATGTCACAAGTTAGATATAGAATCTACTTTATTATTATATGAAGATGTCATGTAATTTGATTTATTATCAAATGGTACATGAATATTAAGTTTAAACATACCACTAGATAGATAACCAAATCCAACAAACACACCATATTTTGACAACACAAACTTATCCGACTCTATTACTTGTCTAAACCCATGACTATTTAACACAATTCTGGATATAAGATTCTTTCAAATCCCAGGTACATACAACACATTATCTAACATTAGTTGTTTCCCAGAAGTAAATAAAAGTTTGACTTTTCCAATCCCTTTGATAGGCTCGGTTGATACATTCCTCATCTTTAGCACAGGTCCATCTTCAATTAATTCCAGTTCCACAAATCATTATGAATCCTTGCAAACATGGCTTGTAGCATCAGAGTCTACCCACCAAGCTGTCAAATCATCCTGTACATAGAATGATTCAGCAATTAATGAAATGTGTTCAACTTTATTCAATTTTATATTCGAACACCTTTTCGAATTATTAAAGGTCACCGTAAATGATTAATCAATAGCCTTAGTGCTATCAATAATGGACTTAAGCCCAACAACCTTTGACTCAATTAGAACCGAAGGCACTTGGGCCGGAGTTGCTTGGGCCCCAAACATTACTTCACCTTTATTATTTTCTAACCCATTTTTTTGAAAAAATTTAGTTTGTAACAAATTCATATTTTGGTGTATTAGAGTTGGATTATTAGACTCACGTTCAATCAAATTCATTGAATCTAAAGATGAATTAGGCAACTTACCTTATTGAGGTGGTGGATCTTCGACCCACTTGGACCGGCTCTACTTGAACCCTTGTTTCCACCCGGTAGCTTCACACGACAATCCTTCTTCTTGTGACCCATCTTACCACATCTCCAAGATCCTTCATTAAGCTTCTTATTTGGTTTTTGACAGCCACCTTTTGCCTTCCTTTTCTTTTCATTGAATTGATTTCCTTTCTTGAACTTACCATTTTTTTCAACCAAGTTAACCGAGTTTTGACCCGTTTCAATGTTCCCTTTCAATTTCCCAGATTCTTAAAACCTAAGAGATTCTTCAATCCTAATATGGCTACCCAATTGAACCAAACTTAACTCCTCTTTTTGGTGTTTCAAGGTATGCTTAAAGTCCTTCCATAATGGGGCAATTTGTCAATGATGCTAGAGACTGCAATTGACTCATCCATATGCATCTTATGTTGTTCAAATTGGCCAAGAATATGTTGCAACTCGTTAAATTGATCCATAATTGACCTATTATCAGTCATCTTGTAAGAATTAAAATTACTTACAAGAAACTTTTTATTATATGCATCTTCTGCCTTATATTTGGTTTCCAAAGAATCCCACAAATCCTTGGCAGACTCGACATTTTGATATACATCAAAGAGTGCATCACACATCCCATTTAGTATATGTCCACGACCATTATTTTTCCACTTCAATCGCTTGATCTAGAGTTTCCTCTTCAGTTACTTCAAGCATGGAGTGATCAAAACATACACAACTTTCAAAGTTGTTAAAAGAAAATGTATTTTTCTCTTCCATCTTCTAAAGTCTTGGCCCTTAAAATTTTCAAGTTTTGAGAACTTGCTAGACATATCCTTAATTGATTCCCCGTAGCCATCTGAATTGAATTGAATTACATTTTAAAGATCATTCTTTGGTTCAATTTAATCCACAGAACAAATCGATTTATTATCATTTATTCCCACTAAAGAATCGATTTTTGATTCAATTGAACCCACTAAACTAAGAAAATTATAAGTGAATATTTGGTTCAATCGATTTATTGTTGTTTATTTCCACTAAATAATCAATCTTTGATTCAATTGAAACCCACTGAATTGTGAAAATGATATAAATGAATTTTTGATTCAATTAATACATCACTGACAACTTTTGATGCACTATCACCAACCATTTAATAATTCATAAAGTTTAACTAGTGGTCAATCGCATTCGAAATTACGTAACACAGAATTGAATTTTAATCCAATTGAAAAACAATTTTGATTATCCACAAGATTGGAAACGATAACAGATATTAGAAACAATTAGTTAGGGGTGTTCAAAGTCGGATATCCGAAATTTCGGATATCCGAATTTCGGATAGTAGAAATCACTATTCGTATCCGTATCCGAAATTTTGGATATCCGAAATTCGGATATCCGAAATTCTTTCGGATACGGATACGGATAGTGATTTGGATATCCGAAATTCATTTTTTATTTTTTAGTTTTTTTACAATATTTAGACATATGCTATTATAAAATAATATAAAAAAACCAACTCATATAAAAAAAAATCCCAATATACACTTAAAAACCTCAATCTAAAGTAAAAATATGTCTAAAATTTAAAAAAAATAAAAAAAATATTTATAAGTTTTCGAATAATCTGATATCCGAATATCCGAAACTTTTGAAAATCACTATCCGAATCCGAATCCGAATTTTCGGATATCCGAATTTCAGATATCCGAATTTTCGGATTTTCGGATATCCGAAAATTCGGATTCGGATTCTCGGATTCGGATATTTTTAAACACCCCTACAATTAGTGCCAAATCAAATCAAGTGGTTTAATTTTTATTGAATTATGAAGGGAAAATTAATATCAAATTCATCAAACCCTAATTTGATAAATAACTTAGAATTAGAATTAAATCACTTGAGTGTTTTTGAAATCGGTTACTCTTTCAGATTAAACCATTTATGCACTTACAATTGATTTAATCGGATAAGATCAAGAAGTGGAAACAAAAACCTGAATTGAAGTGATGAAGTCTCCTTAAGAAAATTCTCTGTTTGTTTCTTTGTTTGTGAAAAAGAAAAATCTCTGTATATTGTTAATCATACATGCATAAACTAAATACATATATTCACTTTATACCCCTTAAGTTTATTCTATGTTTCATAATTATCCTAAAACTTAACTAATAGATTTAATTTATAAAATAGTATAATATGTATATTTATATACAAACCAATATTATTAAAATTCCAATATAAATGAACACAAACAAAATTTCCTAAAACAAACAAATACAAACCTCATATATTGATTTTATAATTAAATTCACAAACATTATGTAATATCCATCAAATATAAATAAATACTTAACATAATTATTTTCAACATAACTTTTAAATGAACGAACACAAACGAACGTTAACAAACACATTATCGAAAATTCACGAACATAATTGAACGTACACAGTCACTATTCATGTTCGTTCGTTTAGTTATTTGCTTGTTCGTGTTTGTTCATTTATTAAACGAACGAACATAAACAAACTTCCAGCCAAACATTTCACGAACTGTTCGCTGAACATTCGGTTCGTTTACAGCCTTAAACTTGGGTTTAGGCTTAAGGAAATGTTTTGACCATGCAAATGTGCCAAGTTGTGCTTCAACAAGTTGAATGAAACAGGAATGTTCACGACAGTCGACAGTCATATTGCCTAACGGTTTACAACACATATTTACATCCCTTATAATAGATACATATATTTAACTAAAGAAGCGCGCATAATAATAATTACTGATGCCAAATTATGTACAGATCCACTTTCCTGCAATAATTACAGAAAGAAGGCAAACTGTTAACATGCAAATTAGGCATGTAATCAACACAAACTCGTATTAGGCCCAATCGAAAGATTAGAAGCTGCCATTTCCACCTGATTTAAAAAATTAGCTTATAAGAAAACGGGTTAATGTTTGTTCAAAGTGTACTCGTAATGCCTAAAACCTCCACAGTTCAAGTTATTGATAGAAACAATAAGAAATTATTGAGAGAATAAAATTTTGCACGTATATTTTGGATAAAAAGTGTATCTGGTCAATGCAACCCGCCCTTTCCGACCAAAACTATTAGCTGGTATATTAATCCCAAAAATGACAAGAAGGAAAATGTTGACGAATAATTGATGATGCTATGAGCAAAAGGGTTCATACTGGCTATGGGGGGAAAATGGCTACATACCTGTTATGCAGGGTTCCTCTTGGATCGAAGTTGAGTTAGCTTATCCCTCCATTGTGCTGTAAGATACCAGAAAAAGATAAGATCAGCTACACCAGGAGGGGAAGAAAAGTGGAGGTTGCAATTCGACCCATGTATGGAGAAATTGATTGTTTTAGATTATACTTTGCTCCCAGCAAGTTAAATAGTAAAGTTCATATAATTAGGTGGAATGAAAGCAGGTGAAACATGCCAAATGGTTGAAAGTCAACCCAAGTGTATTCGCAATGCATATGACTTCCTAAGCTTCTTTCAAAAGCTAGATATCAATTGTAATACTATGTTGTCAAAGGCCCACGAGGTAAGTGCCTAGACACACTAACAGGCAAAGCCTAGGCGCCTACACAAGCAGTATAATAAACCGCAAAAGTTACGCGAGGCAAGGGTCTCAATCCTACTAAAAAACAGGCCTAACCCAGCCTGAAACAGCTTAGGCAACCTAAAAAAGGCTTGAACCAACTTACTCTTCCTTGTTTTGACTTGGCTCCCTTTCATAGCCATCTCATTCCTCAAAATTCATAATATGAAGCAATGTGGGATCAAAACCACATTGAAAAAAATACTTCTTTTTGGACTTTGTTTTAGAAGAAAATTATAAATGGTCTTTTATTATATTTGTAACATAACATTAAATGATTGATATTATATGCCTATAATATATATTTTCTTTTTTTTTTAATTATTGAGCTTTTCTTTTCTCAGGCGTGTGCCTTTTTTGCACCCTTAGCTACTGAGATACTTGGAAACATCTATTAAACGCTAAGTATTGATACAAAGATTAAGAGAAGGAAAGAAAAAGTAGTTTTCATGAGTTGACCAAACTTATCCTGTTTTGAACCAACCCGGACACATTTTAACCTATTACCCAACCCATTTTCTACCTTTAAAGTGGACTTATACTAGAACCTCATGTGGAGTTTGTTTTTCTTGGTCACGAGCAATAATATATGTAAGAGTAAAACATAAAACACACCCGCATCTCTGTAGCGTTCCTCAACAGCAGCAATAAGCATGTTCCGCACAAGATTAAACTCCTTGGTTTCGACACAAGGCTGCCCACTTGGTCTGTAATCATTATACAATCTCAGTTATATATCTTTCAATCAAAAATATGTAACAGACCTTGATGAATATGCCAATTTATGCTCTATGACTATATTAACGAGAACTGAATTATTGAACTCTAACGAGTAGAGTAAAAAGATAGCTCCCTTTGAAAATAAATTTGATATCCACTTTTTCCTTAAGGTTAGATACCTGTCCAGTTCTTTGAATATCAACCCATCTGAAGAAGACCCTAGTACCGAAGGCTTTGCAGATTCGACAACCTTCATCCCATCACTATAAGCCAATAACTTATTCACTTGTATTGGCACCTGAATGTGTACGATAATAAAAAAATAGGTCTTTTCACCACATGTAATGATATCGAATGAGCAGAAGTAAAAAAGATGTCATACGCACACACCTTGCACCTAACAGCAATATTGATTGCATCTGAAGGACGAAGGTCAAAGCTAATAAACTCGGTTTCATCTTCCACCTGAAATTATATTTATAAACACTACCATATTAATCACAATAAAAATCCAGAAACATCTGTAAATTGTATATTTAAACCACTAAATTGCTAGTTTTTCAAAGTCCATGCCTTAGTAAGGTATAACCGTGCAAAATACGCTTCATGTATTCTCTTGGTTACTCGAACAAGTTTGACCTGAAGACAATGTAAACAAATAGAATCATTGGCGATTTGAAGCCATAAACACCATGTGCTCTAAAATGAATGTGTTATTTTAGGGAAACTTATTAACTGTGGATTGACTTAATTTGCATTACAGAAATTGTTTTTAAAAAAAATTTGTATGTTATATTTAGTCAAATTCAATTTTCATGTAGCTTCTGTGATTTTAACTTTCTGATGAGGAAATTGACAATCACGCACGTTCTCACATTTATACTAGTTTAGTTTTCAAAAAATCGTAATGGCTCTGCATCCAGAATTCAGATGCTGCATCTTAACAATCAAACTTAGTTTCACTATTTAAACGTAAGCACTATGATAAACAGCCCCTTACTTTATAGCCCATTTTATCAACCATTCGCGCACCACATGATACATAGTTGGCCTAGCCTGAAACACAAGACAACCATTTCTATTACTTAAGGAAATATACATGAAAAAGACAAGAAAAAGTCAAGTCAGTTGGTCTACGGTAAGGAATCAACATACAATTTGCACATTGCGAATTGCTGCCATGAGCAATACACTAGGCATCTCCACTGCAAGAAGTTGCAAAATGATTTTAGCAAGACATTACATGGGTAATTCCAAGAACAATACTAAAATATATACATACAAACTATTATTGGAAGTAATAGGCCTGTTTCATCTTCCATCTTCAATACAATTGCAGGATGCGGGGCATAATCAGGCAGACGGCCACCTTGAGGATTGTTATGTGCACATCTTAGATGCCTACCATCCCTCATCTTAATCATAAACCCGTCTGGGCTGCTCTTCACTTCAACTGTGTAAGAAAAACAAACTTAAGATGGGGGCGATAATACAGGATGCATCAAAATGATTACATTGCTGTTTGTTTTAGGTAAATATTGGGGAAATATTTGACTAAAACAATAAATACACTATCGTTAAATTTGAAACGTTCACTTGAACACAATTTAGACGGTTCAATGTTACTAAAATTGTCTTACCAGCTTCAACTACACTGGAATCAACGTAATCAGAGTCATTCTCATTAAAGCTCTCTGCCATGCTACCATTGCCATTTGAGGATGAACTAAAAGTACATGTAATGGTATTTGACTTTGGTTGACAATGGACACGAACAGGATGGCTGTAAACGCGCCTAAATCCCCACATAGCACTTCTAAGAGCTTTAGCCTTTGTTAAAGACCCATTAATTGCAGGAACTCCTGGAACTCCTCCTTGTTTCTGATGTACAGAAGGGCAAACAACAGGTCCTTGTAGATAATTCATCATTCCTGTTACCAAAGACAAACATACTAATCTTAATCCGAGCCTGAACCACGAAAAGGTCAAAAAATCTTGACATGTGAACACATAGGTTATTTCATTTATGCTATTTCTCATTACGTCCTTCAACAGGCCGGTCCATTTTCATTTTTGTCTCAAGTATGAATAGGTCCACATATATAATCCATCACCCAACAACCAAAGTGGTACAACAGATGATTTCTGGATATATTTGTTTGATCACATGCCATCATAGTACATTATCGAAAAGTCATGAATCAACAATCATCAAACAACAAAGATCCCCATATGGCATATCCTATTTGGCAACAATCTAGTGTACTATGGCATATAACCCCTCTTTAAGTTGTAACAATCTACTCGCCACAGATTAAAAAATAGTAGTTGGAATGTCAATTCGAGTCCTTTTTATTTCTTTTACCTTTCTGGGAGATAGGTATTTACTGTAAATATAATGGAGGCAGTCCCCAATAATTACATGAAGAAATAAAGATTTCACTTGCTAATTTTCTGATCAAGAAAAATGAACAGAACAAATCACAAGTACACAGTTTGTGGATCAAGCAATTTCCACATCTTAAATCGAAATAAGAGTTAATTTACTCTAATTCACAAGCAATCCTGAAAAAAAAATCATAACTTCTGAATACAATTTGATAGACAACGAACCGTCCCTAAATTCATATTCGAGTATAATAAAAAAACTATACGCATACCACAAGCAATATCATTCCATCTCGATAGCAACCAAATAGAACTCATAATTTAACCAATTTCACAAGCAATCAGCATAAACCTGCTCAATATATACCAACAGCATCATAGATACATGCACTAATCAAAAAGCAGAAATCAGTTAACTGATACCTCAACAGTATGATTACAGAAACACCGATCGAAGCCAGTTGCTACAATTCGAAATCCAAAAGGTCTCCGATCAAAAAATCAAACGGATAAAAGTGGTTGCACTTGCACATCAATCATATGAAACAAACGGTTCAGTGCTAACAATACTTTGAAGGCGATCGACAGATATTGAAGCAAGCGTTTGTTTAGAGATATTTTAGGAGTGTGACATTTATGGTGGTCTCTTTTTCTCTTTGTGAATTATTATTTGTTTAAAAGGACAAAAGTGTCTTAATAAATGGAAACTTACATTTTGAGACCTCTAAACAATGTTAATGTGTAATATGGATCCTTCAATATTGATCGAATGATGCGTATAAAAATGGTTATCCAAATTGATTGTTCCTACGTTACAAATCATAGGGTATCAAAACCAAGCAAATGATAATATATTAATATGTCCATGACACTGATTGTAATAAGCAGGGGGTGAGCAAGAATCGGTTTCTTTATAACCTGAACTGCCAAAACCGGCTAGATCAAACCGTCCAGAACAGGTTGTATTAATATAGGTTCGGTTTTCCATTCCTATAATATGCCTATACGGTTCCCGATACGATTCCGGTTCAAAACCTGGATATGTACTTGAAACCAATAGCCCGTAAAAAGATTGAATGCTAATAAAATACTAATTTAATATATGGAGTAAAAATTACTAATAGTTAACCTAAAAGGCTTCTGGTCGTATCTTCTGTTTAAACTTCAATAAACTATTCATTTTCAAACCTTTATAAGTGAAAGCAAACATACCCAACCAAATACACCATTGGAGAACAACATTCATTAACATCGCATCAGGTTGTTATTGTGATTTGTGTATTCAAATTTGGGTTTAACTTGAATATTGATTTACTTTTTTTAATATTTTCTCATCACATCACATCACATCACATCACATCATGTCATTATTTTAGGTTCTTCAACAAAAACCAGTTACCGGTTCTTCAACAATACTGGAAGCAGTTTACCCGGTTAGGAATCGAACCGATTAGGTTACCATAAGGTTCGGTTCCGGTTTTCATATTGAGGCTATCCGGTTCTCGGTTCCAACCGGTTCCGGTTCAGTTTTGGCCGGTTCGAACCAGCTGCACACCCCTAGTAATAAGCGAGAACGGGTCGTAATGTTATTGTCTTGACAAGTATGTTTCTCTTTCTTACCGTTTGAAAGAGTATTGATCGATTTTGTATGGAAGTTTTCAAAAACAATAACTCGTGATTGCCTTCCATCATCGCTTTCTGCAAACGAACTGAACGTTTAGCGAACTGTTCGACGGAAAGTTCGTTTACGTTCGTTTGTTTAGTAAATGAACGAACGTGAACAAGAAAATTTCATTCGTTTAGTTAAACGAACGAACATGAAGACAAGCCGTGTTCGTTCATTTATGTTCGTGAACGTTCGATAATGTGTTCGTTAATGTCCGTTCGTGAACGTTCGATAATGTGTTCGTTAATGTGTTCGATTATGTTCTTAATTTTTGTGTTAGTAATTATGTCAAGTGTTTTTAGATATTTATGTTACGTGTTTATTTACTTTTAGTAAAATTTATGATGAAAATACTCATTTTATCTAAAATAAATATATGATCATTTGTATTCGTTTGTGTTCATTAACTTCTTTGTGTTCGTTATATTCATGAACATTTGTTTGATTTTGTTTGTGTTTGTTTGCGTTCGGTAAGTGTTCGTGAACAGTTTATGAACAAGTTTATTTCTTAATGAACGAACACGAACAAGACCTACATAGTTCGTGTTCGTTTGGTTTATTTGCAGCCCTACATAGTTCACTTTAGTTTCACGTGTTTAGAGGCATAGTAAGAAGCGATCAAAGTTTTCATCGTCATTCTAATTAGACGTGTCATGAATTCACTGGACTACACCTCAAAGACACAAGAGTAGAGATGATGTTTAACCTATTCACTTATAGGCTTAACTTTGTATGAGCAGTCACCTTGAATCTTGCTTGAGTCTCGTTAGGAAAGTTGAATTTGCCATTTTTGTGTTTTAACTAATAACTTATATATGTGCTCTTTCAACTTTTTTTTTATTATGATATATGATTAGCATCAAAGTATTTAAATGTGGTTCGTCATTTTAACAAACATGAAAGCTACGATGGAAGCTTGGTAGCGTTGTTTAGTTAAGGAATATCATTCTACACACCTTTATATGAAGACATGGTCAAGAAAAGATTTTACTTTCTAGAGCTTGTGGTCACACCTTTAATTTCATGCCCTCAATCTACAAAAAATTTAAAACAAATTTGTTGATCGTATTTCATAACAGACATTTATTAGCGTTTTTTTTCGACCTTATTCGAAAGCCATTGGGGTTTTCTTCTAATATTGAAATGATCATATATTTTGTCCTTGTATGTATAGAATAGTTTCAAGTTGGGCTCATGATAGGATGGAAAGAAAAAACTTGATGTTAAACATAAAACTCTAAGTTTTTAGATGATTTTTATTATTACATCAATACTCTAATAAATACTATTTTAAATAATTTGTATCTATACATTGTTCCTGATTTATACAAACCCAGTTATAAATGCCTGATTTATTCAAACCCAATTACATTTATGACATATATTACTTATCATATAACATTTCTAACCATCTATTAATGTATTAAAAAACATATAACAAAAATATGTGATTAGTAATAGTGGTGTTCAATATTCGAATTGGGTTCGAAAACTATTTGATTCGATTCGGAAATCATTCATTCAAAATTCGATTTGAAATTTCAAATTCAAATTTGATTCGATTAGAAGTTTTTTTTATCAAATTCGAATCGATTTTTGAATTTTTAAGTTTCCATTCGCTTCGATGCGAAACTCGAATTAAAAATATACATATATTTTTATATATATATGCATATAATATAGTTATATATTTTATATATTATATAAATGAATTACGTATACATATTTTTATTCAATTATATGTTCAATTCTTCATATTTATGTTTCTAATTTTCTAACCATGTTTTTTTAGTTATCATATATATTAAAGGTTATTAGTTTTGAAAATAGAAACTAAATTAATTTTTTTGGGGGAATTCTAATTCAATTCTCATGTGATTCGAATTCGACAACCAAATTCAAAACGCATCGAATTCGAATGTGATTTTGAATTCGAATATGAATCGAATTCCTCAAATTGAATTCGAATCCAGTTTCAAAAAACCAAATTCAAATAATTTTTGGATTAATTCGAGAATTTAAAATTCAATTCTTTGAACACCCTAACACCCAAAGTAATTTTTCGTCTTTTTTATCATTAAGTCAGTGGTTTAATCCATTTTTACCACTTAAATAAATTTGGCCAATCACATACTCTATATGTAGATTAAAAACACATCCAACAACCCTTTTGAAGTTAAGGGGTCTCGATGAAATAATAATTTATAGTTGACAATTTTGGATATTTCGAGTTTCGACCGACTAAGATGACCTTGATGGGCCCGTTTTTCTTCCTTGCTAAAATCTAATATTTTAATTTGTTTTTAAATAAAAAAATCAGTTTTAAATAAAAAAATAAACAACTCTAAAGCATGGTCTATGATCTCTTACAAAATATCAGTTTTCCTCCTATTATATTTAGCCCTACTAGCTATAAAAACCTGTACAGCTTTCCCCTTTACATATAAGTAGATTTGAGATGTTTATGTTCTCTTACAAAAGCATGGTCTATAAGCTTTAAATCAAAGATTACAAGTAGTTTAAGCATAAGTTTTTTAAAGTTATGTATGCCTTCTCATCGGCGGCCTTGAGGGCACTGGGTGGGCGACTGCTCAGGGGCCGAAATTTTATAAAATAAATTTTCTATTATATATATGTGTGTGTATTTTTTAAATAAAAAACTATAATCTATTAATTAATCCATTAACAAACCGAATAATATTATGATTATTTTAACCCATCAAACTCTTTCTAATAGTCCATTAACATTTAAATAATTTAACCCAATAAAGACTCAACGGATTAGTGATGATAGCTATTGAAAACAATGTATTGGAGAAAATGAATTATGAAAACTTAATCGAGAACTTTGCTTCCAAAAACACTAGAAGGGCTTCCCGATTCGTTTAAATAAGTAAATTAAATCATTTTGTTACAATACATTGATTTTGCTTATTGTCATTAAATCTATCATCGTATTATAAAATTTTATATACAAGGTATTTGGTTTGGACTTTTTCATATGTTGTAGTACAGTGGCCCGTTTTTTGTTCTCGCCCCGAACCCAAAATTTCTTGAGAGTTCTTGAGACTGGCCAATCTCATGAAATTACATATGATCCTCTCCAGTGGCGGAGCTTGAAAATTCCCGTAGAGGGGCGGGGGCGAAATTAATTTTTTTTATGGGGGGCGAACTCGATATTTATATAAAAATTTACACTGCCGGACCAAAATTTTACACTACCGGACTAAAATTAACACTACCGTCGAAAAAAAGAAGGGCGCGGCGGCCTCCCCGGTCTCCACCATCCTCCGCCCATGACCCTCTCAACTTTAAAGATCAACTTGATATATAACCCTATATGTTTTCATTTTTTTTTTTAGAAATTAGAGTTTGAGATAAGGACCACTCATAACTCTTTTTTTGTACTTCTTTTAATTCTTAAACTATATTGTTTATATAATTTGGATATAAAGTTTGTGATGTTTTTATTATTATCAATGTTTCTGGGTAAATTTTTTTTAAAACCGAGTTGTGTATGATAATGCACAAATTATCGCATAAACATAACATTAGTCAAAGTTGATTTAAAGTTCCATTTTTACAGCTTTTTTGTACATATTTTAATATCTGATTTTTATAAAGTTAATGACTTGTTGTTACCAAGTACTTACTTTTACCAACACTCTGAAATGAATTTTTTCCATGAGTTCTAGTCATTAAAATTTAGTCTTACAAATCTTAAATCTACTACCAGTTTCCTATTAATATTGGTTCATTGTTTAAAACTACCAAAGCTGTTCTATTATATTTGTTTTTATATATAACAAACTTTTTGTAAAATTAAAGTTTTGTCTGGTTTAACTATGGGTCGTTTCGGTCAATCGATTCTAGTAATAACAAGTTATGATGTATTCTAAAGGTTAAACCTCCATAACTTTAATCAGATAACGTTAGAGCATTCACAGTGGAGTCCCTAAAAATATGTTGTAAAAAGAAACCTTTGTAAATGCATCTCGGTAGCAACAACAGTACTGTAAATGGGTTCAACATGTTGTATATACACTTTTGCAGAGCAATCTTACAGTCGATCTTGTGGAATTCATGATATGGATTAGCGAAACTGAATTTTACTTTTGTCAATTTTGAATTCTAAAAATAGTAAAAGAGTCGAAGATGTGGATTGAAGGCCAAAAACCTCAAATCAGTGTCTTAGATGAGGTATACCTCGTCGGTATCAATAGATAGCAGCTTGTAATTAATCATCGAGTCATTCATAAAACAGGTTAGGCTTTTAAAACAGAGCAATTACAGAAAGGTAAAACACCAACTGACAAAGAGACCAGCAGAAACCTCAAACAAATGTTTTATCAAAATGAAACTACACGTACCGAAGATTGGTCTTAGATGAACATGCATCCATCATCATCGACCCAAGATATCCCAAAACAGACCAACCTGGAGCAGCCACCACCATAGCCGGGGCAACGCTCAAACCCTATTTGACGCATGGACGGAAACATATGGCCAAGAGACGAGCGCCTACATTCAGACGCCACTGTTACATTGTAACAGTTCGGGGTTTAGATTTGTAATAAATGAATAGTCGAGGGGGAATAATTGTGCTATTGAGTGTTAGTTTCAACTAGCTAACTAACGGCAGTTAGTTAGTTATGTACACTATTAAAGCAGTCGAATTGGAAGGAATTGGTAACTTGATTGATCGAAACTCTCTTCTCTTGTCTTCTTCTTTTTCGTTCGTATCAAGTGGTATCAGAGCTTGTCCGATTCTCGGACAACTCTCGATTACTAGTAGGAATTTCAATGGCGCCTACGAGGAATCAATCGTTGGAACAGAAGGTCCAAGAACATGAAGCAACTTTACTTCGATTGGAGGCTGCAACTGGCCTCAATTTGATGGAACTAGAAGCAATTCGCGCGACAGCAATGAAGAATCAACCAACTCTACCTGGATCGAGCAATGAAGAGGACAATGAGATTGTTTATCATAACAGTCGTAATCGCTTGACTAAGATGGAATTTCTGAAGTTTAATGGTACCAATGTTGAAGGATGGTTATGTAAAGTGGAGCATTTTTTCACCATTGATGGCACTCCTGAGAATGCAAAGGTGAGATACACAATTGTTCATTTAGAGGATATAACATTGTTATGGAACCAATCGTTTGTACAAACAAGAGGGGGATCAATAGACGGAATGTCTTGGAAGGAGTATAAAACTTTCATTTCTACAAGATTTGCAGTAGTGATTGGGTCAGATGCTATGGGGGCGTTGGCTGCTATTAGACAAACTGGATCATTGCAAGAATTGTGCCAGGAGTTTGATTTGGCCTTAACTAAGGTAACAATTTGTGATGAATATGCAACTAGCCTATTCCTAAGAACAGTTAAACCAGAGATTGGTAATCCATTGAGATTATTGAGGCCAAAAAGCTTACCAGAAGCCTATATGTTAGCCCATATCCAGGATGAGAACCTTAAACCAATCAATCAAACCAATAATCCTAAACCATACAGAAGCAACACCTCACTTTCCACCTACAAATCCAGTGATTTCTATTCTAAATCCAATATACCTACTACCATTGCCAATATTCCTTTATTACTGCGCCACCAACCAAACCTAAAGCCTTAAATTCTAGGAGACTATCTCCTAAAGAGATTGAAGAAAAAAGAACAAAAGGGGAATGTTTTGGATGTAATGAGAAGTACACTTCTAGCCATGTATGCAAAAACAAACAGTTAATTTCTGTAGAAATAATTAAAGACACAGATTATGATGAAATGAAACCCTTCAATGATTGCAATGACTGTATGATGACTAAAGTTCAAGACCCCCAGATCTCCCTCAATGCCATCACTGGTATTCATTCTTTATCCACCGTGAAAGTAGTGGGAACAGTGAATACAAGGCCACTACAAATTCTAATTGATTCGGGCTCTGCTCATAACTTCTTAGATGTAGGCATTGCTAAGAAGTTTAAACTCAAAACAACTGGCATGGCTCCAGTTAAAATCACAGTAGCAGATGGCAATGTGATGACTTGTGATAAAATGTGTAGCAACTTCCGATGGTCAATGCAGGGGCATTGATTTACAACTGATGTGTTCTTAATTTCCCTATCAATTATGACATGGTTTTGGGAGTGCAATGGCTGCAAGGCCTTAATGATATCACTTGGAACTTTAAAGATCTTCTCATGCGGTTTACTGTTGAAGGTGTGAAGATAGCTCTTAGAGGTTCAAATTCTGCTTCTATAGCCTTGTGTTTAGCTAAGAAAATGTAGCTGTTGTTAAATCAAGACCAACACCTTTCTCAGATCCAATTATTCAGCCTACATTCTCAAGTCAGTGAGCAGTCATAACACACTCCTATGGTTATTGAGGAGTCTTTGCCTTTAGTGATCACTGCCTTGTTATAATAGTATGAAGATGTGTTTCAAACTCCTAGTTCATTACCTCCTTCTAGACCCTATGACCATAAAATTACACTTAAGGAGGGAACTAACCCAATTGCTCTTAAGCCTTATTGATATCAAGCTGCTCAAAAAGACATTATTAAAACCATGACTCAAGAGTTACTAGATATGGGCATCATCAGAGAAAGCACAAGTTCATTTACAGCACCGGTTGTTCTAGTAAAGAAAAAAGATGGATCCTGGCGTATGTGTGTTGATTACAGAAGATTAAATGAAGCTACAATAAAAAACAGCTTTCCTATTCCATTGATAGATGAGCTGTAAGACGAGTTGGGGGGCTCAACAATTTTTTCTAAATTGGATTTAAGATCCGGCTATCACCAGGTGAGAATGCACACTGATGATATCTACAAAACTGATTTTAGAACCCATCAGGGACACTATGAGTTCCTAGTGTTACCCTTTGGGTTAACAAATGCATCAGCCACATTCCAGGCATTGATGAATGCAACATTTAAACCTCTTCTTCGTAAGTGTGTGTTGGTATTCTTTGATGATATTTTGATTTACAGTGACACTTTAGAACAACATGTGCTTGACCTTGAAGTAGTGCTACAATTATTGAGGTCTAATGCATTAGTGGCAAAGAGGTCTAAATGCTCATTTGCTACTCCTAAGGTAGAATACTTGGGCCATGTGATCTCTTAAGCTGGTGTCTCTACAGATCCCACTAAAATTAAGGCCATTGTTGATTGGCCTGTACCTATAACTGTTAAGCAGTTGAGGGGTTTCTTAGGCCTCACTGGCTACTATAAAAGGTTTATCAAATCTTTTGGTATTATTGCCAAACCTCTTACCAATCTTCTCAAGAAAGATGCTTTTAAATGGGATTCTCAAGCTCAGCAGGCCTTCAATCAGTTAAAGACAACTCTTTCTACTTTACCTGTCTTATCTTTACCTGATTTTCACAAACCTTTTATAGTAGAGACAGATGCATCAGGCAAAGGGTTAGGTGTTGTGTTGATGCAGGATGGGCACCCATTAGCCTTCCTTAGCAAAAGTTTATCTCCTAAGCAACAGGCTCTATCTATTTATGAAAGAGAGCTGCTAGCTATCCTATTAGCTGTTAAACAATGGCATCATTACTTAATTGCAGGGAAATTCATCATCAAAACTGATCAAAAGAGCCTCAAATTTTTGTTAGAACAGAAAATTCACACCCCTTTGCAACAAACTTGGTTAGCCAAGTTATTAGGGTATGACTATGAGATCCTTTACAAGTAAGGGTCCACCAATAAAGCTGCAGATGCTCTTTCAAGGGTGGAAGGTTTTTCATTACTCGAGTTGGGGTTAAGTTCTCTTGATCCTCTATTGTGGGAGCGTATCAAAACTAGTTGGGCATTGGATCTAAAGTTGCAATCCATTATTTTTCAACTGGTACAGAAACAACCTATCAAGCATTATGCTTGGAATGGTACTTCACTTACAAGAAAAGGCAAACTAGTAGTGGGTAATGATTCTCAGTTGCAACATGACATTATCTCATTATGCCACTCATCACCCATAGGGGGACATTCTGGTCACACTGTAACTATTCACAGGCTGCAGGAAATGTTTTATTGGAAGAAAAGTGCCCACTTGGTTCGTGCATTCATTCGTAATTATCAAGTTTGTCAAAGGAGTAAGTATGAACGAGCAGCTATTCTTGGGTTGCTCCAACCCTTACCCACTCCTCAATCCATTTTTTCAGACATCTCAATGGATTTCATTACTGGATTGCCGAAGTCTTATGGCAAAGATGCTATCCTAGTGGTTGTGGATAGGTTCACAAAGTATAGCCATTTATTGGGCTTACATATCCATACTCTGCTTCCCAAATTGCCTAATTGGTGTTTGACAATGTGTTCAAGTTACATGGCTGTCCTACCACAATTGTATCTGATCGTGATCCCTTATTTCTGAGCCAATTCTAGCGTGATTTCATGAAGCTTCAAGGTGTTCACTTGGCCTATTCAACCGCATATCAGCCTTAGTCGGATGGTCAAACAGAGGTTCTCAACCGCTGTTTAGAATCTTACCTAAGAGCTATAGTAATGAACACCCCTTTACTATGGTTCAAATGGCTCACCTTGGCCTAGTGGTGGTATAACACCACTAAACACTCTGCTATTGGCATGTCTCCCTTCGAAGCTTTGTATGGTATTAAACCACCATTACATATTCCTTATATTCCTAATGATTCATGCATTGCTTCTATTGAGAAATTATTCCAGGCCAGGGAACTCAAGATTGCTAATTTGAAAGTTTCGTTGGAAAAGGCGCACAATCGGATGAAATAATTAGCCGACCAACATCGTTCTGACCGCAATTTCAAGCTGGGTGATTGGGTTTATGTCAAACTCCACCCATATGTCCAAACCTCTTTGAAGTAGCACAAGCACACGAAATTGGGTCCTCGTTATTTTGGTGCCTTTCTGATTGTTGAAAAGATTGGAGCTGTGGCTTATCGTCTGGATTTACCCCTAACTACTCAAATGCACCCTACATTTCATGTGTCACTTTTAAAAGAGGCTTAAGGTGATCATTCTCATGTAATTCCCTTACCGGAGGCATCGAGATTTCATCTTCAAACTCGTGCCATTTTGGATCAAAAGCTGGTCAAGAAATGTAATCGTTCTGCAGTGCAAGTGTTGGTTCATTGGTCACAATTACCGGCTACTGAAGCTACATGGGAAGATTTGGAGGAATTTCAGCTACGATTTCTATACTTTGATTCTTGAGGACAAGAATGTTTTCAGGGGGGAGTATTGTTACATTGTAATAGTTCGGGGTTTAGATTTGTAATAAATGAATAGTCGAGGGGGAATAATTGTACTATTGAGTGTTAGTTTCAACTACCTGACTAACGGCAGTTAGTTAGTTATGTACACTATTAAAGCTGTCGAATTGGAAGGAATTGGTAACTTGATTGATCGAAACTCTCTTCTTTGTCTTCTTCTTCTTCGTTCGTATCAAAGGCGGTTCACTGGGACCACCGACGGCATCAACACGGCAATCACATCAAAGTGGAATAGGCAGAAAACAACGTGTCCCGACCATCTCCGCCAACTCATGTCAGCCGCAGTGGAACCGACACGAAGAGGCCCCTGGAGTTGCCACCGTTGCCGGACCCCCCGTCCACCACCACTCAGATCTGCCAAAATAAAGGGGTAAATTGTACCCCACGCTATACATATGCTTGAAGTAATATAGGATAATTATAGTTTAGTTTTAATTTTTATGTTTACTTTACTCGTATCCCACCATTACTCTCTATAATATAAATATTTATATTAATTACTATTATTAGATCATTTTTAGATCTAAAATAGTTTTATAAATAAATTAAGTAAGAGATCTTTTTTAATGTCATTTCAAAAGAAATAACTTTTTATAAAATAAGAAATTTTCGTAAAATATCAAACTTTTATAAAAATACAAAATATTTTAGAACTGGTGTTTTTAAAATTAGGAGTTATAATAAGGTAATTCTTAAAAATTAACATTATTAAAACGGTTTGTTTTGAAACAAAATATTTATTTTTTAAAAAAAATAAATAAAGTTTAAAAACAAAAGTTTATAAAGTCAATATCTTATCTTAGGATATTGACCTATAATTAATAAAAGAGTAAATTACACGGGTAGTCCCTGTGGTAAGTTCAAATTACGGTTTTGATCCCCAAGTTTGGAAAACTACAAGGTCAGTCCCAAAGTATGCATAAACGTGGCAGGTTTGGTCCCTGAAAAGGATAGACAGTTATCTTTTTCCATTAAGTTGGGTGAAATGACCAAAATACCCTTATTATTATAAATAAATATATAAAAAATAAAATACATATCACCACCACCGCCACATAAACCTACCACCACCGCCACCCTCCTCCCATCACCACTACGCTTGTTACCACCACCTCCTCCTACACACCATCACCGCCCTCTACCTACCGGAGTTCCAAGAAGCCCCGATGTACCAAAACAAAATGCAACGATACCATCATCGACGCCACCTACCTCTATGGCTCGGTTGCTATACTCCATCTTCCAACACTCCATCTGCCCAAAGAACACCGTCTTCCACTTCCTTGTCACCCACCGCCTCACCACCACCCTCTACTGCACCATCACCACTAGCTTCTCAAACCTCTGCCTCCATCCGCCGATCACTCTATCAACCCCTCAATTATACAAGAATCAACCTCGCTGAACTCCTCCCCACTGTCGTCCAGCTCGTCATCTGCTCCAACTCCAAAGTCATTAGAATTTCTTAGTGTGGCTGTTGTAGGCGGTGGTTGCAAGCAAGTGGTGGTGGAGGTTCAATAGTGTGGTATTGTGGTGGTGGTGATTTTTCTTGTGAGCTAGGGTTTATCTAAAGGTATTTTGTAATTTTAAAAATATTTAACAGAAAAGTTAACCACTATCCAACCCCAGGACCAAACATATTACGTTTATACATACTTTAGGACTGAGGTTGTGGTTTTTTAAACCCGGGGACCAAAAGCATAATTTGAACATAACATAGGTAACATTCGTGTCATTTACTCTTAATAAAACTTTATTTTATTTAATATTTTATTTATTGATTCTGTGTAATTCACATGTTGTTAAAACTAGTAATTAATATAGTTAATATCACAGATTCTGTAATAAATATGTTCATGAATTGGTCACGAACGCAAACGAAGGCAAGCGAACGTATACAAATATTCACGAATATTAATGAACACAAACAAAATTTACTAAAACAAACAAATACAAACCATCATATATTGATTTTATAATTAAAATCACAAACATTATGTAATTCACCAAATATAAATAAGTATTTAATATAATTATCTCAAACATAACTTTTAAACGAGCGAACACAAATGAACGATAATGAACACATTATTGAACGTTCATAAACGTAGTCTAAACGAACGAAATTTTCTTGTCGTGTTCGTTCCTTTATTAAATTAACGAATGTAAATGAACTTCCCGTCGTACGGTTCACAAATTGTACGGTAAACATTCAGTTTGTTTACAATCCTATCTTATGTTATGGTTATGATATCTTTAAAGTTTGATGACGTTTTTGATAAATCAATTAAAGTATATAATTTGGCGTTACAAAAAAGCTTTACAAGATATGAGTATCAGTTTTTTTCCAATAAACTGTAGACGAAAAATGATTTATTATAATAAATGACTTATAAAATATTTACCAAAATAAGTCTTTTTCTTTTATCTTCATGTTTTAACCAATCTACTATAATTATTTGTTTTCTATTTATTTATTCAATCGCCCTATTGAATTTTCTTTATTATATTCCTTTCACGTCTCAAATGCAAATCACGATCTATATTCAATATTATTAGTTTTTTCTGAAATAACGTATCTTTTAAAAACAAGTGCAAATTATTTATTTAAGTAAACCTTTTATAAATTTTGTAAAATCTATTGCTAAATATCTGAGAATCCGACTGTGGTTTAAGACAAAAATTTTTATTAATAAAAATAAGAATTTATTTTTGAAAATTCACAGGCTATTAATAATGAAAATGATTCATAATATAATGTAAAAAAAGTAAATATGAAATATAGAATATAATCATAATCCATGTAATACCTATATTTCTCGAATTCTTAGTTCTGCGATCTAAAATATTCAAATATAAAACTATTAATTTTGTTTTTTATGTATCAATATTAGTAATAGAACAACAAAATTAATTTTTTTTATATGAGGTGGCTCGACTGAAATCGCTTATAAACACTCAAGCCCACTATTTTAGCTTGTTAAAATAAACGATTCAGCTCGGATTGATATATAAAATAGTAGAACCCGAGCCCACCCTGGCTCGGATCATTTGCAACCTTAAATGAAAAGGTTGGTAATTAGTTGCCCAATCCGTCTCTAATTGGGCTAAACATCCCTCTCTAGCTGCACAAAATATCTTGGGCAAAATTCGTTGCTAGTTTCCTGTCACAATATGTTCCCCTATGGCAAAAGGTGATTAACGACAATGTTAAGCCATGTGTTCCAGTATCACTATGAGTAAAATGTTCAGAGTTGAGTCAGTGGATTTTCACATCATTAGGTTTTCTCCTGAAATGGTTGGGGATGCGGTACCGGCTGGGAAACAAATAGATGAATCCGATTAAGATAACACATATTCTCGTAGGGTCGTACATTTTCCGTTAAAAAGAGTTAATGACAATGTTTTTGAATGCGCCCAAATAGCTCATATGCAAATATGGCAAATTAAAGGTGATTAACGAAAACGTTTGTCACAAATATGATAGTTTCCTGTCACAAATATAATATGTGCCCCAAATAGCAAGTCATTTCACAAACATCTTATAAAATTTAAAAATGTCAAAATTCTTTATTTTAACAAGATTAGCATCTTATCTATTAATCTTTGTAATCCCAAGACTCATTGTCTATAAAAGGTTAACCAATGGCAAAATGAAGGAAATTATAATTATAATTATATAATCTATATTAATAAACCTTTACATTATTTGCCACATGTCAACACCACATGGCTTTTCATCTATTTTTCCCGCCCAAAGGAAGTGACGCGGTTGAAACTGCACGCGGGTCAAATAACCCGAATCTAACCCATGGTGTCTTACTCTTTACCCGATGTATATAAAGGAAAAAAGAAACCCTAAAACAAAATTTGGCAGTCGTACCATCTTCCCCAAAGCTCATGAGCGAAGAAACCCCATCTCACCTTTTTTATTCATTTATGCACAATTTGTTTAAGTCGATCCAGCTTTGTTTATGAAGATTTCATAATGTTAGGGTTCATTTCATGTCCATCTGATTTCATATTGTTTTGATCGCAGCTCGCGGGTCATATAAACTCTAGATCAACATTTGACTCTTTCAAAATCATCCTCAAGCATTCTACATGCCATCTGTAAATCGAAGATTCAACAACAATTTAACATCTTTCTCAACAATTCAAGATCTAACATCAAACAAGAAGAATAATTCTCATTACAAAACAAAATCATCCACAATGATCTCTCCGCCACCTCATAATCAACGATTCAACAAGGATTCATTCGATTTCTACACAAGCAAGAATCGCGTTATTGAGCCTTATTAGATCTATTCCGCAATTCAACCGATTTCAACATGTATGGTTTTCAAAAACAGACTAATTTAATTTGGGTTCGTATATTGTGTTTGCATTTGAATGTTTGATCATTGGGGATTTAGAGATCAATTCATGTTTCGATATAAGCTCCAATCTTTTTTTACTTAATTTGCTGACTTAGAATTTGTAGTTAGTTTGATGTTGGAGGATTAGCATGTTTTGCAAGTGTTCTAAGCTCTATATGTAATAATGATGTCATGGATGTATGCTTTCTTAAGATTCTGTTGGACATGCCTTTTTAATTCTAATTGAGTAGATCTTGAACACCAATCGTATTTGAAGAAGTGGTAGATGTTAGATGGTTTTGTTTGTTTATATATGTAAGAATAATGTCATGGATGTATCATTCGATTTTTACAGAAGCAAGTAGCTGTTAGATGGTTTTTAACTGTTTATGTTAAGATTTTTGGTTTCACATTGGCTTTAAAACTTATTGAAAGTTTAGCTTTAACACATATATTCAGCATAAAGTTGCAGTTTTCATTATGAACTTACTGTTTTATGATTGCTTGATCCATTTCATGTTTTATTTTTTCTGGTACTAGAAAAAGCATTCATATGATTGCTTATGTTTTGATTTTCAAAATATCGTTATTTAATCATCTTTTTGCTGTTGAAATCATGCACATTTAATGATATGAAAGAACGCTTATGTTTTAATTATATATTGTAAGGAAGTTTCAATTTTCTGTAGTAGATTTTTGGTTTACCCGTGGCTTTTGGGAATAACATCAATTATAAGTCACTAACTCTGATTCTTGATTGGTTTAAGGTTTGTTAAAAGAAAGAGAGGAAAAATTAGACGTGCAAGCAATTGTTGAATGTTATTTTGCGAATGAACATTCAAATTCAAGGTAAATACAACCCAAAGAACTCTTCTTTCAAATCCTTATGAAAGACGTGTGACTATGAGTCCTCATCTGTATAAACTATGACCCATGAAAGTCACACTTTATACTTGAATTTTGTGCTAAAAAATGATTCTGATTTCTAGGAATCAGATTGACATTACTAAAAATTTAAAAGATGGCTGCACATTAGTTGCCTCGAACTTGACCTACGTACTCGGTGTGTGTGAGAGTCTTGAATTGTAGGATCAATTTTGCAGCATGGGTAACTGCAACTGTGATTGCTCTTGCTGTTGGGTTTGTAGATGGTGTTGGTGGCACTACATTTGATAATTTCAAGCCATCAACATTTTGATCTTATTATAAAACATTTGTGGGGTTGAATTATAAGAATCTCTCTTGATTTATCTTGCAGGTTGTTGCTGGTGTTTTTTTAGGATCTATTAAAGCTAAAATTATTCATTTAATCTCAAAGGCAGCTGCTAGGTTATAGACACGTTATTGATTAGAGTTCTTTGTAATTAAATATGAATTTGCATAGCATACCATTCTCTCTTTTCAAACCCATGGGAATTATTTTTGGTTTTCATGGAGATTTTTCACAATTTATATCTGAGTATAGTTTCTAAAAGGTTGGTATAGTAATTGAAGAAGGCCACAACAAGATTTGCTCCACAAAATGCTTTAACAATACCAAGTTGTTCATGGCAATTTTCTTAAACTGTACCAATTTTTTCCCATATACATTCATGTTTATGTTATTTAAATATTGTTGTGAATGCATATATCATGTTAATTTATGTAATTAAGTTATATTAGATCAATAGCTGCAAGCATGAGTTCCATTTTCATTGTGTTAATAAATGATATAACAAAAGAGAGTTACAATATAACTTTTTATTTTTTCATTATTATATGTGATATGCATTTATAAATTTGTGAATTATATTGTTTTTTTATTCAACCGTGTATTAACGGGTCTATAAGATAGTATGTAATAAGTTTACAAGGACACAATTACTTTAAGAGAAACTAATGTGATAATACAGATTGTAAAATTCAATCTGAGAGGTGGAGTAGCACTTAGAATGAGGAAATCTTGAGGAAATTTAAAAAAATGTCACTAAGATTGATGAATGAATAAAAAAAAAGGAAAAGAATTACGTTAGCTTAGTCAAAAATAAAAATATCGAAAACATCTGTATTGATAAATATTATCATTTATTTTCATAAATATTTGTTCATCAACACCTTTGTGAAGAAAAACTCGTCACATGAAATCTTTATGTATTCAATTATAATTGCTAATATATATCACGTATTTTTTCATATTATACACTTGCAAAGTCAAGGCTTATAAATGAAGACACATATGCTATGCTCGTGTAGGATAATAAATTTAGGGTTTGGTTATTTGGACACCCTATTATTTTAAATCAACATCCCAAAATTTCTATACAGGTCGTATAGCCTCATACGCATCGTATAGGGGGTCGTATAGCCCTATATGGGGCGTATAACCCCTCTGATAGCCCCCTGAATTTTTTCCTCGTAGTTAGTGTCGAAATTTGCTATACGCGTCGTATAGCCCCATATGTGTTGTATAAAGGAGTCGTATAGGGCTATATGAGGCGTATAGCTCTCAGCCCCTCTGAATTTTCTTCGTTTCAGTGCATTCGACCCTATACGCCACGTATGGACCCATACGCGACGTATAGGGGGGTGTCGATTTATATGGGTCGGTGTTTAAATATTAGGACCCTAAATTTGGTTCTGCATCATGAACTGCCTTTGAATCATATGATAATAACTTGTACCTCTTATAACTTTTTCTTAAAGTTATTCTGGTTTAAAACTCTATAACGTTTAAATAACAATTCAAGTATTATATAATATTCGTTATTCAAGTTCCAAATTATTATAAATTTGAATTAAATTAAAAAGGTGAATTCTAAGTATTTCATCCAATAATTTTTGAAAATATAGGTATTACAAAATGTAAGAAAAATCCAAAGTTGTCTATTAAAAAGGCAAACGCTTGTTAAAGATGCTTATATTTAGAACTTGATGTAAACTTAAGTAAATGATTATTCATACCAAAGTGGCATTTAAGTTTTGACTCATTGGCATGGGTATAAAGTATAAACGTGTTTCATAGAGTTTAAATCGTTCAGCAGGTAAATAAAGTTTAAATCCAAATTAATGTATTTAGAGTTTTAAAAATTATTGATAGTGATAGTTGATAAACTAAAAGTTATTGATTCCGAAGAGGACGAAACACGAATAAACTAACGGACCAATTGAGCATTCTTCAAATTCAAACAATGAACCATTCTTAATGCTTGCTCACAAAGTGGTATTAAAATAGAATGGAAGAGTAATAATTTACTAATAATTAAATTCTCAACTTTGTCTTGCTTCTGTGTCAAGTGAAAGTTGTAATTTAAGAAGTATTTATATGCGGCTTTAATTTGTAATGATTTCTAGAAGATAACTAATAATACACTAAAATAACATGGATTCGATATACCTTAACTAAAAAGATACTTAGTCCGTGCAACAAATTATACATATATTATATCTATTATAATAAAAAAAAGTTTTAGTGTACACATGGTACAATTCTAGAGCTTTAAAATTTTATTTTCTCGCTTCTCTCTTTTATAAATTAATTATATTAACTATTAATTTTTTTATTTAATTCTTTTTAAAATTAAAAATAGTTTTTTGATAAATTAAAAACAGATGTCTTTTATAAATGTAATTTGTAAAGAAACAATATTTTATAAAATAAGAAATTTCCTAAAACATCAAACTTTTGATGTTTTAATATAAATTTATTATTAACCAAAATAATTAGAATTTGAATTTATAATAATAAAATATTTAAAAATGACATTTGTAAACGGTTTGTTTTAGAACAAAATGTTTAACACTTTTAAAAAAACAAAATTTTTTTTATTACTTATATTCATTACTTATTTGTAATTCGATAATAGCTTATCTCAAAATATTATTTTATAATTAGTAAATTTTCGTTACTAACTATTTAATATTTTACTTATTCAGAATGTGTTATACACGAGATAATAACCTATCTTACCACTCTAATAAAAGGCTAACAAGAGGGACACGTGGGAAACACCACATTCCTTCTCAAAAATATTTTTCCGCTTCTCTCTTTTATTAAATAATCATATTAATTACTAATATTATTATTTAATTTTTAGATTAAAAAGGTTAATTAATTAAGAAAGAGATCTTTTTACGAATGTTATTCTAAAAAATAAATTTTTATAAAATAAAAAATTTAAAAAAATAAAAAATTTTAAATATACAAAATATTTTAAAATTGGTATTTTAAAAAGTAAATTTTTATAAAATTGGGAGTTATAATAAGAAAGTTTTAAAAAATGACATTTTTAAAAACATTTATTTTGAAATATATTCTCGTTCTATTTAAAATAACAAAAATTTCAATTATATATTATCTTTGATTATCATTTTATAATTAATAATTCTTTCATTTTACTAAATACTAGCTTTAGAAATCCTGTGTATTACACGAGTTGGACAAATAAAATATTAAATAGAATAAAAATTATAAAATAATATACTAAGACATGATATCATTGAAATTATGTATGAGTAATAACTATAAGGAATAAAACATAATATGAACTTTTTAATTTTTTTTTGGTTTTTCAAAGATAAATTAAACATTTTTTTTCAAAATAACATTTTAAAAATTTTCCATTTTTTAAAATGTCCCTACTGTAACTCCCTATTTTATTATTTTTGTTTTATAAAAAATTTACTTTAGAAAAACCAATTTTAAGATATTACGTAAAAATAGTTTATTTTTTATAAAAAATTCTTTTTATAAAAAACTATTTCTGTAGAAATAAAATTAATAAAAATATATCTTTCTTAATTTATTAAAAACCTAATTATAATGTAAAAATATAATATATTATTAGTAATTAATATAGTTATTTAATAAAAGAGAGAATCAAGTAAAATTTGATGAGAATAAATGTTGTGCTGATATGTGGCACACCTATTTACCCTTCAATTAAAAGAGGAAGATTATATTTATTCAATCCGTGTAATACATGAGTTTACTAAAACTTATATAAAAAGAAAAAAGGTTGGACACTTGTCAACATATTAAACCATAATTCACCACATGCCACGTTTTAAAGCAATATTGCCACTTGTCAACATATTTACCCTTATATTAAAATAGGAAGATTATATTTATTCAATCCGTGTAATACATGAGTTTATTAAAACTTATATACAAAAAAAAAGGTTGGACACTTGTCAACATATTAAACCATAATTCACCACATGCCACGTTTTAAAACAATATTGCCACTTGGCAACATGTCCTTTATTTCAAATTTTGAATTCATTCCTTAATTATTTCAAATAAAAAAAAAAGATAACATGCAAACAAACTAATTCAAGTTTTAAATTTCCTCTTAATTTATTTGGAAAATGATTTTTTTAAAAAAATGGGGTGTTTAGAAATTGTATGGTGACAAGAGGTGTTTTTTTCTCTGAAATTGCACATTAGGGGTACCCGCCCATGGTAGGGGCGGGTTTTTGGGCCGGTCAAAGCGTGGTCACTATCAAACCAGAACTCGCCCATGGCAGGGGCGAGTTATCCAATTTTTTTAATTTTTGCTTTTGTAGATGTTGGGTAGTGTATTTTATTAGGTAGCTAGTGTATGTGGTGTATGTGGTTCGGTAGCTGAGTGGAAAGTCAAATCAACCAGAACTTGCCCCTGCCATGGGTGAGTTCTCCAATTGTTTTTTTAATTTCGCTTTTGTAGATGGTGGACAGTGTGTTTTATTAGTTAGGTAATGTATGTGGTGTATGTGGTTCGATAGAACTATCACATATAATATTTTTATTTTCAAATGAAAATTTCAAAGCTTTGTGAAAAACCACCATATGAGAAATATAATTTCAATTTCAAATTATAATACTCTTTTTGAACCTGAATATGATTATAGATTAAATCAACAAATTCTTCGTATAACACTGTATTAAGAAGAATAATGAATGAACTTCTGGTAGAACTATCACATATAATATTTTCATTTTCAAATGAAATATCACCACCCCAAAATAATTATAAAAAATAAGGTCGAGACATGTTTAAATTTGTTTCGTGAATGTATATGACGTAAGTGGTTTAATATACAATAGCGGATTTATAGGGCTAATTTTCAAGAACCCGCCCTTACCAAGGGCGTGTTCTTTCTAAAAGAAATAGTTGAATTGAATTGACACTGGTCGACACTGGTCTTGTGGAGTGTGAGAATCTGAGAACTCGCCCCTGCCATGGGCGAGTTCTGGAATTGATTTGACACCTGTCTATAAAAGCAAAAATAAAAAAAAATTGGAGAACTCGCCACTCCATGGGCGAGTTCTGGGTTGATAGTGACCACACTTTGACCGGCCCAAGAACCCACCCCTGCCACGGGCGGGTACCCCTAATATGCAACTTCGGAGAGAAAAACACCTCTTGTCACCATACAATTTCTAAACACCCTATTTTTAAAAAAAATCTTGGAAAACACATTAATAGGCTTATGAAAGATAAATTGTTTTCATTCATACTTTACATGCGGAAATTATGTGAATATGAAAACAATAATTTCAAAGGTATTTATATTATATATTATTAATAACTAATTAATATGTTTTATATATAATTTTTTCAATACGTGTAACATACGGGTCGTTAGCCTAGTAATACATATATATTGCACATTAGATATTTCCAAAACTTTTGCCAAAAGTGATAGTATGGTACTAAATCCTTTAAATTGTGTTTTTAAACTTGAAAAAGACCAAGATGGACCAAATAAGTAAAACAAAAATTAAAATTAAGAAAAACAAAGCTCAAAAGCCAAGCACGGGCCGTACCTAGGTGCCTAGGGAGGCACTCCCCCATGCCCAGTACACACCCTCGTGTCCATTAGTTCGGAGGAGACAAATGTATTGTTTCCTGTCAGGGAGGCACGAGGTGTGCCCCACCCCAACACGGGGGGCATGCGCTATCAAGCACGGGATCGTGCTCTGACAACTGTCGCTTGCACGAGCTAACCAACTTTTACATATGTTGCCGGGGTCGTGTTCGACACTTCAAAAACACTATAAATAATAGCTCATTTCTAACATTTTAGAGAGATTCTAGGAGGTGCAATGACGGTTATTTGCTCTCGGGAATTCATCACTTAGAGGTCCTTATAAGGTTTGGAAGGTCATTCAACACTTAGAAGAGGCATGAGATCTTTTAACAACATCCATATCAAATTACCAGTTTGATTGTTCTAATTTACGGATGATTTCATTACTATCTTCTACTTTGTTGTAATGTTCAAGCTTATTATGAGCTAAACTCTTAATAACATTCTACTTTGGTGAAACTTTATGTAATTTCTGATGAACTAATGGTGTGGTTTGTATTATGTTAATGCTATGGTAATCTTGAGTAATCTTTTGATGGGTAATATCTATATTTGAATGAAAAGTTATAGATTTATGATTTATAATTGTAAATGTCATACAATGTTGAAAAATTAATGTATAAACTAACTTTTATTCGTAAAACTAGAAATGGCTAATAAAGTAAAAATGGTTATTAGAAATCATATCAGCTTAACTTTCTAATCATTTGTAAGTTCCTTTTTACTTTGTCTAAGCTAGAAATCTACAACAATTATTATGTTTTTAAAAAAAGTAATAGTATGTTATAAAAAACGTGATCAACTCTCTTTCTAATGTAAAATTATATTTTCAGAACTCATAAATTAAAAAGGTGCATAACTATTACCTATTATACAGGGGCTCGGTGGTTGTTTTGTAAGTTAGTTATTGCAGCTTTCCTTGTAAAGACGGAGCGGTTTATTGATCGGGTCATAAATATGATTTTTGGTTGATTAATAGTCATAATTTGATCTATAATATCATGGAACCTTGTACTTTGATTAAGTTATGTTATTGTAGGTTGAAATGAAGAAAAACAAAGCGAAAGTATAAAATCATCAACTTGGGCGTTGGTCAACTCTATCCAGCATTGGTCAATGCTGCCTTTGAAGCCAAAGGAAGATTTTCAGCAAGTTGGGGTGTTGGTCAACTGTGCCTAGCATTGGTCAACGCCGAATTCGACGTATTGATGGTTTTCACCCCTTTTAAGCAGTTTATGGGTTTCCTTTGAAGGGGGAATTGTTTAGAGACTCTTTGGGGACGATTTTGGAACGAAGAAACCTTAAAGAATCATTGAAGATTTGATTATGATCACTTGATAATCAGTTTTGGAAGGATTCTATACACCAATTACTTGTTCTTATCACTCCAAACATGTGTGGCTAAACAATTTGTAATCACATCTGGATTAGGGGTTTGTTCTTATCACTTGAAAGCTTTACTTTGTTAGTTTGCTTGAACCTAAGACAATTGTTTCCATGTACGCGTAATGTTTTCAATTGTGCTTTTGTTGTTACTTCAATGCTAATATGAAGAACATTTCATTTTGACTCACCAAAATGGTCATCTTTTATAGAGAAACTCTATAGAATTGTATTATGTCCCTATGCGATTGAGTTAATTTGATTTGATATGGTTCATTACTTAATCACCGAGATGTCATTCCATAATAGAGAGACTCCATTATGCTGTATCATGGCCTATGTGATTAATAATTGGTCATTTAAAACAAACTAATCATTATCTCTAAATCAAATTAAATCTAATAGTCAATTACAAAGATTTTTTAGTAGATCTTTATGTGTGTGCACAGATTGATACTCGATTTCTACTGTTACTATATTACCTCACAATAAGTTCACTTGCCTTTTGTATGTGTAGTTTAATGTAAGTGAAAACCTTTTAAAACGGAATAATACTTGTTTTGCATTTTTAGACTCTAGGATTTAATGTATGATGTAACCTTAGATCATTATGGAATTGAATGGTTATTTTTCCCATTTTAATGAACTTTAGGACATTAATCATACCTTTACTGATGACTAAGAACTAATAAAAATCAATTGGGATAAGCATGAAACACGTAACGCAAAAAATTGTTAAACGAAAATTGAAAAACTGAATTTGCAGGACCGGGTAAGGGTACTTAACACTTAGTTTCACACTGAGGAGAGATCTTAGATCACTTAACAATTCAAATAGGGAACTGGTAACTTAAAAGATGATACTAAGAACACAAGTAAATTAAAAAGACAGAACTAAGAACACACACAAGATTGGTTTTCAAGGATGTTGTATATTGATCTCATCTTTTACAAGTGTTACAAAGCATAAAGAAATTACAAGGACCTGAGACACTTTTATACTACAACCTACAACCGTCACTTACATGTAAAGACAGTTGGGATTTGACTAATCTAGACAACAAGATCAATCTAAAGTCAAAAGGCAGATTGCCTTTTGACTAGTGACTATGACATGCCATAGCTCACTGATTTTCCTAATACAAAAAGTCTACAGGAACAAGTAAGGTAAGTTACAGACTAAAACCATTCCTACTTTTTGATAAAGCATGGAAGTTTCACCAACTTGTGTAAAGTAGGTGAACCACTAAAGCAGGTAGCAGAAAGTGTGTCAGCTTTATCAAAAGTTGATTCAAAGAAAGCATATTTTCTCTGTCCTCTGAAGAAATCAGTCTTCACTGCTTCGGAAGACTTTGTCTCTGAAGCTTCGGAAGATTTCATCTTTGGCTTCGGAAGATGCTGGTCTTTGGCTTCGGAAGATTTCACACTTAGAATATTTTTTCTGTTTGAGTGTGAAACTTCCGAAGTAACTCCTTCTGAACTGTTAGCTTCGGAAGATCTTACACTTAGACATATTTGAGAGTGTAAGACTTCCAAAGCTAGTTCATCTTTGTTCCTTAGTGCATGCATGGATGACTTAGTTGTTCTGGCTTGTTGGTTGCATCAGCCTCATAATCTTCAGATGATCTTACAAACTCCCCTAGGCTGATGCTACCAAAACAGAGAAGTTCTTCAGGTTTTGATAGTCCACATTAGGATCCTCAGCATACCTTTCTTCATCATTAGGTCTGGATCCTTCAGACTAACAAAGAACCTTCTCATGTCAAAGAGATCATGCAGAGGAAGATTGAGCATGTCTTTTGAGGAATAGACATGCATGCCTTCCTGATCTCTTATGACATACCATCTGTCTTGATCTTCATCATAAGACCATGACATAATTTGTCTTCCAATAGCAAGAGGCTCTACTATGATTGGAGTTTGTTGAGAGACCTCTTCATGCACTCCCTCAGGATGCTCTGACTCATCCTGAGGTTGGGAGGTGGATGCCTTTCTTCTTTTTCTCTTTGAGGTTGATCTTCTGGCCATCCTTTTTCTTCTCCCTGATGATTTTAACTGAGGGAACTGGTCTTGAGTACCAGGTTGTTTAGTTGAGTCCCCCTTAGTTGGGATCTCCTTTCTCACAGATTTAGAAGGAGAGAGAGGAGGACCCTGCTATGGATCAGAAGATGAAGTTGGCTGAGATGCAGCTCCAGGTTTAGGTTGTGTTGTCTCAGTGGGTTCAACTTTCACCTCAACTTCAGGTTGAGCTGGACTTGGTGGAGAATGCAAGTCCACCAGCTCTCCCTTCTTTATCTTTTGCTTGATTACCCTGATATGCTCATCCATTGTGGATAGAGACATAGGGCCAAGCCTCCTTCCGGAGAATCCATACAGCTTCAAGAAGCTCATCATTCTTTGTCTATCAGCAGACTTCTTTTGGTATTGACTTTGCAGCTTCTTCCCTTAATCTTTTCTTTTCATCTTGTTTTTCTCTTTTAGCTTTTTCTTCCATCTACTTATTGTATTCAAACGATATGTACTTAGATGGTAAGGGAAGAAGTGCATCTGTCTGATAAAGACCTGTGGCACTCAGGTAGCTGATCATCTTTAGTCTTTCTTCTTCAGTTGCTACCTGAGGTTGTTCAGTGGCCACAGTCTCTGGCTCAGGACTTTCTTGAACTGGGGAGAGGACAGGAATGTTCTTGTAGAGTCTTTTCAGCCTCATTTCTTCCTTGTGCTTGAGGAGCAATGCTGCATCCTCTGCTTCCTTCCTCTCCTTTGACAACTCTGTGTCAGCCAGTTCATTCAACTCATCTAAGGGGAGAGAGATGAGTTCATCAACATTATAGTTTCTGGTTCCCAGGTAGTTTAGCCTGGCTGCCCTTAACTCATCTTCCTGAGTGTTTAGCCTGGGGCAGCCCTGATTGCAGCTTCCATAAACCCTGGGAACCACTTGAACTCCCTCCCCTCAGCTTCCTCTCTCTCTCTTCTCATCCTCAATCTCCTCAGGAGTCAGTTTTCTTTTGCCTTTGTCAACCACAGGCTTTGGTGACTCAGGCTGGAGAGAGCTTTGGCCTTCATTGCTTGGTTCAGCTATCAAGCTCTGGCTAGAGAGAGGTTGTGAAACACCATCACCAGCTAGTGTTTCACTAAGGATAATGGGTGCAGAGGGAGATCCTGTCTCAAGGTTCACAGGTTCAACCTCTGGGCCTTCAGTCAAGGTTTTCCCTTCGAAGCTAATCTCGGGTCTACCTCAACATCTAGTTGACCAAAGATCTCACCTGCTAGCCTCTGTCTATATAATTTTGATCTCAATTTAAACTCCTCTAGCACCCTGTCTTGGATTCTTTCTGCCAATCTTGCTGCTTGTCTGTTATTGCTTGGGTTGACAAGTGGCAGATCTACCAAGTTGTTGCTCTCATAGTAACTCAGGTGTGAAATGTTGAGAACTTCTAGTTGACCCTGAGCTCTAGAGATCACAAGAGCTCTCCTATTACTGTCATAACCCCAACCCCAGATTGGGTTCTCAGAAGGGGCAGACATTGCTCTTGGTATTCCCTCCTCAAACAGTTGTTGAATGAGCAAATGTAGATCACTGTCTAGAGGAGGTTGCTGAGTATGAACATCTGCAAGAGAGGATGGTGATTCCTCTATGTCCATACTCTGGGAAGAACTCCCAGGTTCTGTGATTGTCAGAATTTTCTCCCCTTTTTGGTAGCATCACCCTCTTGCATAGGTGAGCTGGGAGATTGATCCATGACATCCACAGGTTCTTGTGGACCTGGATGAGTTGTCCTCATGGGTCTCTCAGCTAACTTGCCCTTGAGATCGGTGATCTCAAGTTGCTGGTCATTGACCCTCTTCTGTAAGATAGTCACCTGAGATTCCAGGTGAGCTATCTTTGAAACAAAATAGGTGCAAAGATGTGACAGTTTGTGCACCTTTTGTTGCAGACTCCCCTCATCTTCAGATGAAGAATCATTGGGGGATGAGAGAATTGGACCTAAGTCTTCTTCCTCACCACCAGCATGGGTTTCTTGGCTGCTGGATTTCCCCTGCCCAATGACAACTTCCAGAGAAGTGTCAAGAGGCTGGGTTGCCATGGTAGAGGTCCTAGTGATGTTATCACTTGCAAAAGTGATAGCCTCTGCCATATGGATTTCCTGAATAAGTTCAGGACGATCCACCTCAGTAGGGGGTTGCTGATGTGGGCTAGAGATGGGGGAAGCAGGAGTACTCATCTCTCCTTGAGTGTGGGAAGAGAGGAGAGACTCATGGTACTCACTGAAGCCCAAATCTTCATCAGAATAGAAGTCAAGGCTGGGAATGGGGCGGTTTAGATCAAGAGGTTGGGGATGGTAGCTTTCCCTAGAAGGTTGATCACTAGAGTATTGAGACTCAGAGTGATGGCTTAAGGCTGTTTGTGGGGTTGTGAGCTCATCAGGCTGAGCATGAGGAACCTCAGCACTGATTGGTTGAAAGATGGGAGTGGTCTGCTCCTCAGGGGAAGTGGGAGCTCGAGATTCCACTTCCTCCTGTATGGGTTCTGATATGGGGGCCTGCACATGCTCAGTAGCAAGTGCAGGGGTTCGTTGGGATTTTCTTTTGTAGGTGATGGTGATGGTAGGCTGTGTTTGAGGTGGTGAGAGGTGGAGGGTGTTGGTTCAACACTAGCTGGTGCTGCTAGGTTTTCACCCTGAGCAATGAGCTCAAACATTTTTGGGACAAGGGCTGTTTCTACCCCAGAGAAGCCAACAGTTGGCTTCTTCAAGATTTTGAAGATGCCGGGCCTCATTTGTCCTATTTTAAGAATATTACCTGTTCCCCTCAACTGTGGTCCCAACTCACAGTTGAGAATGTGTTGAACATACCTAGGGAACATGTAATACTCTAAGGAGTCCAAGTTTGCAAGTAAATTAGTATATACAAACTGAGAGTACCTGAACTTGACCCCTTGTACCATCCCATGGACTATAAAGGAGAGGTCTTCTGGAACTTGATCCCATCCTCCATGCTTGTTAGAAAGGCTGTGAATGACGACATGGAGGAGGTATTTCCATTGAGATGAGACCTTCCCCTTCCTGAAGGTTTTGACTGAGAAGTCACCTTCATAGCCCATCTGCTGAAAGGAGTGGTTGACATCAGATTTGGGAAAGGACAGCTCACCTGCTTCATCATCCAGCTGCAAATGGGTGTTTATGATGGCCGGAGTGATGAAAACTATCCTCCCCTGCACTGTAGCAGACAATGCCTTCTCCCCGTCCATGGTGACCTCTTGACAGGTCCTCCAGAACTCAAGCAACTGATCCTCATAGAGAGGAGGATCAATTGTAAGGGAGGTGAAGTAGTGAGACGAAGAAAGGTACCTACACACATCTGAGAAGCTTGGATCCTTCTCAGAGTGTAACAGGGCAACCTGATTGTGTTGCCTGTGTAGGTGCATGGAAAAATCAGGGTCGTTACGACGATCAATGTTGGCCATTTGAGGAAGCTTTACAGTGAAGAAAGGAAGAAGAAGATGAAATTTGGGGGTAATTTTAGGGTAAGGATCAGTGAGAGTAGAGAGACGAAATAGAACCGTTTGGTAGATATATGTTGTGGATTTGAGACAAAGTTATGACAAAAAGATAAACTTTGAAATCTGCAAGTGGATCCTACTTCTAAAAAAGTGCGCCCAAAAAGTTAGTTTTCTTGGAAGTTGTAAAACTTCCAAGACAATTTTGGCTTCGGAAGCTTTGTAGCAAAGCTTCCGAAGGAAGTTTTGCTTCGGAAGATATTTCAAAGAATTTTGAAAATTTGGCTTTCGGAAGAAGTGAATAAGTCTTCCGAGACTTAGTTGCTTTCGGAAGATATTTGTTCTTTGAATGCATTTAAGTGCTTATATACAAATTTAAGTTTCGGAAGATACTCCAAGAATTTCTTCCGAAGGTAAATCTTAGATAAGCTGTTAAATGAGTTAGAGACATAAATTTCTTCCGAAGGCAATTTGAGTTCTTTCGAAGGTAAATTTTCACAAATCTAAGGAATATCAGTTAAAAGTTAGTTTTCTTCCAAAGAGAACTAGGATTATGAGGTGATCTAATAGACAACTTAGGACACATAATTTTTAGAAAATAAAGTTGATTAAGTTATTAAAGAAAATCTATTCAAAGTTAATCATCCTAATAGCTGATACAAGATATTTAAATCTCTGTTCATCAAATGCCTTTGTGAACAGATCAGCATATTTTTCATTTGTGTTAACTTTGATTAGTTTGATCAATCCCTTTTCAAAATTATTCCTAATCAGATGATGCCTGATGTTGATGTGTTTGGTCCTTGAGTGCTGCACAGGATTCTCTGTAATAGAGATGGCACTGTTGTTGTCTATGTGGATGGGAGTCTCCTTGAAGTTGAACCCATAGTCTAGCATCTGATTCTGAATCCAAAGCACTTGAGCACAGCAGCTTGCAGCAGCAATGTATTCAGCTTCAGCAGTTGATGCAGACACACAGGATTGCTTCTTGCATTGCCAAGAGACTATCCTTCCACCAAGGAATTGACATCCCCCAGATGTGGACTTTGCAGTCATGTTGCAGCCACCATAATCACTATCTGTATAAGCATACAGATTAAAGTCTGAATTCTTTGGATACCAAAGGCCTAGATTTGGAGCACCTTTGAGGTATCTGAGAATCCTTTTGACAGTGATTAGGTGTGACATCTTGGGGTTGGCTTGATATCTTGCACATATACATGTGGCAAACATAATATCAGGCCTGCTAGCAGTAAGGTACATAAGTGACCCAATCATAGCCCTGTAGAGATGTTCATCAACACACTCCCCCTCAAGATCAGGACCAAGGGAGTGGTTTCTGGCTATGGGTGTCTTTGCAACCTTACAGTCAGTCATCTTGAATCTTGTAAGTATGTCCTGTACATACTTTGACTGACTAATGAAGATGCCATCTTCAACCTGCTTCACTTGAATTCCTAGAAAGAAACTGAGTTCCCCCATGGCACTCATTTCAAATCTATTCTTCATCAGCATCTCAAAGTCTTTGCAGAGCTTTGGATTAGTTGAACCAAAGATGATGTCATCTACATATATTTGAACTAGCAGTGTGTCATTCCCTGTTTCTTTGATGAAGAGAGTCCCATCAATAGTACCTCTTTTGTATCCATGATGACAGAGGTATGTTGATAGTGTCTCATACCACTTTCTTGGAGCTTGATGCAGTCCATATAGAGCTTTATCAAGCTTGCAGACATAATCAGGATGATCTGGGTCTGCAAAGCCAGGTGGTTGTTTGATATAAACTTCTTCATCAATCACCCCATAGAGAAAAGCACATTTCACATCAAGCTGGTAGACCTTGAAATCCTTGGATGCAGCATAAGCCAGGAATATTCTTACAGCTTCAAGTCTTGCAACTGGAGCAAAGACATCAGTGTAATCAATCCCTTCTTCTTGAGTGTATCCTTGGACAACCAGTCTAGCCTTGTTCTTGATGATAATCCTCTATCATCCTTCTTGTTCCTGAATACCCATTTGGTACCTATGACAGTCTTCCCTTGAGGAAGAGGGCATAAGTTCCACACCTTCTGTCTTCTGATTTGAAGCAGCTCATCTTGCATAGCTTCAATCCAGCTTCCATCCTTCAAAGCCTCATCAACTTTCTTCGGCTCTATCTGGGATAAGAAACAAGAATGTAGACAAACATGGCTGTCATGAGTTTGTCCTCTTGTTCTTACCCCTGAGTCAACATTTCCAATGATGTTTGTGGTGGGATGTGACTTGTGGATCCGAAGTTGAGGGATCACAGCAAGTTGGTTGGACAGATCTAAATTAGAGAAATTCTGATCTGGCAATGAGGTGTCTCCCACCACATCAGCACACTTATCAAGAGAAACTTGATCCAATGAGTGTGTGACATCATTCATGTTGTCTTCAATGGAGTGGTTATCAGCATCAAGAAATTCTTGATCACTGTCACCACCTCCAGTTCCTCCTGCATTAGAAGTTCCTTCTCCTGAATTTGAGCCTCTGAGCTGGAATTTGAAGGCAATTCAGTTGAATCAGCAGTATTTGTCATGCTTGTGCTGATAGGAGCTCAATTACAGGGTTAGTCACCACTGGAGCTGAAGTAGTCTTCTTGGTTGGTCTTCTCAGCTCAAATCTTGGATCAGGATCTTCTGTTGATCTGTTATCTGTAGATCCTGAAACATTCTCACAAGACTTGTTAAAACAGTTGGTAACTAAATCAAGATCAAACAGCCAATCCGGACCAGAACCTTTCACACAGGGTGTGTGTTCATTGAAAGTCACATTGGCTGACTCAATGACTCTAGTTCTAAGATTGTATAGTCTATAAGCCTTAGCTTGAGAAGAGTATCCAACAAAGTGTCCATCATCTGATTTCTCAGCAAACTTGGCTATTTGATCTTTGGTATTCAAGATGGTGCAAGGACATCCATATGTTCTGAGAAAACCAATGAATGGTCTCCTTTTGTGCCACAGTTCATAAGGAGTCTTACCATGTGTCTTAACCACTAAAACTCTGTTTTGCACATAGCAGGCTGTGTTGACTGCCTCTGCCCAGAAGGTGATAGGCAGTTTAGAGTCAGATGACATGGTTCTAGCAGCTTCAATAGGTGTCCCGTTTCTCCTCTCAGCAACACCATTTTGCCGAGGAGTCTTGGGAGCACTATATTGTCTTGAAATACCTTTTTCATCACAAAATGTATCAAGGATTTGGTTTTTAAATTCAATTCCTTGATCACATCTTATGGTCTTGACCTTGTGATCAGATTGATTCTCAATTTTCAGAATGAAGTTCTTTAAGATTTTAGGGGTTTCATCCTTAGTTCTAAGGAAAAACACCCAAGTGAATCTTGTGAAATAATCTGTGATCACTAAACAGTAAGAGGTCCTTCCTAGACTCATTACACTGGTGGGGCCAAACAGATCCATATGTAACAAGTGTAGGGGAGTAGTGATAGAGTTCATTTCTTTTGGCTTGTGAGACACTTTGTGTTGCTTCCCTTTCAGGCACACTTGTAAACACTTTCTTTGGCATTCCAGTTACCGAATCATTCTTAATCAATTTATTCATGTTTTTAAAGTTTACATGGCATATTCTTTTATGCCAAAGGAAAGACTCATCACTCTTTGCTTTAGACAGAATGCAAGAAACTTCTCCAGAGGGAGATGTTTCCTGCAGATCCTTCTTGTACATATTCCCTCTCCTGGGGGCTCTGAGCAGAATATGCTCTTAAGGAATGTCAACCCCGGGCTTAAGAACAATGCACTCATGCTTAGTAAAGAGCATGTGATGTTTTTGGTCACAAAACTGGGACACACTCAAAAGATTGTATCCAAGCTCCCTGACAAAGTTTACCTTCTCAATGCTGAGCTTACCATTTGTAACCTTGCCCCTGCCAGTAATGTAACCTCCTGCATCTCCACCAAAAGCAACTGGTCCTCCATAAAATCTTTTAAAGTTTTAAAGTAAGGACTCATTGCATGTCATGTGCCTGGAGCAGCCACTATCAATGATCCACACATTTCTGTTTGCCTTTGGCTGTCCCTGCACAAAAAGAGATGATTTAGTTACATTTGGAAACCCAAGCCTCATTGGTCTTGGGCTTGTTAAAATAAGTTGAAGGCAATGAAACAGGAAGTGATCCTATGTTCATGCTCTGAGGATCATTTGCTGTTGCTGATGAAGAATCTTTAGTCACACGGTCTTCCTTCATCTTCCACACCACCTTTGGAAAATTTGGCTTGACCTTCAAAGCTTCGGAAGATTTGGAGACTGGACCTTCTGAAGATCTTGCTTTCACTGCAGCAAGCTTCAGTATTTCGGAAGCATTCCTTTCTTCCGAGACCAAATTTTCTTCCGAAGACAATTTTTCACTTGCCTTCTTATTCATTTTGGAGCTTTCGAAGGAAACAGATTTTCCTTCCGAAGCTTTCTTTTCCTTCTTCTTCCCAGAAGCCATCTCTTTGACCATGTGGATAGTACTTTTAGGATTGTAGATGCAATCCTTAGCCAGATGAGAAGTACTACCACACATGATGCAGTCCATTTGCTTCTTTCTGGGAGTCTTCTTCTGAGAGCAAGACTGAACTTGAACACTTTCTTTCTCCAGCTTCTTCTTCACAGATGATGCAGCAATTTTCTTAGGGAGAGAATTGCTCTTGGAGGAGGATGGTTCAGACTGTGTAGCAGTGGTACATAGCAATTCAGCCTTCTCTTTGCTGGAATGAGTTGGAACTGTACTAAAAATCCTGGTACTAGAGTTTGTAGTTGATTCCTCAGCCTTTACCACTTCAAACCCTGCAGAGATGAACACTTGTTTCTGCTTGGAGTCATAAGTGGCCTTGATCTCTTAAGCCTTCTTTGATCTTCTCTTTGCTCTTCTGATCAAGTTCTTCCTCTTTGTCTTTATCATACCAGCCTTTTTACTCTCCTCAGGAGCATGGTGACCCTTTTTGGATTGACTCTCTTCACTCATTTCAGAGTCATTCCTCACCATAACCTCTTCATCCTCTTCATCACTAGGGTCTATAGAGGGAGCTCATCTTGACCAGTTCCACACCTTGGAGATCTTACTGATAGTAAGGTGTGTGGAAGAGCTATCTCACAAGATCCCAGTCCCTGCTTATTTTGATAACAAACTTTTGCATGCAGAGATGAGGATATTATGTTCTTGAAGGTCTCTTCTTCAAGAACACATTTTTCTGCCCTGGCTTTGCTGATCACAAGCTCAGCCTGACATTCTGTCAACTTAGTAACAAGATCTTTTATTTGAGTCTTGTAGTTTGTTTGCTCATGTTTAAGAGTTGAAATTGTTTTCTCTAGATCTTCTATTTTAAGCTTATAATCATTTTCAGCTCTCTTAAAATCAGCTTTTAAAATGTTTAAAGACTCAATATCAGATCTCATTTCTAAGTTGTAGGACCTGTATCTGTTTACTTTAGCAATACATTCAGGAGAGCAAAGATGTTCTAATACCTTGGCTTCATCATGGTCAGCCATGAGTGCTTGATTTGGAGAAGCATCTTCAGCTTGGAAGCTCCAGTCAAAGCCTCCTTCTTCAACAGCAACTGCAGCTTGCTGTCTTGGCTTCTCATTCTGGTGCCCTCCTTCAGTGTAGTTTGGCCTGGATGATGCTTGGCCACCATTTGACTTAGGTGCCTTGCATTCTCTGGCAAAGTGTCCCATCTGGTTACAGTTGTAACACTTTACTTTGCTTTTGTCCAGCCCAAACTTGCCACTGGCTGCATTGCTAGGAAACCTTCTCCCAGTCCTCTTGTAGAACTTTGGGCTCTGTGAGTGAGAAGAGCCATCTGCTGGACTATCTCCATATATTCCAGATCATCTGGATGGATACAGTCCAGGTCTTCAAGAGTGAAGAGAAAGTTGCCTGAACTTTCATCAGTAGAGACAAAGGCTTGAGAGGAACTTGTCTCTTGGAAGAGACTTCCTTGGATGTAGCTCTCTCTGGGTGTCTCTGGGAAGGTGATGAAAGGACCCTTTTGTGAAGTTTCAGGGTAGCAGATAAGATGATGCTGTGATTCTCTACTATCCCTTTCACCCACATGAAGGGCTAAACTCTGGTGAGTATTGGAGTTACCAGATGAATTTTGCATGTTCATCTCCATTTGGTATCCACTGAGTAACCTATACAACTCAGTAAGAGTAAGGGTCTTGAGGTTTTCAGTCCTCTTAATGACCACACAGTAGTGTGTCCATTGTCTGGGAAGAGAGGACATAAACTTCCTAACAATATCCCTGTTCTCAATAGTTACTCCAATATCAGCCAGAGTATCCACAATCTCAGCATACCTGAAGTATTGTTGAGTCATGGTTTCACCTGTCTTGAAGGTGAAGTTTTCAAACTGCTGCTTCAGGAGGTCCTTCTTGTTCTCCTTGGCTTCATTGGACCCCTCATACATCAGTTTCAGTGCATCCCATAGCTGTTTAGCGGTCTTGCACTTCTTGAAACCTCTGTAGATGGAGTTTGGAAGAGCAGTTTGGAGGGCTTTCATGGCTTTATGATCAATATCAATCCTTTTCCATTCTTCATTAGAAAAGTCAGCCTCTCCTTTGGTATCATGCCACCAGCAGCAGCAGCTGAAGAGGTGCATGGTACATGAGGTCCATTGACAATAGACTCCCACATCCTGGAATCTTGAGACTTGATGAAGCCTTCCATTCTTTGGCACCAAGTGTCAAAATCCTCAGGAGTGATCAGTGGGGACTTTGTCATAGTTCCAGTTTCCATATCAGCCTTAGAGATAGCTGCCATTAGAAGAGTTAAGTGATGTGTGAAGCGAAGAGGATTAAAGATGGTGAGATCTTATAATCAAGAGCCTGGAATGATCTGATACCAAATACAGGACCGGGTAAGGGTACCTAACACTTAGTTTCACACTGAGGAGAGTTTTTAGATCACTTAACAATTCAAATAGGGAACTGGTAACTTAAAACAGATGATACTAAGAACACAAGTAAATTAAAGAGACAGAACTAAGAACAACACAAGATTGGTTTTCAAGGATGTTGTATATTAATGTCAAGTTCTTTTACAAGTGTTACAAAGCATAAAGAAATTACAAGGACCTGAGACACTTTTATACTACAACCTACAACCGTCACTTACATGTAAAGACAGTTGGGATTTGACTAATCTAGACAACAAGATCAATCTAAAGTCAAAAGATAGATTGCCTCTTGACTAGTGACTATAACATGCCATAGCTCACTGACTTTTCCTAATACAAAAAGTCTACATAAACAAGTAAGGTAAGTTACAGACAAAGACCATTCCTACTTTTTGATAAAGCATGGAAGTTTCACCAACTTAAAGTAGGTGAACCACCAGAGCAGGCAGCGGAAAGTGTGTCAGCTTTATCAAAAGTTGATTCAGAGAAAGCATATTTTCTCTGTCCTTGAAGAAATCAGTCTTCACAGCTTCGGAAGACTTTGTCTCTGAAGCTTCGGAAGATTTCATCTTTGGCTTCGAAAGATGCTGGTCTTTGGCTTCGGAAGATTTCACACTTAGAATATTTTTTGTTTGAGTGTGAAACTTCCGAAGTAACTCCTTCTGAACTGTTAGCTTCGGAAGATCTTACACTTAGACACATTTGAGAGTGTAAGACTTCCAAAGCTAGTTTATCTTTGTTCCTTAGTGCATGCATGGAAGGTTTGGTTGTTCTGGCTTGTTGGTTGCATCAGCCTCATAATCTTCAGATGATCTTATAGAATTGTACTGGGGGCATGCTGTAATACTCCAAAACTTAATGTAATGGTTATAAATGTGTGAAATATGAAGTTTCTTTAGTATATAGTCGAGGGAGAAAGTAACGAGTAAGATGGCTTATTGAAGAATAAGATATGACGACGAGCGTTTATTGTTTTAAGAGATCGTCTAATTATAATAAAATATTTATATTCGACCTTACTCCGTTTTTAACAAAACTTTGGTAACATGTATAAAAAATTGAGCTCGTCCTAACGATATATTCGAAATTTTATAAAACATAATATTATAAAAGTTGTGAGAGAAAAATAAAAAAAACAGCTGAATTAATTATAAGTAAGCAAGCAGTTAAGCTGGTCAATAAGTAAGCACGTAGGCAACCTGCTCACCTTATCCCATATCGATGGAGGCAAGAAAACATAAGCTGCTTTCATATGTTACAAATAGAAGTATAAGGATTTCATTTAAAAATATAAGTTTTTCTTGGGATCTGATGAGCTTATTAGTCGTTTTTGGAGCTCGATACCCTGTTGGATGTACTTAGTATTCGTTTTTGGAGCTCGAGTAGTAGCGCAAGTAGGGAGACTATAAATCTACTTGCCGTAGATGGTTTTAAGGTATGTTCTAGTTTAAGTTATGTTAAGTTAATTATTATTTATTTTAGTATTATTATTAGGGATAGTATTAGTGTAGTATTATTATTATTAGGCGGTGGAGTTATTGTTAGGGTTGGGTTTTGGGCAACCTAGCCTTCGTTAGGCAAGAACTTATCACCTATGCTTAAACAAGGCAGCGTTAGCCAATATCCAAACATGATAATAACTAGTTAGCTGTAGCATTACCTAACCTAGTATTACATAAACTGTGTCAGGACCCTAAGCATTACCAGATCATACTAGGAACTGTTACCAACTGCCAAGCAACTATTAAACAGGTGAGTTATCATGTTTATTTATAAAATTATGATTGTATACTCGTTCTATCTGAACTGGTAATATACAAAAATGTTGTTAATATGAAATTATTAGTAGGGGTATGTTTGGATCCTTATATGTTTAATGAGATGTGTCGAAATAGCTAAAAAGAGGATAGAGTTCCTCGTATGCATCATGACACTACCATAACTATATAATAGCTAGGGAGTCTGACAAGTCCACTGCTGGTGGTTGTGAAAAGGTCATAGTTGGCATGTGTTCTTTGTGGCCCCAAATATAACAGCCCATGTTTGCATGCATTCAATTGTGTTGTTTTTTTGTAAATTGTATGACATGAGCTCACCAGCATATGACTAACATTATTTTGAGTATACATGTCACAAATAATCATTAATAAAGCTCTAGGAATAATGTGGAGACAGTGGAACCCGAAGCTCTAGAAGTTCCTAGTTATTTAATACTATAACTAAACAATGTATTATACTCAAAATGTTGTAATTTTTGAATGTAAACTTAGTTTGCTTCCAATTTAAGTTGTATCGATTGTGCATGATCGCTTGGGTTTCGGGTGGGGTGTTACAGTTGGTATTGGAGCCCGAGGTTTTAGCGAATTAGGTATTATAGGAATGCCTAAGCTTTAACCGCTAGAGCTCTATAATATTAATATTAGACTCAGGTTGTGCCAAATAACAAGTTTTAGGGAAAGTAGTCACATGGTCCTTAAAGTGACGTTAGATGAAGTACCTTATGCCACATCTTTTTATTCCCTCAATATGTACTGTATAAATGATTCGGTGTAACATTACTTGTTATGTTATAAGTATGTTTAGTACATACTAGTAAATTCTTTATTATTATATATTCCTATAGGAAGGTACCAGGTTTGAACATAATGATAAGAAAGGATCTAGACATGAACAAGTAAGCAGCATGACAAATAAAATTTCTCATAGGGACTGAATTTCCTCTCATATTGTTAGATCTTGATTAGCATGAACTAAATTCTAAATACTAAAGCTATCGACAACAAAACAATGAAAAATGCAAAGATATTAATGTAAATCAAAAGAACGACCCAAACAAAGCTTAGCTGCCTCCACGCCTGCACAAGAAAAGGAAATAATGGAAGGAAAGAAAAATATTATCATATCCATACCACCAGAAAGGAACTCTGAAGAATCAAATCAAAAGAATGCACTCATAGGCACTTCATGTCCTATAACCCTCCGTCCTTTAACAGAAGAAAAGGAGCCGTAGAATCCCAAGCCTGCTAAACAGGATGGAGTCACTACTAATGTTTTGTGACTATAATAATAATAACAAAGTATGATTCATTGTAAATATGTTTAAAGCTGAAGCCCTACATTAGTGGGACATTATGGTTTGAATAGAGGGTAAAGAAAAAACCAAGATGAACCGGGAGGAATTTGTTCATAAGTTTGTTGCCAAATCTTGTCTTCCTAATGAAATTAAACAAATGGAAGCGAATTTCTTTAATTTAAAACTAGGGAAAAAAGCATACCAAGAGTATGTTACTCATTTTAAGAAAATATCTCAACTGGTTCCTCATATGGCCATAATTAAGGAACAACTGGCCATAATTAAGGAACAACTGATTAACTAGTTAATTGGTTTATTTGGGATTTACCTTTTGAGTTAAAGTTGTTCATTAATTCCAAATCCCCTAAAAAAATTTCGAAAACAATTGAAGTCGATAAAAAAATTTCGAAAACAATTGAATCCAATGCTATCATGGCTGTCGAAATGTTACGATGACAAGTTGAATCTCCCACATGAAAAAGAAAATGGAAAGAAAGAGAGTACGACATAAGGAATAACAACCTCAAGAAACCTAGGGAAATTTCTCAATGTAAATTCGGTGAGAGGTACCATTTTAGGGCTTGCAAAGCATGACCTTGGCCCAATTGTAAGAAAACAGGACACTTCTATCATGAATGCCGAGAGAAGAAAAGGTGTTTTGAGTATGGTGACTCGAGTCACATGAGACAAAACTACCAAAGTGGCAAAATGATAATAACCAAAACTAGCTAAGCTCAAATGTCACGCATTTATACTCAACACAAAAGATGCCAAGAACACTTCAGATGGTGTCACAGGTACGTATCTTGTAAACAATGTATATGCACGTGTGTTGTTTGATATCGGTGCCAATAGACGTTTAGTGTCAACTACAATTAAAACTTACTTGAAATAGACATCACAAAGTTGAGGTCATACTTTCACAATAGAATTGGTTGATGGAAGTCAAAAAGAGATAGTTGACATTGTTAAGAATTATACCAAAAGATTAAATAATTAAGATAATCTTATAAACCTAATGCCTATATAACTCGAGAAGTTTGATATAGTTATAAGAATGGACTGGTTGACACCATATCACGCAGAATATATATGTGATAAAAATATAATCCGACTTTGATTGCCTATCTTCTAGTTAACCATATTGGGAGATTGCACTTAAAAGGTTAAAAACTAAAAGTATTCGTTTGACTAGAGAAAATTTTGAAATCGAGCTTGATTTATAGAATAGGAAAGGTCTGGTCGAGTAATGGTAAGATATTATAGAGCCTCAACTAATGATCGATAATGAACAGGGTCATGGAACAAGTCACTAGTGGATGTGAAAACATAGGTAGTGCAGCGGGTGTGCCGATAGATTTTGAATCGAGAAGACTGGCATGCATGAGAACGTCATAAGCATATTTGTTTTGGCTAAGAAATAACTCACTCGAGGTATATGTGACTCCAAGACTGAGAAAATAGCTATGGCTGCCAAGGTCTTTACATGTAAATTCTGGGTGTACAAAAGTAATAATCATTGAATTGAATATTTCCTCATTTCTGGTAAGACTAAGATTGTCAATAGATACTAAAAGATAAAGTAGGCATGTACCTTTCAGGAACACGAATAAAGAGGTATCGACTTGACTACAAAAAAAAGACTTGGTGTAGTAAAAAGGTGCTCCAACAACGAAATCAAGCTCGAGGAGCTTGTTTGAGACCATAAAACGCAACAAACATGATTGGGAAATAGAGGATTAACAAAGTTTGGGATGCTCATTAAAACTGTTTCAGTAAAGTTCCCATTTTAAAACTTGTTTTTAACATAAACTTGATATAAATGCTAGTTTCATGTCACGATAATGGATAGAACAATACGAGCCATAGAAGCCTTGATAACAGGTTTAAATTGTGATAATAATTAAAAAAACTTGTACTTGATTGAATTCTTGGGCTATAAGAAGTTTCTTGAAATAATCAATAGAATTATTCAATTTATGTTTAGTGTAGATGCCTTAGCTCATTTTTATGCAATGTTTCATTCGATGATGATGGACATGGAACAAGATCTCTAGTGTCATTTTTATGCAATGCCTTAGCTCATCATGCATAGAACTTAACCATCTTAGATCTTTTAAGGTTGTTTTCAATCCCTTCTGTTAGTTGGAATTTAAAATAGTCGATTAACAGACTGAGTGAATAAATCAAATCTTGTTAACTATATGCTTTGGTTGGTTATTTCTAGTTTTGGATCTGGTTAACATCAGGAGGTTGGTGATTATAGGGGTGGCGACATTTAGTATAAGTTGGTCAAGAGAATCCGTAGGTAATCAAGAGAAGCAATAACAGGGGTGGGTGATGGGTTTAAGTGGGATTCTATTAGGTGGAGAAGATTGTAAAGGGTTTGGTGAAAAGTCTAAGGGTTGGTGAGTAGTATATGATGGGCAAATGGTGCATGAGGAAGTCCGTAAGGGTGCACAGGAGGGTGAGTTTCTAGGGAATAATGGTTTTATTAGTGTAGTTGAAATGGTAGATATAGAGGAATATTCATCAATATAAGTAGAAAGAAGTGATGCCATAGAGTAAATATTTGACACTTGCTCAAAAAATAGAAAATTTACCTCACCGAAACGGGTGGGTCGGGTTATAGTTGATGAAATTTACCTCATAGATCGGAGAGAAATTTAGATCCACTTAGCAATAGCCTTTGTAACGAGTGCTATAGTTGATGAAAATGCACGGTAAGCTACTTGGTTCAAGTTTATGAGCCAAATACTCGCATAAGTAAGGAAATACCGGATACCCAAATGGACAAAAAATGCCATATTATGGCTTTGTTTGGAATAGTATCGCAAATAAGGACATGTGATCTAACAATGGTGTAGGTAACCACTTTATAACATAAGTTAGTGAAGAAAATGTATCAACCCGAAGTGAAGTTGGTGCATTTGCACCAAGTAACATATCTAACCTTGTTTCAGTGATATGCTAATGCTTATGTTCGCTCACCCATTTTATTCTAAAGTATTTGGAATTGTTAATTCATGTTGAGTTCCATTTTCCAAAAATAAAGTATGCACTTATTGCTTACAAATTCTGTTTCTCCATCGCTTTGGAACACTTTAAGTTTGTGAAGAATTGAGTTTTAATAAAAGCAAGAAAGGTTTTAAGAAATGGGAGAAACTTGAATTTTGTTATATAAGGATAAACCATGTGAACCTTGAATTATCATCTATTAAAATCACATAATATCGATAGTCATCGATTGATGTAATAAGGGTTGATTTCATAGATCACACTAGACAAAGTCAAGTACTTGTAAAGCACTTTTTTCATTAGACGCAAACGTAATTTATGTTTCTTTGCTAAGTAATAAGAGGAACGTAATGTAGGTTTAGGTAAAATTGAAGTAACGGTAAACAACTCCTCTCTTTTTAATAAAGTAATAATGTCATAAGATGCATGCCCTAGTCTAGAATGCCAAATTTTATAAAATTCTTGTAAATGAGAATTAGTCATAAATGCCATGTTTCTTTGCAAACTTGTTATAAGAATGTATAATCCATATTCATGTCGGCCTTCTACTAGAACCTTCATGATTAATGAATCCTAATAGCAAAGTAATTTTGAGAAAACAAAACATTAAATGGTGTTTGACTTTGATATATGTGGAACCATAAGAACATTCTCTAAAACAAGTTTGCGATTTTCTTTGAAATGAGAAATTTTGGGATATTGTGATGGTTCTATGTGTTTTTCTAAATGTTGTTTGATTTCTAGGGGTTCTCCGAACCTCATTTATGGATGTATCTCATGTGGCAACACCCCTCCAATTTTAAATGATTAGTTGTCAGAGGATGCTTGGTTCTCTGTAAATAGTATTTATGGATCCTTTTAGATTCCATAAACAAAAGTCCTTGGTTATTTCGTGGGGTTGTAAGGTTGTAAAGAGAAGAAATGACCGCTTATGGCACGTTACTCATTGGACCCCGATACATATGTAAGGCCTCCGTTCCTGGGAAACCCCATAACTGGTTATTCATAGCACTTTACACATTAAAATACATTGAAGTAAGAAATCATGGCAGCAAAATAGTTAAACAAAAACCATTTCATGCATTAATAAATACTCTTGCTAATAAATACGTCATTGTTACAAGTTTCAAAGAACATTTTGTTGTATTACAAGGCAAAAATATCATCTCTGCCTAACATAGATGCCAGTCCTTATTTGCCAAGTAGCTTCAACCTCATGCCATCCTCAGCAACATTATCACCTGCCAACTGACATGCATATAAAAAGTCAGCGTTGCTGAGTGAGTTCTAGTTTTAATAATATAAAAAATATACATTTTGTAAGCTTCACTTGGAGGTCATCCATCATTATACATAATCGTTCATTAGGAAATTCATTATCTTTCTTTCTTTCATTATCTTTCTCTTTCATTAATTAGGATTGCACAAAGCAAGAGCCTACATTGTTGGTTGGCAACAAATGCCGAACCCCTATCAGTACACATTTATAAGTGGTAGTTAACCCCTGACAGTTGACCCACACTGCTAGGCACGAAGCCTGCTCATGAATACGGGTCCTATTGATTTATTGGTCAATCACAAGGATTAGACCCCAGATGTGCATTCTTTGGGCTGAAACAGCCGAACATCAGTTGAGAAAACGACATCCAGAGTCGTGAACCTCCATTGGTTTTGCTTGCAAGGCTTTTCATTTATTATAAGGGCCTGGGGGTAACATTCATTAAGTTCCACTATCTTTCTTTTATTCCTTTGTGACCACTTGATTATGAATAATACTTTTAAGATATCTATTACCTTATAATCACATAACATGAAATAGTAAATATTATCCATAACAGCAGCCCATAAGAAAAGAATAAAACATTAGTGTTAGAATTCACACCTCAGAGAAGCACAATTGCACAGATTATTATTTCTGATCATCTCTCGAAATGAGAATAGATCATACTATATACCCAGTTTCACAACCGACTAACTAACTATTAACACCCAACACATGCAACTTTAACAAACATACAATTTAAGCCCCGGAACTTATGCTAACTATCAATTAGCAAACACAACACGAATACTAATACTTCCGAAGGCAAACATAAGCTTCAGAAGAATTTAAGCTTCGGAAGATTTTAAGTTTTGGAAGATTTTAAGCTTCGGAAGAAAGGCAAACATAAGCTTCGGAAGAATACTTTATTTGACTTTATATCTCATAATTAGAAACATTAAAAAAACATATTAAAACATAAGTACCAGTCACTTAGTTTCTATTCCAAAATTCCAGAATAAACCTGAGTGTTCACAACATATGAAATAGGTATACAGCGGATGACTTAAATACTAAGTGTCCACAGCGGATAGCCAAAGTCCACAGCTGACGACCAAAGTCCACGCGGACGGCTAAAGGTCCACATCGGATGAGTAAAACACTAAGTGAGCCCACAGCGGATGACGAAGGTTCAAGCGGATGACTTAAACATTTTAAGTGTCTACAGTGGACATGCATGCGTACTTAAGTGTCTATAGCGGACATGCATTGTCCACAGCGGATAGTCTAAATGCTTAAGTGTCCACAGCGGACACCTTAGGAATGTTCAAGTGTCCACAGCGGACAACTAGTGTCCACAGCGGATAACAAGTCCTGCACCTACATCCAACTTATGCAGTTTCTAGTCCCATACATCATCTTAAGTGTATTCTTAGCATAGATCTATCAGTTACACACTTAAAACATAACAAACAACCATTCAACATCATAGAAATCTGTTAAAATATACATCTTTCAAAAACAATCATATTTTTCATGGAAAAACATAGTTTCGTTTATAAAACATCAGTTTAATATATATATCAGCCCCAAACAAGTAGAAAACATGTAAAAGAGGGGATTTAGAACTCATCTTAAACAGCCTTCGAGTCAAACGCAACAAACCCGAGAGCAACTTGGAGTTCTAACACCTAAACACATGAAAACAAGCAACTAAACACATAGAAACACATAAAAATCGGTCCAGAAGATTGAACCCGACTGAAACCGAGAAGGAAACACCTTAAAATCTTACTTTTTGAAGGTTTCTTCCACTTTCTCACTTTAAAACTGGATGGAAGCTTCCTTTCTCTCACTCTAGCCAAAAGTTGAATGCAAGAGAGAGGGGGTATGGGCGGCCATTTCTCCTTTTTGAACCCATTATGGGCCGGTTTGGCCCTTGTACACTTTTAACCCTTGCTTTTTGAAATATAACTCCGTTTGCTCCCTTAATTTTCTTTTCTTTTCTTTTTTTTTGAAATTTCCGGATGTTACAACATAGTTGTTTTCGAACGGTAGATACGCAATAACAATCGATCACTATGATCAAAAGATGTCGCAGCCCGTGTATCTGCACAAATTCGTAAAGATGTGTCATTTTCTGTGTAACAAATTTGTGCTTTTATTAAAAAGAAGTTGTATGTTGATATCACGTATGGTGAGGCTTGGATGGAAAGAAAAGCCATTGAAGTGTCTATTGTAGTTGGAAGACAATTATATGTTAACCCACCAAGTTAAAGCACTACACACTTCTAATTCGGGTACTGTTGTGGAGTGGTTACATTATCCATACAGGCTAGCCAACAATGCTATATTCAAATATGTGTTAAGCTTTTGGTTCAAGTATTAATGCTTTCAATTATTGCATCTCGGTTATCTCCGTAGATGCCGCTCATTTAAAAAGATGTTACAGGTCAAAAATATTAATTATAGTTTCTAAAATGCAAATAATATGATTTTGCCAGTGGCATTCATGATTGTGGATGAAGAGACGGTTGAAAGTTGAGGTTGGTTTCTTGAACAGTTTTGAATGCACGTTTTATGCGCACGTTGTGTATTCTTTTTGATGGACATGTTAGGATTTTGAATGCTATGGAGGACTTTAGAAGCATGGAAGGAGCCAAATGCAGTCCCTTGTTTTTTTCTTCAACATGTTAGACGTAATTTTATGAAACGATTCAACACTTTAAGCTTGAGAAGGCCATGTTGGGATATCGGGAGCACATCATAAGCTAACAAGTTTGATGATTCTGTAGACAATAAACAAAGAAGTCTGGCTGTACCTAAAGAATTTCGATAAAAGCAACTGGGTGCTTTTGTATAATAAGGGGAATTGTCGATGTGATGACCTAACTACGAACATAATGGAGAGTTTGAGTAATGTGTTACATGAAGCTACAATGCTGCATACACCGACTTGTATTAATTTCACGTTTGAGAGAGATGTTATTCAGTATGCAAAAAACTACGAAATCTCAAGTACATGCTCAATAGCCTTACCCAACCGCATGTGACGTATGTTCACACATCGTGATATTTGAGCCCGAGAACAAACAAAATTTGCGTATGACATAGTAAAAGATGTAAGGTCCAGTCAAGGCTTCAAACAAACAAATAATGTAGCAATACCTATACCGTAGAGTACGCTAGAAATATATGCTTGTGTAGAAAATGACAGATTTATAGGTTTTCATGTTCACATGCCATTGTTGTATGTCATTAGGTAGGTTAAAAACCTCAAAAGATTGTTGATGCACAACATCATTTGCAAATGTATTATGCATAATACAACATGCATTTTTATCTGATGCCTTATATTGATGACTGGACTCATGCTAGTTAGACAATTAGAGGAGATTCTTCGAGATTTACTGCTTTAAGAGGGAGGCGACGTGCAAGAAGGATACATAACGAGATGGACACTCATTATCCCAAAAAATGTAGGGCTCATTGATGTTTTACATGCAAGGAACCTGGTCATACGATTAATAAATGTACATCAATAGGTGTAACAACCATGAACACTTATGATGTATGTTTGAACGTTTTAATTGTGTTTTTACATTTATGTTTTATACATCATGTATGAATATTTTAGTTGTGTTTTAATTCTATGTTTTATGTCATGTTTGAACATTTTTAATTGTGTGTTTTAATTCTATTTTTTATATGTCATGTTTGAACACTTTAATTGTGTATTTTAATTTTATTTTTAATATGTCATTTTTGAACATTTTAATTGTGTGTTTTATTTCTATGTTTTATATGTCATGTTTGAACATTTATGACTGTATGTTTTAATTTTATGTTTATGCGTCATGTTTGAGCATTTATAATTGTGTGTTTTATTTTTTATGTTTCATATGAATATTTTTGTACATGTAACATATAAATAAGAAGATTAATACATGTAACATATTAAAAGATTAATACATAGATCGGATAACGATTAATAATGAAGCATGCAAATTACATGATTAACCTGCAGTCTCTGGTAGCTTAAAATTACATAAAACATAAATAAAACATAGATTGCATAAGAAAACCATTATCTTTCTCTTCAAGTGGCATGCACTGTACTTCCTCCAAGCAATTGATTTCGTACAACATATACCTTAGTCTCTGTAACCATAACCAAACATGCGTTGATGGGTTATGTCATTTATTAAGTAAAATTTGTGCTTGGGGTGAATGAAAATATGCTGTAAACACCATTTACGAAATAAAAAAAGAGAAAAAATATATTTGTGGATCCGTAAACTTGATTCAAGGAATTAAAAAATAAAAATAAAAATTGGTCAAACTAGCAGTCAACTAACGGGTAATTGGAACCGTTTGCATGGGCGGACCTATAGGCTACCCCTCAACTTTTTACAGATGGTGTGAAAAATTTTTTGATGGTCTTATGTAAAAAAAATTACGGTTTTACATTACCCTTAATTTTTTTTAACTCAAAACTTTATAGAAAGTTTAAATTTTATAATAAAGTCCAATAATTTATAAAAGACAATACTTTCTATAAAAACATTAAAAACCATTACACGTTACCCATTACCCAATAACACTAATACTCAGTTTTTTTTACCAAAATAGTGTAGTTGGTAAAATATTTACTAAAATAGTGTAGTTTAAAAAAAAATTGTTTCTCACTTTTATATTATTGGCTACTTATATAAATGTTATTTTATACTTATATGATAATATCTTTAAATTTTAAAAATTGTTTTTTATTTAAATTGAACTTTTTTTTATAATTTTCCAGACTTTTTTTAAAGTTTTTTTCTAAAACTATAAGAGAATAATCCAAATGTTAGATTATTGTATTAATATAAAAATATATTTTATTTCATGCAACATTTTAACCGGAGATGTAATATAATTTTATTTAAGTTTCGTTTTTTTTTTATCGTTTCTATTATACTCTTTTTCCAGAATTTTTTTTCATTCCTGTAACAATTTAGAAAACGTTCTTATAGATATTATACTTTGCACATAATCTAATATTTCTAAATTAATACTTAAATCTAACATTTTTAGAAAAGGTTATTAGAGTTTTAGAAAAAACTTAAAAAAGAACTTCAGGAAGACTATAAAAAATAACTTAAATAAAAAACAGTTTTTAAAATTTAAAGATAGTATTCTATATATATTAAATAATATTTAATAAGTAGCCAATAATAATAGGAGTGAGAAACAAAAAAAAAATCAAAATTATACTATTTTGGTAAATATTTTACCAACTACACTATTTTGATAAATAAAATTACTAACTACACTCTTTTGGGAAAAAACTCTTAAAACCCATACTACCCATTACTTATTACCTAATACCCAACCTAATACAATAATAAGCCCAATAAAATAATAGACCACAACAACATCCAATAGTCCCGCGTTGCCTGCCACCGCCCACCTGCCACCGCCCACCGCCCACCGCCTTCATCACTTCAAGGTAACAATTTTTACTTTTTTACTTTATTAGACTAGAAATTGGGGATTAGGGTATATGATGTTTAATTTCTAATATTTTTGTGTTATATGTTATAAAAATTAGGGATTTGAAAGATATAATTATGACGTCATCTAGTTTTTAAATCCGGTCAGGCCACTGGACCAGTAAGATGTTCGGTTCGACGTCCGGTCCGGTTCTGAAAACATTGATCGATCTAAGGAGCTATACATGAAAAAAAATATCAAACACAGTTGAATAATCTTTAGCCTAATATGAATGTTGATAATTCTGAAACTCAAGTTGTCAACAAACAATAACGCATTTCTTTGGTTGAATTCTTGTTTTCAAATTACCATCAATGTTTTTCAAAACTGGAGCGACTTTTGAATCGGTGGTATTACTAGTCTAAGCGGATTTAAAACTGGATGTTGTCATAACTATTATAAAATTTTTAACTATATATATTGAATTTAAAACACAATATGGATATATTCAATGCATGCTTTGTGATATATATGTTTACAATCTAAAAGACTAAAATAAATGAAAACGAAATATGAGTATTAAATTCATCAGCATATAAGGTTAACAATGGTATGTAAAAGAGTATGTAAATACAATGTGTTATGCATCAAGAGCAATACGAAAATGCAATCAAGTAGGCCATAATAATTTTAATACATGATAGGTTAACAATGGATCAAATATGGTCAATCCTCGACAACATCTTATGAGATGACCAAATTTGCTCCATCTTTATCAATAAGAAATCAATTTAGATGACTTAAAGTGCTTGATAACTAGTCAAAAAATATAAAACTTCCCATGCTTAAGTTGTTCTCATGATCTCATCACGATGATTCATTTATAAGGCGTGATCTCGTGGAGTTCATAAGCTACAGGTTTGCCCAAACACTTCCACCGTCGTAGGTAACATACGTCAAGCAGGATACTGGAACGAGGCACAACCCTCTACTTCTAAGATCCCTCTTGGTCTCTTCATTATCATCTTTTGTGGAAGCCTGAAATTTAAGCAGATTTAACCACATTCATTGTTGATACATCATTTGTGAATATTAATATATTCAACCTCGTTCACTGCTAAACAGAAAGTATCATCAATGGAAAAAAAAATGTCGGTAATTGTTTTTTTATATTTTAGAACAGGTCACCATACATTGTTGCTTAAAAGTACATAAGTAAACCGTTGCAAATCAAATTACCCACTTCCATAATTCTAACCGACTATTAAAGATGAATTTCTGTCAGTAAAGCATTTGTGGAAGATTTTTGACGGATTAAGTTGTCAGTGACACTCCTTTGTTTTGTAGCGATGGGCTACTTGGTTCATTTATCCTATATCATCATCAAACTAACCAGAATATGGTTTTTTCATGGACCATAATAAAGGATGTAATTTGCATGTATATATGCATATTTATCATCTATAAACTCCAGTGAAATAGATCAACTTGACCTCCTAGATTTCTTACCCCTCTTGTCGATATTCTACTGGCCTCATGTGTGGAGTTCATGTATGGCGCGCTTAACGTCTGCAAATAACCAAAATATTGTTAATTCAAAACAATCGAAAACACGTTGCTTTCAATCACGGCGGAACCAAAACTTTATGGTTGAGGGCATCATATTTTTTCTTCGCTACTAACTACAACTAAAAGGTTAGTTCAGTTTTTCTTTATAAAAAAACCTTGGATTTTATAGCAATCATGAATGAATCCCCGTGACTAGGGTGTGAAGTGTTCGGTTGGGATCCTTAGGCTACAGAAGAAGGGAAAAGGGCTCGTGGGTATTGGTAAGCATGAGCCTTACATGGTGCCGGCCATAAGGTGATGTCAAAAGCATATATATGGGCTCCATAGTCCATACTTTTATCTAGTGGTACACTATTAAAATTTTACTAAGAAATGAAATTCAACATGTGATTAGCTTCTTCTAATAAACTATTCACCGGAACCAACACCTAAATTATTATTTAATTAACATAACCATATATAAATCCATTATGCTAATTTAGGGTTAGCCTTGAGCTATAATTTAATTAGACTTTTTGATTATTCTAGGGGTCCCCTCTCACCACCACACAATTATTAATGACTTATTTTCAAAAAATTTTATTGTACTCATGATACATATTTAAAAAAAATTAATGCTTTTAATTTCATTGTTCATATCAAGTTTTCAAGAAACAACCTAAATTAACAGTATTAGAAAATTGGGTGTTTGCAAGCAGAAAGAGTTGGTCATAAAACTAGGGGCTGCAAACAGGTTGCAAGATTTGCGACTGTAAAAACGGTCACTTGCAAACTAACTACCATGTTCGTAAAATATATGGGACTACCTATGAAGGTTTTTGCCAATGTATTTTCAAATGTAAATCTGTCACTATCTATGACCAGTTTCGACAAGAAATCTAATGTCAGACCCAATTTTCTTGTAGTAATGTTAAGAACATGCATGCATGAAAAAAATTCATATGCATTTCAATAGGAGAGAAATTAATCGTCTAAGTATATAAATTATTTAGAAGATGATTAATTTGGCATTTTAAAATCTTAAAATTAAATGAAACAACCTTTGGAATGAAACTAAATTAAACAGTTATATATATAATACTAACTAGAAGCTTGGAGCAACAAAGAGCAGAAATCAAGAAGAATGGTTTGAAGTGGGAAAAAAATAATGAAGTAAAGTACCTCCACTTGGTTTTGAAGAAACTTTATATATCCAATGGCTTCCATTAACACAGATGCTGTATCTGTCTGCAATTATTCCCATAAAATCCTCAGAACCACACTTATCAACACCATACTTAATTTTTTAATAGTACTTGATTAATTTTTTTTTTATACTTGTATGGATTAAAGAATGAAGTTCTAGTTTGACAGGATATCGTGCATGACCCATTTTTTTCAAAACTGATGGAAAATTATGTTAACCGTATAATATACCGAAATATTGTATAAAAAATAGTAAACGTAGTGGGATAGAGAAAGTATGACGATTACGTAACAATCTTTTGTATCACATTCGAAGCACTGTACGAGTGCATTATATGATTCTTTTAACTCTTAATGTAATACTAGTTTTATAAAACCCGAATTTATTATTTGATTCTTGTAATTATTAATATAATACTTATAAAACAGCATAGAGATATATGTAGAGTAGAAGACAGTAAGTGGTGGTCTGCTACCGGTTTTCAGCAGAAAGAGTGCCTTTTTGCCCTGAAAATTGAGCTGCCCATGATTCAAGTGACTGCTCAAGGTTGTCACTTCATTCATTATTTAACTTCATAATAATTCCCTCCATTTATTGTACATTTTTGTCTTAATGCAGTTACTTTTACACATTTAATTATTTGAAAACTTAAATCAAGAAAGGTACAATAGGTACAAAACAAAGAAGATTAAAGGGGGAATGTTTGTATTTGACTCAATCTTATATTATAAGGTTTTCCTTTTTAATACATATATGTACATTAGATAAAAGGTTATGTTTCTCCTATATAAAAATAAGTTTACACTATTTAGAGTAGAGTTTATTAAAAAATATTGAAGTTGAATTCGATAAGTTGATCCCGTTTTCTCTCTAGGTTGGATTAATACATTAAGTCGTGTAATATTTTTTTTTTCATTTATGTTGAATTGTAATTAAGATTATTAGATAATCATATATTCATATGTGATTGCAAATTTTAATTTGAAAAATCTAAGAATTTCCTAGACCAAAATCACTACTTGATTGTAATTACCAGTTAATAACATGGTGATTGCAGATTTAAAGAAGGGGAAAAATATTTTTTATATCAGCAGAAACTGAATAATAATTCAGTAAAAAGATTGTTTATTGCAGCATAAAGCTGGCAACTTTATGAGAGGAAAAAAAGGTAACACTGTACCTTGCCAAAAGGTGCCACCATCTGCTGAAGAGCCAAGATTCTATCTCCTAATTTCTCCTTTCTAACCTGATCAACAAAACACAAATAACTATGAATGGTGTTAAACGTTAATTAACACAAAACACATATTAGGTTGCTTATTTTTATATAAATTACCTTTAATTGTGTGCAAGAAGGGCGCGATTCTAGTTTTGATTTCTTTGTTGGATTAGCTGTTGGTGATACTTGTTTGTTTTGTATTGTGCTAACTGGCCTTTTCGCTTTTGTTGTTTCAACTATGAATGCTGGTGCTATCTTTAATAAAGCTCAAAACATGTACCATATTAAGGTTTTAATATCAACATATATTATAAACTAATGACTACGGTTTACCTAGATCATCAAAACAAAGAGGAATAAGTTTTTGAGAAAAATTCACCTTGCTATTCATCATTTGATCAACACCATAAGACAAACAATTGTCCTTCAAAAGATCTCCAAGAATATGAGCATTGAATGAAGAAGTTTGATGGTTAAAACTCCCATTAACTGTTGGATATCCAAATGGATCTAAAGCTGGCAACTTCATATCAAAAGGGCTTGATGGTTGATTCGAATTTGAAATCTTTAAGGTTGGGAAAATCACGCTAAAGGTCCCTCTATAACAACTATTAGCATCAAAAGAGTTAAAGATAGATTCCTCATATGAGGGAATTGGATTCATAAGCTGCTCACTTTTGTTTTGACACGCATTTGAGAATGTTTTGAACAACATATCTTGATTCTTATCATTGTCATATCTAGTTAACAGATCATTATTCTTCGACATAAAATCTTGATCAGTGCTGGATGTTGGGCTGCAGTTTATGATATCGGGGAGATCTAAACAAGATACAGTGACTGAGAGCTCGTTCTTGATTCTTGCAAGTTGTTGCAGCTCATAAGCATTAAAACTTTCCATTGAAATGCTGTGTAATCCCATGTCTCGCGACATGGGCACTAGATTGTTGTTATGATACATGTGTTGTTGCTTCACATCTCGCGAGTATGTATGGTTTCTAGTACCATTTCTGCACAAATAAGCGAAGGTGTTAATCTGAAACATGGTTATTTTTACTTAAAAACCCTAAATCTTTCAGCATGAAAATAGTAAAAAATGAACTTACAAGATGCAATTTTGGTACCAAGAGTGTCCATAGCACAGAGAATCCACAAGACTTTGGTTATCTTCTTCTTGCTGATGGTCATGAAAACTTGCAGATTCCATAATTTATATGAACAACTTTGTAATTAACTTTATATAATTAAAATGGAAAGAAGAATGAAGGAGATTTTTATGACAATTTGCACTAAATCTTTCACTAACTTCAAAGACAGTACTTCAAAGAGACAGTGTTTCAGGTGCACCCATGATCTGCATACCATAAAAGCATGTAGATAATAGATGTAAGTAGAGAGGGCATACATAGACATGGATATACCTCTTTCTTGCTTTTAACCATACTTTTTCATGGTGTTTGATGCTGTCTTTACTCTTTCAAGCTCTCTTCTTAAAGCAACTTGTCAAGAGAAAGCAAGCAAGAGAGAAAACATTCCACACACCTCACAAGCATATATATGCATATATGTGTGTATATATATTTATTATGTAAACAAAATAACAAATCTAAAACTTTTTTTTTTCTTTATCCTAATGGTTCATATTTTTCAAGTTTTTCCTTCTTACGTACAAGTGGTATCTTATATACATTGAAACCATTAAATTAATTTGTTCATGTATCTTTTAAACTTCTAACCATTTACTTATGTAGTCATGTATATGTTATTTGTAGGTAACTTAAGTTACATTTCAGTTACACATTTTAGAGTTCCATCTATACATAACGAAATTTGGTCATATTTTTTAAGAGTAAAATGTCATTTCATCTTTGAATTTCGTTGAAATTGTAATTTCAATCTAAAACTTTTTTTTTTTTTATTTTAACATTGTAGTTTATCAAATGTTGATATTTTCATCCACTGTACTAACATCGTTAAAAACCTCTGTTAAAATTAAGATTATTTTAGTATTTTTCGACATTCTAATTAACCAATTAAAACCAATTAACCAATTAATATTTAGTTACTAATAAACACATGAAACGACTAGGGAGACCGGTCGATTAACCCTAATCCATCCCAGAAAACTTCAATTTCTATAATGTTTGATGATATGAAGTTCGGTAGGGTAGTACACTGCTCATTTCAACACTTGAAATCCCACAATGTTCGATTGAGGTCTCTTGTCATCATTGGCTAGCTCCATTGTTCGTTTAAGGTTCGTTTGCTTTGTTACTCGATTAAGCATTGTCATTAAATTCACATTGCTTTTCGATTTTTACACTATTCTTTTTTTTTTGTTCGATTGATCATACATTTTGATCAAGCAGGGAACCACTATTGTTCGATTGTAAGAGATATGGATTAGACTTTGGTTTATTTGATGCTCTACTCAACAGTTTTATCCATACGAATGATATGGTAATACTTTGCTTTGTTTGAGGTTTGTTCTAGTCAATAGTTTGATCAATAAAGATTTAATTAGATCGTTTATTAATTAAAAGAAATTACGGTGTTCAAAAAGACTAATATACCTTCAATTTTAACGATATTAACGGAGTGAATTAAAATGATAAATTTGATAAACTATAGTTTAAAATAACAAAAAAATAAATTAAAATGATAATTTCAACGAAATATCAAAGATGAAAATAATATTTTATCTTTTTATTATAATTTCAGAAGAGATGAATAATCAACATTGCATTTTAACTATTTTCTTATATTATTATAATTTCAGAAGAGATGAATTGAATCAACATTGCATTTTAACTATTTTCTTATATTTAAATTTCTAAAATTCAGAAAACATAATTTATTTTGTTCTACGTGTGAACACAATATATAGTGTTTTGCATATATTTCTCTCATATATATATATATAGCAGGGATCAAATAAAAACCACGTTTATAATTGAAAATCATAAAAACCACTCTCAACCAACCAAAAATTTTACTTTTAAACTTTTTATTTTTTATTTAAAAGGTTAATATGGTAATTTTGACACTTTTTTTAATTTTGGTAATTATTTATTCTTTTTAATTCCTTTATTATCTCCATGTTAAAATTTTTAAATTCCAACTTTCTTCATCTATCAAGAATTCAACCACTAGAGATTTTAACTAGGGCAATAGTTCCATTGCCACCATCGCATACAATCACCTTCGTCGCATACCATCACTGCATCGCATACCATCACTTTTTCCATCTCCATTCTCCATCATATAAACCCCTATGTCGTCATCTACTACTGCCACCCACCTTTGAACACCCCGGACACAACCTCTTTTGGCCATCAATGGTTCATGTACTACGAACACCACCAATTGCCTTTGAACACCACCATAACCACCTTTAATAGTTTGATTAAACCTAAAAAATCATTCAAGAAAACAACAATCTGGTGGAAGATTATGAACATGTGTCATGTAAGATATATTACATACAAAATCTTAGAAGATGATGCAGACAGAAGACAAAGATCATGGGCAAGAACATGAAGAACACATTGGCCTTACGTATATGTAAACATATACGAGCTCTTAGTTCTTATTCTCTGTTTTTTCTTTCTTAGTTCATAGATATATGTAACTGATACGTATATGTAAGCAAAATATTTTCACTATTATCACATATGAGCTCTTAATTCTTCTTCCAGGTCTTTTCATCTTACTTATTTCTTTTCAATTTTTTTGTTTACGTATACGTAACACAATGATTTATATACATAGCACGTTATTACATATACGTAACACGATTTTACGTATTACAATTGATCCTCGTTTACATGGTTACGTATATGTAACTAATCTGGAGAAAGATATAAAGATGAAGATATGAAGATGAACAAAAAATATTAAAGATGAAAAAGATGATGTTGAATCGTGTACTTTGTCAAGTTATATCTACGTAAGTTGGTTTACATACGTCCTTACATGTATGTAAGCATGTTTACAAGCCTAATCACTGTTGAATTTTAAAATATATAAATGACACACATGAAGTCGATTGTTGATGAATAATAAGAATGTGAGACTTTATCTTTTCAAATTTTTGTTTATGATGATGATGATTTGATGGGTAAAAGATATATGAGTATAAAGAAGTTGAATTAAAAAAGAAAATGGTTAATTCAAAGGAAGCATGTGAGATACATATACGTAAGCATGAAGAACAAAACGATTACTTAAACATGATGAACAAGTCCAACATGAAGATTTGTAATTTTATCATACTTACATATATGTAACATTGTAGTTACATGTACGTAACTTTATTGTTACATATGTGTACTCAATGTTGTTATGTTTATTTAAGTTTATTGTTCTAATGATTTTGTACCTTTATTATATGCATGCGTAGGTTTGTTTTTGAGATATATGTAACTTTGTTTGTTATATAATGTAACTTGGATGTGCATTCATATTTAAACATATATTTTTTAAAGTTTCTTCAATAGTTTTGTTATTACATATATAAAATCTCTTTGGTACATATATTTAACTTTGTTAGTACATATATGTAACTACATTGTTACATATATGTACTATAGAAATCGCTGCTGCCATTGAAAATCTTCGAACACCACATGTTATCAAAATTGACAATTTTATATATAATAAAATAATATATAATGAGGGAGATCAACTTTGGTCTAAATTAATATATACGAGTGAGAGAATGAGAAATCAATTATGGTTTCTTTTTTTATAGGCATGGTTTCAAAAAGAAAAAAATAATCTTTATCTATTCTATCCCTTGCTATAATACTTGTCATATTAATTAACAAATAATTACAAAATTAACCTACTCGTTAAAGACCATTGATCTAATAATCAATGGTTAAGATTTTGTTTACAAGGTTTTTATTTATAACTAGGTTTTCATTGCATCCTCCCTATATATACATATACATATCTATATATATATATAATATCTATATATATATATATATATATATATATATATATATATATATATATACTATATATATACTTATATAATGCACGAAAGAGGGGTTCCATCATAATTTAAGAGATTTGAATATTTAAGCACAAGGTACAACTTAAAATCAATTATTTCTAAGGGCAATACTGTCATTTTAACCATGCTAAAAACGTGAATATTCAAATCTATTTACACATTGATCCCTTTATTGTTAATAATTAATATTTGTTTGTGTGGTTGTTAGATGTTTTCACTTAAAATATGAAAATGTTTGTTTTGATTTTAAGAAACAGTTACAGCCAGTTTAAAAAAAATCCAGCCTACAAATACGTACTATATAGTCCAGTTTATAAATAGTTGACCAAATCTCTTGAAATTATAAGTTTTATAACTCTTAATACCTAACTACATATCATATTGGATTTTAACCCATCGCATCGTACGGGCACACTACTAGTATATATATATGAAAGAAAAAAAATATATAAAAAAGGTTCACTTTATGTTGGTACCATTTGCAGTGAATCTTTTTTAACACATCTAGAATGTATATTAAACGACAAATAAACTGAATAAGTTAGCAATTCTGATGACATATAAATCTTTTAAAATTAAATTGATAAAAGTTTAATTTTTTCCTTAGTGTGTGTGTGGGGTGAACTGCAATTGCAGGAATATTGTTAGGACTGTTCCTACAACATGATGATTACAAATCTCAGACTTTTCCTTTGATCCCAAGGCTTTCAACTAAAGTTTGAACACAAAAAACAATCAGGATATCAACCCCCATGCTCTACTCTCTCACTCACATTCTCTCTGTGTGTGAATATCCACATGGTTATCTACTTTTGTATGTATGTGTATGCACGTGTATGTACATGTATCACATTAAGTGGAAGGGGTGTAGGGTTGGGGGTGGGGGGCCGGTTTGTTTATATCCTGGGTCCCAGCTAGCTAGTACCATTCATTTGTGGTCCTTTAAGTGCCGCTGCAATCGATCACTTTCAATGTGTTTTGCAAGAGAATATACACTAAATATAATTTCAAGATTCGTTAATGTTTCACTCTTTTCCAGTACCAAAACATAGAACACTTCAAGTTTGTTTTATGCATACTTAGTTGCATGCTGGATAGGATTCATTGCCGCGTGTGGATGTTACTCCATGCACTGACCATATAATTAGTTCTTTTTGAGATAAAGGGATAGAGCCCGGGCAGCTCGCAAATTTGATTTACGGATACTTAGTTGTTGTTCAAATTAAGATACGGTTCATTACTACGTGTGGATGTTACTCCTCTCATTATATAAGTTTCTTTAGGTAAAGGGATAGAACTCAGGCAAATTAGTAAGAAAATAATTAAATAAGAAACCAGAAAGGGGGAAGGGAGTGGAGCATGGTAATACTAAAAACATAAGGATGATTACATGTGAATTTAATCCACCTAGAGATAAAACATAAGACATATAACAGTTATAAAGAATGATAGACTGTAAACTCTAAACATCATAATATATGCTTAAGGAATTGTGTTCACAAAAGAACACCATTCAAGGTGGCTTGAAGAGAGTCAAGTTTACCTCTTTGGCTGAAGATGTATTTATTTTACTTTATAATCCAAGTTATAAAGATAATGCTTAGCGGAAGCTTTATAAACATCTACACATGCCTTCAGTCTCTACCATAATAGAGATTATTCATCCAAATCACATAACAATGTCTCATCAACATTTAAGGGATTGTCCTCTAATAAAGCAAAACTGTTGAATTGAGGAAGATGGATGAGTAATGACAATCTTTCTACACATGCCCTTCTAATTTGATCATGGTTTTAAATGAAATCAATAATGAGAAGTTCAGATAAATTGAGTGGACATCTCTATATATATTTGTTTTATTTTACAAAATTAAGAGAATGAAATGTATTGTTCATTAGCAAACAACCTATCATATTCTTTTGACAAAAAAATTTGAAAAAAGAGGATCTTTCTCGAAGTAGTTACTTCTTCTCTAGGGTAAAACTACCATCCTAGTTTTTGTACCATTGGAATCATATGAGAATTATCTTGAAATATGATTTAATGAACCATGATATATGAAGCTTCAACCAAATCTGACTCTTCTTGGTTCGTTCGATTCTATTTGTTGTATATCTTTAGAAATTATTGTAACATGTTTTGTACACATAGTATGTATCATAGTATTTCTTTCAAAATAAATAAAAACTTATTGTCAGTTATTTTGTAAAGGAAGAAAGATGATCCCACAACTAACATATATGCTTAATGACATAGTTTTATAAAAAATTCAACATGGTTGTTCAAAAACACCAAAGACATGTTCAAAATGTTTTCAATTAAAAAAGAACTTAATAAAAAGGAAATATAATCCCAAATGGAGAGGACAAAACATGGGCAGGGTCACGCTACAAAACGACAGCATGTTGGGGCACATTCTAATGATGATGTTATGAGCTTTAAATGACGTCATCATTGCGTCATCATTGCTTCACATACTTTGTCTTTGGAAATCAATCTTCACATTGTCTAACAAACTAACTTTCCGTTGTAAATTATTGTTCACCGCTTATATATAGTACTAGTTGAAAGTTCATTTTTGTTAATTTTAGAAAATAGATCTTAGCATTTGGGGCGACATCATTATTAGCGGCGACACCAATAGCGGCGACTATTGAGTAACGATCCGAGTTTGCACACCTGCATGAAATCCCTTTGATAGAAGTCTAAATCTAACGGATCAGATTTTATCGTACTAAAAGGCATTAGCGGCGACACCTTTAGCGGGGACATCTCGCCGCTAATGACTAAATCTAACGGATCAGATTTTATCGTACTAAAAGGCATTAGCGGCGACACCTTAGCGGGGACATCTCGCCGCTAATGACTGAAAAAAAATTAGTGGGCTCATTTCCCTCGCTGCTGAGCCATTCTCACCCTTACTTTGACCTAACTCGACCTCTCACTCTCTCGTTGCTTCAGACTAGTCACGACCATCATCCCCACCATCATCAGCCACCCGACAACCCCCACTCCTGCTACGAAATCCCCACCATTAGCAACCATCATCTGGTCGCACACCACCAATCCTACCACTGTCGCCGCTGCAAGAAGCCACTACCTCCGCCGCCTTCGCCAGAAGCCACTACCATTGTCGCCTCCGCTAAAAGGTATTTTTTTGTTGGTTTTTCAGTTTTGATTTTAATTTTGTATTTGGTTTTTGGTTTTGATTTTTTTTTTTGATTTGGTTTTTAGTTTTTTATTTAGAAGTTGTTGATCAAACGCCATCATCTTGCAGGCTATTGATTGTTTGTTTGGATTCGTGTAGAGCTAGATTTCGATTTCACAACTGAGGTAAATTAAGATTTATGTTCTTTTTGTTATGCTATGGATCTGGCTTAATGTTACTGCTATTGTTCTTGTAGCCATCATATCAAATAAATTTTGAAGTTTTTTTGACACACGAGTTGATTAAAACATGAACTGATCTAATTTACTGCTATTGTCATTAGCGGCGATTTTTCAATCATTAGTGACCAACTTTTAGCGGCGACTCATTAGCGGCGACAAGTCGCCGCTAATACTATTAGTGGAGACAAAGGGGACTATCTGCGGTGACAAATGTCGCCGCTAATAAGCGAAATCTTTGTAGTGAGAGGTTGAATTATCACCTAAAAATATTAACACTCACACATTGGTTTTCTATGTGAGAATTTCATTCCTACTTGATAAATTCACTTTTACGTTACAATCATCACTCAAGAATTAATGCCTTATTGGTCATCGACCCTCTTCCCTCGTCAATCTCCCTTGTGTGGCAGCTTTTTCTTTTTTTATTTATCATCTTCTAACTCTATTCTTACTTTGAGGACACTAGTGCATGTATATAAGCTAGGCTTTATATATATTTTTTTTCATATCTCGTGCCACCATAGCTCTATTTTGCATTAGCTTGTTGTCGCCGTGGTTATGGCTTGCCCTCACAGTCATAACTTCTATCACAACTTTATTGACATGCTTTTTACCGTCACTATAGTCATAGCTACTATCATTGTAGTTGTGTTTCATTACTCTTTCTACCACTGCTATGTCCTTAGATTATCAGTGTAGAGGGTTCTTGTTGTGTACATTTCTATGAGTTTCTTTTACTTGGTATTTTTTTTTTTTGTTTTTGAGAATGTATTATATACCGACTTGTTGATTGTTTCTCTCCAATTTTGAGTGTTTGAATTCCTCTTAGGTGGAATATGAGATAAAAGATATTTGTTAGGGTCTATTATAATAACTAGTATTAAGCCTCCCTTGTTGTAGCGGGCGGCGAAAACCATATCAAGAAGCATCAATGACACACCACCATCAGTGACCATCAATACTAACAAAGCTCGTATTAAAAAATAAAAAAACTAAAACCGAACAAAAAGTAGACGTAAAAACTTTGAACCACGCAGACGAAATATAAAGATCTATAACAATAGGTAAGTTGATCTAGGACCAGAACGTGCGACTGGGTAGTTAAATGGGGAAAAATGATCGTAAAAAACTTGAACCACACATACACGTTTCAGTGTGTTAACTCGCAAAATTTTGACAGAAAGACGAAAATATTTAAAATATGAAAAGTAGAGGACCAAAGTTGAAAGTAAAAAAAATACTGAACGTAAATTATAAAAGATATAAAAGTATTTGATTAAAATAAAAAAAAATCAAAGATTAAAAAAAGAGGTGAGTACAACCCACTATGCACATGGTACAATCCATGATGCATAACAAAGTTGATAATTAATATTATATATATTTTTCCTACAAGTAGAAGATAAGATTTGATTTGATTTCTTTGTTAGAATTTATTAGAATGATCTTTTCTACACATAGAAGATATGATTTTATTAGATTCCCTTTATAATGTCAACTAGTAGGTGCCGCCCGCGCTTCGCGGCAGGTCTTTCGATCTAGATCCAATCAGTTTAGACCAAAGTCCAATCAACCTGTTGCAAAAGATGAAGTAAGGACAATATATTGACCAAAAGTTTTAAGCTACAAAAAGTATCATACATCTAGGTTTTTATCCAAGATATTGTTGAGACGCATAGAAAACGTAGTCAGATTATATAGATGCACAAAATACAAATGCAAAAAAGTGTCATAGCATAGTCTATTTACATAAAATATGAACATTCAATTACAGCAAAACTGAACATTCTAGTTGGTTGTTGGCAACATTCAACATTGATTATGGACTTTCAACCATTTGGTACCTGACGGTCTTTGTAATATCCCAAATACGGAAGGCACGCAAGGTTTTATATGTTTCAAATGTGATGTTTTCAAGCATTTGTCGATGCCTTCTTACATAAACATTTTCCAAAACACATGCTAGTCTTCAAAATTGTTGCCAGATGTTTCTGTTTCTGCATAAATGAATGAACAAAGTTACTTGTTTCTTACACTTGATGGATCGCAACATATCGCAAGAGTCAGCAATTACATGTAGTTATGATGGTATATCTACACCAATATACTCAGGTGCTATATCTATAGTAATTCACATCACCTAACAATCAACATAATATATCTAACCATGAAACCTGACATAGTTAAGATTGTGATCAAATGTGAGCATGAGTGTATTACAAGTTCCATGAACCTAGCCCCAGCTGTCCCTCTCTTACTTGCATCAAATGTAGATCTTGACTTCAATATCTACAAAATCTCATGTATAGAAATATTAATATGAAATTAAATATTTGTTTAAATAAATTCAAAATAGAAGAAGAAGAAACAAAACACATTAACCAAATAGCTAAAGGGTTGTAGGCTATGCTTTAGATGCAAGAGGCCTGGCAGTGGTCTTTGAGCCTCTCTTCTTTGTGTGGTGATTGGTGATGATGGAAGAAACGATTCTCTTTCACCGATGGTTTACAGCCGGAAGAATCCCTGTCTCGTATCTTTGTGACAGAAGCAAAACTGGATAGAAATTCAAGGAAGCCTGATGATATTGAAGTAGCAATACCCACACCTACCGGAATCAAAATAAAGAAACCCAGCTAAAAATGTTCAGCAATCAAGAAACATACCTAGTTTTACTTATCTCAGCTTCAACAATGACAACACCAACAATAGAACTAGAAGACTTGCCTGACGATTTTTGTGGTACGGTGATGGTGCGCCCAGAAGCAAGTCGATGACGGTGAACATCATTGGAATAGAATAGTTTTTGCAATCGATCGAACCATCAAAGTCCATAAAATCTTAGGCGTGGAGAAATAGTGCAAACATAACAAAAATCAATCTCAACCCTAAAAGCCCTAACATCGTACAATCAACAGAAAGCGGTTACACACTTTAATTAGAAAGCCCATGAACGACCCTCCTGTAACAAAGATGATGAAGAGGAGAACGTCAATGAACGAGATCGGTGGAAGCCGTCATCCGACATCAAAAGGTCGAAACTCATGCCTGATCACGTGGTAATAATTCAATGTTTAATTGATCTAATTGCGTGATTTTATATCGTTGTTAATATGGAATGAGTTTACTTTGGTTGTGTTTTGTTCATAGCTTTTTGAAGCCTAAACAAGCTTAATTGGAAGCAAAAGAAGCAAAACATGCAACTACAAGGACTGAAGTGGTAAATATCAAAAGTTATAAAAAAGGCACAATTAGAAGTATACCGGCGTATAAGTGGGCGTATTTGGAAAAAGGAATAGAAAGTTGGGCTTATGAGGTGGCGTATCATATGCCGGTGGGCTTATGATACGCCGGTAGTCTAACAGCATCTGAATTTTGTGGATTTTCAAGTTTATTTAAACCCAATCAAACCTTATTCGAGGAGAACTTCTTGGAGACAAAAATTGACGAACTTTAGGTGATTTTTGGTGTTTCAAGGCTCCCCAAATCATCTACAAACATCCTCCAATTCAAGATCAAAGGAATTGGCTAGGCTTTTCATGATTGCTTCCGGAAGTACGATTCTCGTCAAGTGAGATATTTGGTATGTTTTGATTAGGTTTTTGTAATGACATTAATTGACTGAATGAAGATTTATGTTTTGATTAATTTAAAAGGTTTACTTATAAATAAAGTTGTGTGCTTAATTATCAGTTTTCGTTTTCCTTGCATCGTGAGCTCGTTAAGAAAAGTAGACAATTTGATATAGGTAAATTAGTAACATTGTGAACGAATGAATCTTAAAAGTTTGTTCATTTGTTGTCACTTTAATCAAAAGCTTGGATCTTGAAGTAATTTCTTACAAACCCTAGTTTAAATACACCAATTGTTGATTTTGCGAAATTGAAAACCCTGAAGTGATTGCTTTTCATTATTTAAGTAAATTCATTTCAAAGTTCGTTATTTTTTGTATTAGTATTCTAAAAATCATTCAAAGTTTTAATTTTTAAATCTAAAGTTTGTGTCTTTAAATTAATCAAGTCGTATTTGGAAACATGCAATGCCTAAGCAATCAACATAATTGGACATCCTACACCCTCCAGCACCGCTCGATTTTGCCCCAAACCGCCACCAATTGCGACGATTAGTATCCTTCAGCCAAGACGTTTGGTTTCACGGCACCCGGTTAACCGATTGACGGAGGGTGTGTAGTTGTGGTGTCGTTGGGGAAGAAAATGTGACTGGAAAGGAAGAAGAAAGTGATGTGCCGATCGTAGGTATGAAGGTGAGGATGAGAGTGTGATGACGGTGAAGAAAACCTATCAAATCTACTTGTGAGGATGGCACATTATGCATTTGGAGTTATACCAGCCAAAGCTACCAATCATTTGTTAGGGACTTTCTATGTAAAACATCAAATTTCAGTGGTCAATCTATAAACTTGAAGAAACTTGCTTCAAACACCGACATGGTCTTTTAATATAGATTATAATTATAATTATAATGTCTTACGAGGTTTTGGCTGTTTTATGGTACCATCGGGTACTAAATTAGAGTTTCCACTATTTTAAATCGAAGTTTCTATAGTCTTATCATTTTGAATACCCATAAAATTTGAGCACAAAACTATTTTGCATGATCAATCATAAGGTTTTGTTCATAATTATACACGTATTATTTGGATCTTTGAATAAGACTTCATCAAACAAATTAAATATATAATTAAAAAGCTTTCTGAGAGTGCTTATTAGTTTAAAAAACGTGTTTACACAGTTTGAATGAAATATAACTTAATAATTATTTATGAATATTTAGATAGTTTAAAAGAATTTTTGAGATAAAATATGATTTATGTTACGTATAATTAACTATTTTAAATAATAAACAATAACAATATTTTTCAAAACATTCGTTTTTAAAAAACTTTTGTTTTAAAAAAATTGTTTTTCTATATACTTCAAATTTTTTTAAACATATTTTTTAAACAAAGTCATATTTAAAAGTTCTTTGTATTAAGAGAACTTCATATTTCATAAATTGTTGTTTTCAAAAAAAATATGTTTTTAATAAAAAAGATGCTTTAAATTTATCAAAAAATATGATTTATAATTTGGAAAGTATATAAATAATAATTAACATTTATTGTATTATTAAATAGCTAACTTTTATTATATTAATGACACGTGTCCACATTTTAGGTGGAGACTAAATAGATAGTATAAAAATAAGTATGTGACTGACATTTTGATTTATTAATATAGGTATCATTTGTAATAACAAGCCTACAAATATCTACCACACCACCATCCGTAAGGACTATCATCTAATTGTAACAAACGCTAGCCAAAAACGCTTCTCCTTCTCTCTCCACTTCTCTCTCCCCTTTCCTCTCCCAATTACTTTTATCCTTGTACATATATAGAGCACCAAAGAGCCCCCCCACCCCACCTAATAATAATAATAATAATAAGAAAAGAAAAATACTTCTAAAGACGCCACATTAGCTTAAAAACACCCTAAAATGCCCATTATATAATCATTAAGTTGTTTGCAAGGGATTTAACTATTTGTGTAGCTTTATTATAAGATAGTTCTCATATAAGTGATACGGGTTCAAATCCTTGCAAATGGTAGGGGCACACATAGCATGTATTCACCGGATTCTTTGGAATATAGTAAATTTTCATGTGTATATGTATGTACGACTTGTTCATGGATACAACAATGTTTCTTTGATGGTGACTCCATTAGTTGTAAAAAAAATATATAAACCCAAGTCTTGAAAAAATACCCATGAGTTAATAATGATATAACTAAATAAGTTCACTCTCACTAAATACTCAATATTAGTAAGGTATTATTTTATACAAACTGAATTTGGAGTTAAATTAAGACATTTTAATTCAGATTGATTTCAACAACATGACAGTCGGTTAGAATACAATGTCAACCAATTTAGTATTGCTTCCATCGTTATTTGTTTAAGGAAAGTGGGCAAGCATATACTTTTGTGAGTGATGGGTTCAATGTTTAGAACAAGATCAAACAATTAGATACTCATGTTTGTAAAAACAATGGTTTTCATAACAAGGCTGTAAAAAAGGGGAATACTTACCCCAAAATGAATGGGATAATTTAGTGATAAAAAGATGGTGAAAACAAGAAAAATATTGATTATCTTTTAGTATATGGTTTACTAAAGTTATCACTATTTTTAACAATTGCAACATCAAGTGTTAAAAGAAGTTTCTATTCAATGAAATAGTGAAAACGAATTTACGTAATTGGATAGGTGATGGATACATAAACAATTCTTGCATTTGTTAGATTGAAATATGATTCTTTCAAATCTTTATAAGTATAAGGTTAGGTGAAATTTGATGGTAAAAAGTTATTGTTAAGAAAAGATATTTCATTATCTAGAGATCATAATTACGACCCACGGACACAAAGGCCAAGTCCAACTCCCCATAATTGCTACATAGAAAACAAATTCTGTGGTTATGATCCTAAAGAATTCAAAGCATTACAGATAATACTTTACTTAAAGTATCATGCATTTACAATTTATTAAACCTTAGCAATCCTTCAATTTTTGGTGTCACGGTTTACTTAATTTTCATGTTATTTTGAAAACTAAGAGCTTAAATATACCTTTTGTCATAAACTTAATCCTATTATTGAAATCATAAACCATTAATAAATACAGAATTATGTTGTTTGGGTGCACTTCGAACAATCCAATGAAGATGATGGGAAAATAAGACATGAATACTAATGGAACAATAGCAACGAAACACTATTTGACTCTATGTAAGCTCAACCTGGATAATGATAGTGAGGTGCGGTGTATGGAAGCTAGAAAATTTGACGTACAAGAAATTAATAAAACCATAGTGAAGATAATATTGTTGGCGGTAATTTCTAATATGATTCACGAGCCGGTAAAGTTCGGAGATCTAAGTTAACAAGTCTGTCAACTTAGGTTTAATTTCTATTATTTACTAATTAGTATTGTAGTCAAGTGTGACTCTAACAAGTTGGTTATATCCTACAGTTTAACAATCCTAATTGTATTCAAATAGGTTTAGTTTTTAACCTATAAATACATAGACACAATTTAGGATTATGTATGAGTTGTAACTAAGCTTTTGAGTTATTTTGCTTAATTATAATAAAAAAGTTTGGGAGTTATTCAAATAACGTGTTTTATATTACCAATCCAAAACTTAAAGTAATAATGCACAAACTTGCTTGTTCATTTGTTAAATACGTCCTAGTTACATAATCCTTTCACTGTTTACAATATCTCTAGATTGTTAGAATTGCAGCATTGTACTTTTGATTTGCAGTCTTATAAAAAAGCAAGTGTGGGCAAAGATCAATGGTTCTAGGAAAATGATTCTTCTGGTGAATTCAAGGTTCATTCCATAAAAAGTTCAATTGAAAAAGCAATATTTTACCTCGGTACGTGTATTCACAGTTGGAGTAATTGGGCTCTAATTCAAGTTAATTTTTTTACATGGAGAGCGTATTTGGATAGAATACCCACAAATGTTAATTTAGCAAAGAGAAATGTGGACCCTAAAACCCAAATTGCTTATTATGCGAGGATCAAGTAGAAACATGTGACCATTTGTTATTTAGTTGTGCATCATTAAAAGAAGTCTAGGAAAAAATAAGAGCTTGCTCTAAAGTTATTTCAATAGGTGAGACATCGGTCAAGAATTTGCTACAAGCAGCAATAAATGTGCAAGGTGAAAAAGGCTATAAAAGATTATTCAGGTTATTGTTATGGTTTCTTTATGATGTATATAGTACACAAGAAATTATAGGGTGTTCAACTCGTTGCACAAACCTCCGGATGTAATATTGGGGGATATAAATGTGAACCCTACGTAAATCTTACTTCGGCCGTGGACAGGAGAGATGTTTGGTTCATAAGTAATCTGTCCTCTAATATCACCAATGCATTTTGGGCGTATTGGCTGTGGATGAGAGGAGAACTCCACAATTAAGCGTGCTCAGGTGACAGCAATCCAAAGATGGGTGACCTCCCAGGAAAGTTTTCACTCGGGTAACCAAAAACAAATTCGTGAGCTTCTCGTGGGCAAAACAGACAATATTGTTGGTGTGAAAGGCCGAATGTTACATAATGGTATCAGAGCCACTCCTATGTCGTTCGGGATGGTGGGCCAAGACCGCACCGAGGATGGTGAGTTCTCGGGCTCATCAAGGACGATGAATCCAAAGAGAGGGTGATTGTGACACCCTACGCAAATCTTACATCGGTCGTGGACAGGATAGATGTTGGGTTCATAAGTAATGTCTGGCCTCTGATATCACCAACACGTTTGGGCGTATTTGCTATGGATGAGAGAAGAACTTCTCAGTTAGGTGTGCTTAGGTGGTAGCAATGTAGGGATAGGTGACCTCCCTGAGAAGTTTTCATCCATGTTACCAAAAGCAAATCCGTAAGCTACTAATGGGTAAAGCGGACAATATTGATGGTGTAAGAAGCCGGATGTTACAATAAAAATTAACACTTTTCTTTGGGTAAAAATAGGGGTGAGACACATTTGTCAGGTTGAGAGAATTGGTTACTTTTAATATATGTTTGTCAAAGATAAAAATTGTATATTATTCGAGTTTTGGCTCTAACGTCTTTGCTACAGTCGGTTTTGATGAGTTTTATATTTATATATGATACGTTTTTGATGTAAGTGGAAGCAAAATAACCAATTGAACTGTTGATTCTTAAAAAATATCAGGAACAATTCTTCTAATTATCATTGATTCACGAAGAATACCGACAATCATAATAATCACACACTAACACGCACTTTGTGATAGGGAAAAATTTGATTTCTCATGAAAATCTAAAAACTAATCATCTTCCAAAGATTACACGAGTATAAAAAAGAAGCCAAAAGTCGTATGGGTCTCAAAACATAAGCGAACCAAAACTGGGCCACAAACAAAGTCTAACAAAAATTAAAAATAAGACAAAAAGTAAAAATAAATAAATAAATAGAATAAGTCGTTTTTGGCCTGAAACGATGACACAAACCATCTACGGCGGTTTGTGGAAACGTGCTCCTCGATCCAACGGTTGTTTCGACTGGCCGCAGACCCAAAACGAAGAGTTCTAACCAAGTTATGATCATTTTACTGAAACCCCCTTAAACAAGCGATCATGAGTCTTAAAAAAAATAACTTGTTTTTTCACACTTGGGCTCGCACTAGTTTTGTTGCAGGCCAAACAAAAATTTATTAAGATTATTATGTTAAAAAGTTTCTTTGAAAAGTAAACGAATGTATGTCCTACCACCAATACATGGGCTATAGTACAAAGTGTAATTTTCACTAAAGAATAATAAGATTCAAACCGATGGTAAGGACAATTATTGTATGTTTGAATCATCGGAGAATCGAGAATGTTTTGACAATAACTTTGAACATCATATCGTCAAACGACATTGAAATTTTATTAATTAAAAATAGGTTAACAAACTTATTTTTGGTTGGAAGTATCATCATATTAGGTGTGTTACAATATTTATCAAATAAGCGGTTATATTTAATTAATACAAGAGTATATTTATTGTTGATTGTGTTATGTTTTTTATTTCAAATTTTACACCAATACAATAAGTTGATACAATGAACATGAGCTATAAAGGTGACAATATTCGTCGCTATAGCCTATCGACTACACGTTGTCGTTAAACCGTCGTCGCTATACGTTCGTCGCTAAAGCTCAACCATGTCATCTCAACAATTGTCTTCTTTATAATACACATATTTAGCGACGACATGTCGCCTCTATAATGTTGTCAGGAAAAACTTAAAAGACAAAATTTAGAAATTTTTTTTTAAATTTATAAATAAATCCACAACTATAGAGACAACATATCACCCCTATAATGTCGTTGCTATAGAGTCTTTTGTAAGGCCCCGATCCCGGGAAACGCCACAGTTGATCATTCATAGCACAAAACATATTAAAATACATATAAATATAAAAACATTGCAGGGGTATAATTTAACATATCAATTTCATGCATTAATAATAATTTTTGCCAAGAAATATATCATTGTCATTAAGTTCAAAAAAATATTTCTGTTGTATTACAAGACAAAAACATTATTTGAGCAATAACATGGATGTCAGTCTTTATTCGCCAAGTAGCTCCATCCTCGTGTCATCCCCAACAACCTCATTACCTGCCAACTGATATGCATATAAAGTCAGCGTTGCTGAGTGAGTTCTAGTTTTGTTAATTATATAAAAATATACATTTTGTAAGCTTCATTTAGTGATTACCCATCATAATACAAAACAGTCAAATTGACCAATAATATTTATTAAGGCTTTCATTATCTTTATTTTCTTCATTATCTTTCTCTTTCGTTAACTATGATTGCACAAAGCAAAAGCCTACATCAAATAGTTGGCAACAAATATCAAAACCCTACTAGTACACGTTTATCATGGTAGTTAAGCCCTGACAGTTGACCCACACTGCTGGGCACGAAGCCTGCTCATGAAAACATGTCTTATTCATTCATTAATTGGTCAATCACAAGGATTAGACCCCAGATGTGCATCATTTTCGGCTGAAACAGCCGCACATCAGTTGAGCTAACGACAACATGGTGGTGCATCTCCATTGATTTTGCTTGCAAGGCTTTTCATTCATCATAAAAGGCCCGAGGGTAGCATTCATTAGGTTCCACTGTCTTTCTTTTATTCCTTTATGTACACTTGATTATGAATAATACTTATGAGATATCCATTGTATTATAATCACATAACATGCAATATTAGTTGTTATTCATAATAGTAGCCCATGAAAAGAATATAACATTAAAACATCAAACAAACATATTCTCCTATTAAAACATAAGTACTAATCACTTAAACTCCTTTCACAAAATTTTAGGATAAAACCTAAGTGTTCACAGCAAATGAATAAGCTTCACAGCGGATGACTTAAACACTAAGTGTCCACAGCGGACAGCCAAAGTCCACAGCGGATGCCCAAAGTCCATAGTCCGGGGTATAATTTAGCATATCCATTTCATGCGTTAATAATAATTTTTGCCAAGAAATATATCATTGTCATTAAGTTCAAAAAAACATTTCTGTTGTATTACAAGACAAAAATATTATTTCAGCAAGAACATGGATGCCAGTCTTTATTCGCCAAGTAGCTCCATCCTCGTGCCATCCCCAACAATCTCATTACCTGCCAACTGATATGCATATAAAGTCAGCGTTGCTGAGTGAGTTCTAGTTTTGTTAATTATATAAAAATATACATTTTGTAAGCTTCATTTAGTGATCACCCATCATAATACATAACAGTCAAATTGACCAATAATATTTATTAAGGCTTTCATTATCTTTCTTTTCTCCATTATATTTCTCTTTTGTTAACTATGATTGCACAAAGCAAAAGCCTACATCATATGGTTGGCAACAAATGTCAAAACCCTGCTAGTACACGTTTATCATCGTAGTTAAGCCCTGACAGTTGACCCACACTGCTGGGCCGAAGCCTGCTCATGAAAACAAGTCTTATTCATTCATTAATTGGTCAATCACAAGGATTAGACCCCAGATGTGCATCATTTTCGGCTGAAACAGCCGCACATCAGTTGAGCTAACGACAACATGGTGGTGCATCTCCATTGATTTTGCTTGCAAGGCTTTTCATTCATCATAAAGGGCCCGGGGGTAACATTTATTAGGTTCCACTGTCTTTCTTTTATTCCTTTATGTCTATTTGATTATGAATAATTCTTATGAAATATCCATTGTATTATAATCATATAACACGAAATATTAGTTGTTATTCATAATAGTAGCCCATGAAAAGAATATAACATTAAAACATCAAACAAACATATTCTCCCATTAAAACATAAGTAATAATCACTTAAACTCCTTTCATAAATTTTTAGGATAAAACCTAAGTGTTCACAGCGTATGAATAAGGTTCACAACGGATGACTTAAACATTAAGTGTTCACAGCGGACAGCCAAAGTCCACAGCGGATGACCAAAGTCCACAACGGACGGCTTAAGGTTCACAGCGGACGACCAAGGCCCGCAGCGGTTGAATTAAACACTAAGTGTCTATAGTGGACAATCAATGTCCACAGTGGATAACTTAAACACAAAGTGTCCACAGCAGACAGTAGTGTCCACAGCGGACAGTAGTGTCCACAGCGGACAGTCAATGTCCACAGTGGATGACTAAGGCACACTAAGGCATACAACGGATGACTTAATGTTCACGGCGGATGGCTAAGGCATTCAGCGGATAACTAAGGCTCACAGTGGATGACATAATCACTTAAGTCTCCACAGCGGATAGTTAATGTTGTGACGACCCTGAAAATTAAGGTTAGAAAATTTAATTGGAATTAAAAATCTCATACAATTTTGCATATTTCTAAAGTTATTTTATATGATTTAACTTTGTGATTGCATATTTGCTAACATGTATTAGATATGTGTACATATCACATAAATGGTATCTTTATGCATGACTCTTATATAAATATGCATCTATGTTATAATTTGATAAGATGTTCATAAGCTACATAATGTGATTATGTGTTTAGCCATATGTATCACATACCAAAATTATATTTAATGATCTAAGTTCACTAAAAAGTTATAAATTACAACACTTCATTGACATTTATCTTTAAAATCACCTTACCTGGTCTAATAACATGAACATCAAAGACAACATCTAAATGAACATATGATACACTTTAAAATCTTTAAATCAACACCACACTTAGTGATACCTTCGGCCACATCATTAAACTAAAACACCAAGATTAATCAACCATGATCACCTTTATATCATCCTTAAGCCGATCCATGCTTAGTCACCTCTTAAGAACACTTAGCACCTTCTTAAACATGACACTTAACACATTTAGAAATTGAACACCTAGCAAACTAACTTCATCATCACCTTGAACTTTTATTACCTTTGCACCGCTCTCGGCCGATCCACTCATGATTGCCATAACACTAAGCATTCTTGTCTTAATGACACCTAACCATATCATTATGTGATGACATGTGGCAAGCTTTGAAGACCTCTTGGTGTACCATTTCAGCCGATTTTCTAAACCCCATCATAACCATGACACTAAGATCACTTCACTTCATGACACCTCATCTAAATGCATATCATTACTAAGATCACTTCACTTCATGACACCTCATCTAAACCCCATCATAACAGCTGATATAATGAAATATTTTGCTTATGACCATTTAATATTATTATATAGTATGAGTAGAAATTATATAATATTAAAATTATTGGTATCTAGTGAAAAATGCCGCCAAGAAAAGATACTCAACCAGTACGAAGAACTTCACGTATCGGGCGACCAAGAACTAGGTTTGTAGATGAAGCCCTGCCAATAAATACTGCCACAACTGAGGACGAGAGGATTTATTGGATAATAACTCGACAGCTGGAAGCCGTAATGCCTACATTAGTGACTCAGCTGCAACAAGCTTTTAATGTTTAAAGAATGCCGTCTGGAGATGATGGACCAGCACACACTAATGAAGTGGAGAATCATGAAGGGGAAGCTATAAATGAAGCTAGAAAAGGATGCTTATATAAGACTTTCATGTCTTGTAAACCCCAAGATTTTAATGGGAAAGGTGGAGCAGTGCAAGCCTTACGCTGGTTGGAGGAGATGGAGTCAGTTTTAGAGATCAGTGATTGTGTTGACAACTGCAACCCCAGGTTTGCTTCACATTCTCTTAAAGGGGAAGCACAATCGTGCTGGAAAATAGAAATACAAACAAAGGGAAGAAATATTATGAATGAATTAAGTTGGGAGGAATTTAGAAAACTGATGATTGAAAAATATTGTCCTTATAATGAATTAGAAAGGATAGAAGTAGAATTTTTAGCACTAGAAATGAAGGGTGCTGCTATTCAGGAATATACTGAGAAATACAATGAATTCTCTAGATTAGTGCCACATTTAGTGACTCCTAAAACAAAGAGGTTAGGAAGATACATCTGGGTTTAGTACCACAGATAAGAGGAATGGTGAAATCTGCATTGCCAAAGACTTTTCAGGATGCTGTGGCTTTAGTAGGAAGTTTGACAAACGAGATGATTAGGAACAGATCGTTAACTACAATCAAGATAGGAGAGAAAAGAAAATGGAACAACAACTCAGGAAGGAATCTTGGAGGAAACTGGAATAAGAAGGTCAACCGAAACCCAGAAAGAAATTATATGGGAATCGTGCAGGAAGAAAGACCACGAACAGAAAATCAACCTTGGTGCAACACCTGTAAAAAGCATCATGTTGGGAGATGTATGCTGGTAATATGGTATAATTGCAAGAAGAAGGGGCATACCTCCAGAGAATGTAAAGGGCCTACAAATTCCAGGCCAATATGTTACCAGTGTGGAAAAGAAGACCGCTTACGCAATAGATGCCCGGAACTGAAAGGGAAAACTCTAAAGAGTCCTAACAACGCACATGGTCAAGCATTTGTACTTCAAGCTGAAGAAGCAAGACAAGAACCAGAAGTGGAGACGGGTACGTTCCTTATTAATAATCAATACGCAACTGTATTATTTGATACAGGAGCAACCCGAAGTTTTGTTTCAAATCATTTCAAACCCCTACTTGGATTAACGGCAGAGAAACTGAAAAATAATTATACAATAGAGTTAGCTGATGGAAACATGATAGTAGCTGATGAAATTATTCCTAATTGTATTCTAAGCTTAGAGGATCATTGCTTTAGCATAGATTTGATTCCTGTTGAACTAGGGGGATTTGATATTGTAGTAGGTATGGATTGGTTAAGTAAGTATCAGGCAAAAATCATTTGTGGAAAACGAATGATTAAAATACCTCTAACTCCATATAACCAAATTCTTGTCATACTCGTTGAGAAACCTAGAGGTCCTATTAGAATAATTACTTGTATGAAAGCGCAGAAATATTTGAAAAAGAAATGTTTAGCATATCTGGCCCACATAGTTGATACCAAACCAATCAAACAGAACTTGGAAGATGTGCCTATTATTAGAGAATACCCAAAGGTATTTCCTGATGAGTTATCAGGATTGCCGCCCCCTCGTCAAGTAGAATTCAAAATAGGATTAGTACCAGGAACAGCACCAATTGCCAAATCTCTATATCGATTAGCGTCATCAGAAATGAAAGAATTGATGAATCAATTACAAGAGCTGTTGAATAAAGGATTTATACCACCTAGCATATCACCATGGGGAGCTCCAGTCCTGTTCCTGAAGAAGAAAGATGGAACCTTTAGGATGTGCATTGACTATAAAGAACTTAATAAAGTAACTATTAAAAATAGGTACCCTCTTCCCCGAATAGATGACCTATTTGATCAATTGCAAGGGTCGAGCTACTTTTCAAAAATTGACCTGAGATCAGGATATCATCAGTTAAGGGTACAAGAAGAGGATATACCTAAAACCGCATTTAGAACTCGATACGGTCATTATGAGTTCCTTGTAATGCCATTTGGGTTAACTAATGCGCCAGCTGTATTCATGGATCTAATGAATAGAGTGTGTAAACCTTACTTGGATAAATTTGTCATAGTCTTTATAGATGACATTTTGATCTATTCTAAAAGTAAGGAAGAACATGAGAAACATCTAAGGCTAACTTTGGAGTTACTTCAAAAAGAAGAATTGTATGCTAAATTCTCAAAGTGTGAATTCTGGAAGCAAGAAGTACAATTCTTAGGACATGTGGTTAACCAAGATGGAATTCAGGTCGATCCAGCAAAGATTGATGCAATCAAGAAATGGGAAGCTCCGAAAACACCAACTGAGATACGTCAATTTCTAGGTTTGGCCGGTTATTATAGGAGATTTATAGAAAATATCTCCCGAGTAGCCCAACCATTGATAGAATTGACTCAGAAAGATAAGCCATATGTTTGGGGAGAAAAACAGAACACTGCATTTGAGACTTTGAAACATAAATTATGTAGTGCTCCTATTTTAGCTTTACCAGAAGGCACTGATGATTTTGTAGTATACTGTGACGCATCACATCAAGGATACGGATGTGTTTTAATGCAACGAAATAAAGTAATTGCATACGCATCTTGACAACTCAGAGGAAGTGAAAGAAATTATACTACTCATAATTTAGAACTAGGAGCAGTAGTATTTGCACTTAAGATTTGGAGACATTATCTGTATGGAACCAAATGCATAATTTATACGGATCATAAAAGTTTGCAACATATATTTGATCAAAAGCTGCTGAATATGAGACAAAGGAGATGGGTAGAATTACTAAGTAATTATGATTGTGAAATCAAGTATCACCCAGGTAAAGCAAATATAGTAGCAGATGCTTTAAGTAGGAAAGAAAGAATCAAGCCATTACGAGTTCGTGCTATAAGAATGGAGTTACATTCAGACTTAATAAGTCAAATCTGAGATACTCAACAGAAAGATGAATTGAGAAGTGTAGTGAAACAGAATGAACAAATAGAAGTTATGTCAGATGGAATCTTGAGATTTAAAGGAAGAATTTGGATTCCTGATAATAACATGCTTAGAGAGAACATTCTGAGTGAGGCACACAGGTCAAGATATTCAGTACATCCAGGAAATAATAATATGTACAAGGACCTGAGAAACCAGTATTAGTGGCCAGGAATGAAGAAAGCAGTCGCAAAATTTGTAGAAAGATGTGATATTTGTTCAAGAGTTAAAGCCGAATATCAGAAACCCTCAGGACAACTGCAACAACCAGAAATCCTTGAATGGAAATGGGACCAGATTACTATGGATTTGGTGACCAAACTACCCAAAACTTCAAGTGGATACGACACAACTTGGGTTATAGTAGATAGATTGACTAAATCAGCTTATTTTTTACCAATCAGAGAAGGTTTTAAAATGGAGAAACTGGCTAAGATTTATATGAATGAAATCGTGTCTAAACATGGAATACCAATTTCAATTATATCAGATAGAGATAGCCGATTTACTTCAAGATTTTGGCAGACCTTGCAAAAAGCATTAGGAACGAAAATAAATATAAGTACAGCATATCATCCACAAATAGATGGACAGAGTGAGAAAACTATCCAAACATTGAAAGATATGTTACGAGCTTGGGTATTAGATTTTGGTGGTAGTTGGGATACGCACCTACCTTTGATAGAATTTTCATATAATAATAGCTATCATACCAGTATTGGGGCAGCTCCATTTGAAGCTTTATATGGAAGGAAGTGTAGATCACCTGTGTGTTGGAATGAAGTAGGAGATAGACAACTTACAGGCCCAGAGCTTATACAAGAAACCTCTGATAAGATCTTCGAAATTAAAGACAGATTAAAGGTAGCACGGGATAGACAGAGAAGTTATGCTGATAATAGAAGAAAGCCGTTAGAATTTCAAATCGGAGATAAAGTGTATTTGAAAGTATCACCTTCAAAGGGAATTATCCGATTTGGGAAAAGAAATAAGTTAAACCCTAGATATGTTGGTCCTTTCAAAGTAATTGATAAGATTAGCCCTATAGCATATAAGTTAGACCTACCCCAGGAATTAAGTGGAATACATAACACCTTTCATGTATCTAATTTGAAGAAATGTTTGAATGATGAGACTTTAAGGATACCTATAAAGGAAGCTAGGATAAATGAGAAACTTAATTTTGTGGATGAACCAATAGAAATCATGGATAGAGAAGTAAAGAGATTAAAGAGAAGTAAGATCCCGATAGTAAAGGTCAAATGGAATTCAAAGCGAGGGCCTGAATTTACATGGGAACGGGAAGATGAAATCAAAAGAAAATATCCATACCTATTTAAGGTTAAACTGAATGAAAAAGGCAGTTATAAGAAGCAACTACCCATGTCATCCGATACTGACAACAGATGAATTTAGGGACGGAATTCTTTTTACGTGGAGAGAATGTGACGACCCTGAAAATTAGGTTAGAAAATTTAATTGGAATTAAGAATATCATGCAATTTTGCATATTTATAAAGTTATTTTATGTGATTTAACTTTGTGATTGCATATTTGCTAACATGTATTAGATATGTGTACATATCACATAAATGGTATCTTTATGCATGACTCTTATATAAATATGCATCTATGTTATAATTTGATAAGATGTTCATAAGCTACATAATGTGATTATGTGTTTAGCCATATGTATCACATAGCAAAATTATATTTAATGATCTAAGTTCACTAAAAAGTTACAAATTACAACACTTCATTGACATTTATCTTTAAAATCACCTTACCTGGTCCAATAACATGAACATCAAACACAACATCTAAATGTACATATGATACACTTTAAAATCTTTAAATCAACACCACACTTAGTGATACCTTCGGCGACATCATTAAACTGAAACACCAAGATTAATCAACCATGATCACCTTTACATCATCCTTAAGCCGATCCATGCTTAGTCACCTCTTAAGAACACTTAGCACCTTCTTAAACATGACACTTAACACATCTAGAAATTGAACACCTAGCAAACTAACTTCATCATCACCTTGAACTTTTATTACCTTTGCACCGCTCTCGGTCGATCCACTCATGATTGCCATAACACTAAGCATTATTGTATTAATGACACGTAACCACATCATTATGTGGTGACATATGGCAAGCTTTGAAGACCTCTTAGTGTACCATTTCAGCCAATTTTCTAAACCCCATCATAACCATGACACTAAGATCACTTCACTTCATGACACCTCATCTAAATGCATATCATTACTAAGTGATATTGTTGTCAAACTCTCGGTTCACATAGACACTAAGCACTCATCTAATCTTGACACATAAACCACCATCATTTCAAATGAAAGGTGGCATGTTCTCATGCCTTCGGCCGAGCCCCTCATAATTACAAAGACACTAAACTTTTCCAAACTCTCGGGTAATGCAAGTTAAACCGCCATCTTCACAATCATTTCAACCTCCCCACAACCTTCGGCTATTTAAAGCATCCAAAGCATTGATCAGCCTTTCCTCCTTCCACACTTAAACGCTATCATATCTTTTAAAGTCCTCTCAAAATACTTGAATCCCACGGTTTCTACATCCATCCAAGCATTTATCCTTTGAAGAACTCAAGATAATCTCAAAGATCAAGCTCTCGGAATCGAGGAAGCTAGAAGTCATTTTCTAAATCATCTTCAGCCTTTATTCTCAATCCAAATCCAAGGTTTTAATCCCTACAAATCATCTTGAAACAAATGGTTATACGTGTGTTATATATACATATGTAACTAGCTTGATGCATATAATCATCAAGACCATTTCCAAAACATCTTAAACATTTGATTTTACAATTAAAACAGTAACCAAATTTCTTGAACTGAAGAAATTAGAAACTTATGATGGTCAAGATTTCTTAAATTTAAAATGAAGGTTATTTTTGAAATATTAAGTAAAATGAGTTAAATAATTAAATGACTGTGATTGTGGGAATAAAAAAAATTATTAATTAAAAATTTATCAGAAAATACTAAATATGATAATTTGGAAATTTTGGGAATTTAATATTGAATGTGCGAATTTATATAATTTATTCCATGAAATACGAGAAAAATGTCTAACAAAAGATTTAAAGGTAATAAAAATATAGAAAAATTAAAAATGATCTTCACATTTAGTTAGAATTTTATAATAAATTTCATGGATTAATTAGTTAAAATAATAAAGTTATGTATTTTTGAATGTATAAATCTGAATAAAATAGAAAAAAATAGCTAAACAATGTGAAAAATTCTGAAACTTTTATGAGAGACTTTAAATAATATTTATGATCTTCTGTAAAACTTTCATAATTTTTAGAAGTCCATAGATTATTCTTTTATGTTTTGGGAACATTGTAAAAATCTTAGAAAAATGATTTTTTCAGAATTATTTATTGGAATTATTTAGATAAGATTCTGAGATTCAGATCTAATCTTGAGTGAAAATGAATGAATTTTTGACTGATTACTTAAATTATATCTTATTTGTTATAAACTAAAGTGCTAAAAATTTTAAGAAAATAAATTAATTTATTTCTAACTATAAATTAATTTTTATAGGATTTTGCTGGAAATAAAGTGAGTTCATAGCCCCATTTTCATACTTACTATTTTGAGGGAAAAAACATACTGTTATATTTTTTATTGATGCTAATTTTAAATGAGACATTTTTGAGTTACACTGTCAGTTATGCCGTAAGTTGCAACCATTAATTCGGATGAGGAACCATCTGATAATGTAGGTAGCGCTACTTAGGAAAATTATTTTCCTGCACCAACGGGATGAGTGTTGTGATGCTATGTTATCTGATTCTATTTGTGATTATTTGTGACAGTTATATAATCATCTGGCATATAAGTAGGTTTGATTGAATTCTTTTTTAAATTGCATCAATTTATGTATTTTGAGTTATTAAACCTATGTTCTCACAAACATTATGTTGACAAGTTTTAGTATGCTTTTTCAGGTAAACGAAATGACTAACAGTGTAATTCTTTCATTTGATGTATTTAATGGTTGGTATGAAGCTATCTGGAAAATGTGCGTGAAAGTAACCGTAAATTTAAACGATCTCAGCATTTCAGTGGATGCACACATCCACTATTACTAAAGATCTGTAGCGGTTACTCTTATAATGTAATAGGGTTACTATATAAATTTAAAAGTCATTATATTGACAAATTTTGTATATGTAATTTCTGTATGTAACCCGAATATGTATAAGGATGGTTAATATCAAGTTATGTTTAAGAACTTGTTTGATATTTGTGTATCTGTAATCAATGTGTTCCAAACCATTAAGTCACATCACGCATTTCACGCTTCCGTCGGGATGTGACAAATGTCCATAACGGACCACACTAAATCATTCCAAGTGTCCACATCGGACAACTAATGCCCATAGCGGAAAGCATGTTTACTGCTTACGGTCCTACTTATGCAAGTCTAGTTCCATACTACACCTTTTAAACATATACTTAGCTTAAAACTACCAAATTCACACTTAGAACATAACAAACATCCAATATCATCATAGAATTCATTAAAAATATATATATCTTTCATAAAAGCCATCTTTAACAATGGAAAACATAATTTGTCAAGAAACATCATTTTAATACACATATCAGCCCCAAACAAGTGGAAAACATGTAAAAGAGGGGATCTAGAACTCACCTTAACTAGCCTTCGAGCAAGCCACTGAAAACCCGAGAACAACCTGGAGTTCTAACACCTAAATACACATAAAGAAACAAACTAAACACATAGAAATCTGCCTATAAGCATAAACCCGACTTATATTTGAAAAGAAATCACCTTAAATTTTTATCTTCTTGAAAAATTTTCTACTTTCTCACTCTAGAACCAATGGGAGTTCTTTCTCTCACTCTAGCCGTATGATTTAGGTGCATGGAAGAGAGTATGGGCGGCATCTCCTTTTTAAACCCTATTATGGGCCGGTTTGGCCCTTGCATACTTTTACCCCTTGCTTTTAAAAATAATTATCCTATTTGCTCCTTTACTTTTCTCTTTTGGAGTTTTCAGGTGTTATATCTTTTTATTATATTTAAATTTTGTAAATTTTTTAAAAGCTTCCAGGTTTATTAAAAATTAAACCAGTCCCAATTGTTCAACATTTTCAAGTTTCATAACATTCTAACATAAAAGTTAATTACTTACATGACAAAATATATAAAAGTTATTCAAACATTCCAAGCATTTAACATATCGTTTATTATTTGATCAAACAAAAACATCAAACTTAATCACTCGCATTATCTTCTCCATTCTCCATCCTCTTTTTCATTCGGTTGACGTGATGATGTGTTGTTGTTTTTAAACATCGAAAGAAGCTGATTTATTTGTTCTTGCATTTGTTCATTTATTTGTTGTTGTTATTGACATCTTTCATTTGCTTGTCGAAGCTGCTATTGCATTTCATTATAGTGTAGCGGGGGTGCATACGCATTAGGAGTCACATCAGGGGTAACATGTTTCACTGTTCGACCAATGCTCTGTATATGACCATGCCTAGGTCCTAAGGAACGTACAAGAACGTCAACCTCATCAAGCGATGTGTCATCCCCAGCTGAGCTCGAAAATGATCTATTCATCTTATCTTGAATTTGTCCCTACATTAAACAATAAGATAAACATACATTACATATTTTACCAAAATCCGGCCGCATAGCTACTATGTAATAGATAACCAACATGTTCAACTATATACTAAATGATATTAATTCTCAAATTTCAATCAACCAATACTATAGAAACAATCCTACCTACATTACTAGCAATAACATCCACTAATAAACATAATATATCCAACTAAAAGTTTAAATGGGTCAGATAACTTGAATCCACTTTATTAGACATAATACATCCAGCTAAAAGTTTAAATGGGTCAATATGACTCGAACCCACTTTATTAGACATAATATATGTAACTAAAAATTTAAATGAATTAAAATGATTCAAACCCACATTATTAGACATAAAAAAATTCCAACCAAAAGTTCAAATGGGTCAAAATAACTCGAACCCATTTTATTAGACGATATATACATACATAAATACATGCACACATACATACATACATACATACATACATACATACAAACAAACATACATACATACATATACATACATACACATACACACACACACACACACACACACACACACATATATATATATATATATATATATATATATATATATATATATATATATATATATATATATATATATATATGATTGTTTTTACTTACTCTGTGTCTTTTTGCATTCTCACTAAACCATCCTAAGCCTTGCTTAAAATACATATCTTTCCAACCATCCACATGCTTTGCCCACCCAGTTTCTTTTATCTATAAACAACAAAAAAATATTATTATCAATGTTTCACATAACTATTACAACTTTAGATGTGACCTTAGCTTTCTTGATCGGATGTCATGCGAACAAACGGGTCGGATACATGGATGGAACGATTGAAGGAAGAAATCTTCTAAAGATTTGAGAGCATGGGACCATAGCGGACCGGTACTGAAGGTGACCTTAACGGTCCGCCATGGAAGAAGGCCTAGGATCAGAAGACAAGGTTTTACAGCGGACCGACAAGAATAGGGGTAACAGTTCACCAAGGTGGTCGCGGAATTGTCCGCGAGAAATATTTGTTTTGGTAGATGCGAATGATCCATTTGAAAGATGTGAATATGCCATTTTAAGTCGATAATGGACCGCCAAAGGTTGGCTTAGCGGTCTGCCAAGGAGCCCAGATGACAGGTTTGATATAAAAGGCCAAAAATACAGTTTTTAAGCACTTGAAACCCCCATCTTGATGCTTTCTCTTTTTAACCGACCTCAACTCACTTTCTCTTTAAGATATTCGCATTTGGAAGGCTCGTGTGGATAATCGAAGCTTGTATTAGCGATCCTTGGTGTTGTTTCGCTTAGTTTGACACCTGGAAAATCTTAGTTTCATTGGTAAGCCACATTTCCCTTTTAAATATGCATTATGGTTGCAAATGAACGTAAGTATGACTCTTGAAACTCCATTGCAGTGTTGGATCGCTAGGTGGTGAATCTATTGGGTATAAGAAACGATCGTGAGTTCAGATCGGTTGTGGTAAGGTTCTAAAACCCCCTACATTATGCATCATTATAGATTATTTGGGTAAATTGGGGTTTTCAGAAATAACTAAACTGATGTTAGCTCCTAACATGCATATTGTTAAAGTGTTAGAGAAAACATTCATGTTGTAATAAACCGATAAGCCAAAGGACAATATGGTTTTTGATATGACATGGGTAAAAGAATGATAATGTCATAACCTTAAGATTGGAATGAAAAATAAGCACAAAAGGGATATTTTTATGATATGGTGAGATAAGTCTATCCGGTCACTATGTTAGACATATACGTGAACCCCAGCTCTTCCATGTATGGTCTTCATGAGCTGTGACGGAAAATGATGACCAAAGGTCATGGAGATGCGGACCTGAGGTTAGTAACATGACTAGGTTAGGTCAAATAAAATAACTCGGGTGGGGAATCACGAGGGGGTACACATACGAAGTAATAACTACTTGACGTGGACATGTGTTTCAGGGTTACGATACACTTGCCGACCAGTGTGTGTGGAAGTGCTCGGAAAGCTCAACGCTGTGAGTCAAACACCTTCCCTTTTATTAAACTATTTTAGGAGTGTATTCAAGCTGTGTAAATGATTTGATGTAAATGCTTTTTAATGAATCTAGGTAGTCATGGTTTAAGGTACGTCTAGATCGATAGTGGGCGCTAGATACAGACTAATCATTAAAGTAAAGAGAGGATTGATAGGTAATGTTTTCAAAACCGAAACTAAGACCGAACCGGACGACATAAAGGTTTATTGGTTGGACAGGTCGGAATGGATTACGAACCATATGACGTCATAAATATTATAAATATTGTAAAAATATTTATAATACTACAAACACCCACCAGTCAAAAAAACATAGTCCAGTTTAACAAAATACAACCACAACCAAAGTTTAAAATTTAAACAACTATAAACCAAAACAACCATCACCTAAAGTTAAAATAAAAAAAACCATCACCATCAAGTTTTTATATATCGCCGTCAGTACATCACTATATCACCATCTTTTGTTTAAAGATGGTTATATACAGCATCATCAATTGTTATATAATCATCCTCTTCATTGATTTCTTCACCTATAATTTATAAAATTGACAAAAAACATAACATGGTAAATTACAAATTGAACATCCATTATACATCACATGATCATTGTATATAAAATTACTAACATTCGAATGATGCCGCTTGTAAACTAGAGCGGTTCAGGTTATTTGGTGGCTCTTCATTTAGCATGTTTTCTAACTCGTCAGAATCAAGTTCTCCTTCAACCACTTCAACAACCATCCGAAATTCAATTTTATGAATGCTTTCATAATCAACTGGATTATATGACCTTTTATACTCCTTGAGCCTAATTAAATCAAATGTTATTGTTCCAAAAAAGAACAAAATCACATAGACATATATGTACTTACAAAACCAAGCAATCAACTAAACTTACAAAACAAAGCAATTAAGTAAACTTACCATAAAACATGAAAACAAAATGATTCACAGCAGATTATAAATGCTTACTTTATCCCCATTATGATCAAGATGAAGTGCACTTTCATGAAACATATGAAGAGTAGTATAACATATTAGCTTACTTATTTTGTAAAAGTAAGTTGTAATGGATATACACGAGGTCATTAAGCCATTGATGCTCCAATTGAGTTCTCTTTTTTGTATGTATTCTTTCAAAAATGCTCCAATTTGTGTTCGCATTCCGATGAAGATGCAGTTTTACTCAAGATTCATACAACAAAAGATTGCAACTCTAGGACATCTTCACCAAACAATCTCCACCACTCATCTGGTTAAAAAAATCTTAGATTAATAATATAAATCATAATTTTAATACTAATCAAAGTTAAAGTAAATTACCCGGACGGGTAGTCGAACGGGAAGCAATAGCAAGTGGTCGAGCAAAACTGCCTTCTCGATCACGAAATTTGCATATTTGATTTGTAAGCTTTATTGAATCTACACTTCACTTGTTTTCAATCATATCAAGAACCCCTCCAAATGCCTCTTTCTTTTCCATAGTACATCAATAATATCAGTATGTTGCATATAGTTATATTCTTTGTATATTTTATTACGATATGTGGTAAAAAATCATTTTTCTGATATTCATTTCTAAATTATTAAAATATGATGTTTTTCTTCTGCCTTTGAAGATTGGGGCATCAAAATACATAATAGGGAAATCTTGAACTGAAAACCAATCCGGCAAAGGCGGATTGGCAAGTGCTGCCCCCGGCATTGGAAAGACCTGACGAAGAACCATGTTTAGGCTTATCGGATTAGCTGTTGGACGGAATGCGTAAGTTTTATTGGATCTACATTTAACCAATAAGCACATGCATGAAGGCTCCTCCGTAACATCCTATCCCGAAGTGCATTAATAATATTGGTATATTGCTTATAGTTACATTCCTTGTTGTGAAACAACTCTTCAATATCTTTCCTTGCTCTATACATACCTTCATACACAAACCCTAAGGAAGGCTTTTCATCAGAGTCACATATATACAAAAGCCTCACATCTAATCAGACCCATATTCTTCACGGTTATTAAATGGTTTTTCCAAAATCTATCATCTAAGATGATAAGCCTAACATCCTTAGCTCTTGGTAATTTCAAGACCTTCTTGAAGTCATTAGAAGTCACCATAGCTTACAAATCTAATTTATGATCATATAAACTTTTTAATGTAATCAATGATGTGTGACCTTTCGTATTTTTTTTCTTGTTAATTATTTGTTAATTTCTGTTATCTCTTGCATGTGTTATGTGGTTATTAATACAAATACAAGGGCTTATTTGTAATTGTATCAATCTTGATTTTATTAGTATTTTTATAACTTGGTTTGTTATTAAATAATCAAGTTAAAAATAAAATAGAGATAATAAAAATAATAATAATGATAAATATAAAAATAATAATAATGATAATAATAAAAAATAGTAATAATGATAATAATAATCCTAATATTTGGTAACTTACAAAATAAATAAGAATAATAAAAATTTATTTATTTAAAATTTAGAAAACTTGTATTTAAATAACTTTGGGCATAAAATAATAACTTACCAACTGCAGGGACCGAAGGGTAAAATATTAAAACCAAACCAAACCCACCCCCCCCCCCCCCCCCCCCCGGTTTCCGGCCACTGCTCTGGCCGAGCTCCGGCCAACCCAAAACTTAAGTTTTAAGACCCCAAATCGAGTCATTCGAACAGTGGAACTGTTTCGAACCCACATATGAACATTAATTTGATTTTAATCTCGGTTTGATTAGCCAGTGAACTTGTAATCGAAAGCTTCACGAAACAAAACCGTTTCAACACTTTGAACTATGTTATCAATGCAATTAAACATGTACAAACGTTCATCTAATCATATCGAAGTTACTGGTATGATTAATTACATTGATAACAGCCTTTAACCCAATCAACGTTCACCCGTAACCTCTGATTGTAAATTAATCTTATTAGACTCGAATCGGTTGTCATTGAGGTACATAAACAGAGGGGAAAACTTCAAATCGACTTTCTTAAGCTCTCTGCACTGTTAATTTTACCGAAACACACACACACATCATAATTTGATCCGACAACTGTCGCGACACTAGCGTGAGTCGTATACATCGAGTCCATAATCAAATCAGGTAATTCAACTGGGTGTTACATTTGGTTTTACATGAGGAACAAAAGCCCCATGGTTAATTCCATTATCGGCTGCGAATTCAAGCTCAAGTGAATCGATTTTGAAGTTAGGGTTCTTAGTGGATTTGGGGGAAATTTTCTGAAATAGCTTATAACATTTGTTTTGTGTTTCAAGACACCAGTTAGGCAGAGGGCCCGGGTTCGAACCGAGACCCTGCTATATTTTTCTTTTTTTTAAATCTCTTTTTTTATAAAAAGTGTTTATCTTATTATTAATAAGCCTCTAAATTTTTAGTTAAATCGTATCGTTACGTTCCCACTAATAAAGCCAAATAATAAGAATGTATATATACATTATCAAATTTTTAAACCAAGAACCCCGACTACAATTGGAAATCTAGCCTTCGTGTATCATCTTTTGACCCTTGTAATTACATTCTAAATCTTGGAACGTACGTTTTAGGCCAATTGTGAAGACATCGTTGGAATTACCTTATTCTTATTTTTCCTTGCACGCCTTATATCATGTGAGTTTTCAATACCCTATTTTACTTTATTTCACACATTTGGGGTGAAACATGTTAACTTTATTAAAAGCACACTTGTAAAGACGTTTGTACTCTTGTAACACACGTGCAATTCATCTTATATTTGTCATGGTTATTTGGAATCTTGTAATTATTATGTGATCGACACTTGTAAACATAATCATTAATTATTGCTAGCCTAGCGACGTCATAGATCTATGGGCCTGACAAGCCTATTTGGTACTAAAGCCGAGGTTATTACCTGCTCCTGATGACGTATTCTTGATCATCATAGGAACCAAGTACACTTAGCTAATCGTATATTATTCGTTGTGGCCTTTATCAAGGTTTGATTGTTACATTTGTTATCCATTTTCATTTGCATTATCCTTTAACATATGACATGAATTGTCATCTTAATGTTTATATATTTATGTATGTTCAACCTATGAAAACTCACCAACATTATATGTTGACCATATTTTTAACATGTTTTAGGTAATGATCCCGCTTAGTATTACTCTTGAAGACTTGTAAACATCTAGGATTAGACCTAGTGAATAATAAAAGGGCATATTTTTTACTTGATGCCAAATTAAACTTATGTTATGTTGGTTGTTTTGAGACTTATGATTTATAATTGTGTATGTCATGAATTTGGTATTTAATAATATTTACACTTTGAATTAGTGTTGTGTGGCATGAACAATCTTAACCCTCACATCTCAACGTTTTCGCCGTTAAGGTTATAGGGATTTAGGTTATTAGAAATGGTGACCTAGACTGGTTAACATAGGGACCCTTTTCCATTAGCATTCTTTATGATTTTGTAAGTCTACTTATATGCTTATCACATGATGTTCCATGCTACATGATGAACCCCTTATGTGCTATTTGACTTTACTTAGCAAATTGTGTCTTAGGTGTTCGACTTGAATGACAAAAACCCTAATCTTGTATACCCTCCCCCCCCCCTAACTTTCTAATCCTCTTTATCTGCTCTTAGTTCTATCACGCCTAGTCTATCTCTAAAACTTATTCTCGACTACGTTTGGAATCTTAAGCATCATATCAAGTGGATAGAATTCTTTAGACACTATGTCTAAATCTTGAAAATATCATCAAGGTTTTAATTCTAATAGCCTATAGGGAAGTGTGTGACACATAAACACCTGTATTCTGGATTTCCTGGCAAAAAGCCATCGGGCTAAGGTAAGCATTTCGTATAAATCCCACTGTGGGACTGTTATGCTTACCTGGGATTTCCGAAATGAGTGATAAATTATGGTCAACATACACATGTTCCCCAAGGTAAATTGGAATTAAGTCACCTTGACGTGTCAACGTTCCTATTGGTTGGGTTACCAAATGGAACCATCATGTATACGTTTGTAAATTTCAATTATTCATGTCTAATTGAACTGGTTTTATCTCCAAAACTCTAATATCTGCTCTATTTTTCTGTTTACAATGTCTCGTCATCATGGAAAGCGTGGTAGCTCCAACCGTATGATTGCCCGACAAATGGCTATTGTTCTTCCAACCATGGTCGCCGAATTAAGTAGCACCCCACTGGCTAACAATAGTAACAATGTGAATGGGAACAATGGTGGGGGTGATAACAATGGCCAAGGTGAAAACAGTAATAACCAAGGAGGGAATCACCGAACCTGTACTTTCAAACACTTTAATTCTTGTAAACCCACTAGTTTTAGTGGGAAGGAGGGAGCCACTGGACTTCTTGAGTGGTTCGAAAGCATGGAGAACACTTTCATTAATAGTGAGTGTCCCGAAGAGCTCAAGGTTCGTTATGCTGCGAGTGTCCTTCAACAACGGGCACTTACCTGGTGGAATAGTGAAAAGAGAAATCGAGGTGCGGAAGTGGCCTTGGCACTCACTTGGGAAGAATTCAAGAATGTCATGATCCAAAAGTTTTGTCCAAGGAGTGAATTGCAAAAGCTGGAGGAAGAATTTTGGAACCTCAAGTAAGATAGTGGCAACCACTTGACTTACTCCACCCGGCATCATGAATTGAGTATGCTTTTACCGCATATGGTGGATACTGTACCCTATAACATTGAAAAGTTTATCAAAGGAGTACCACCACAAATTCAAGATGCTGTTGTGGGGAGTAGACCCATGACCCTGGAAGAAGCAATCAACATCTCCACGCAGCTCACCGAGAACCACATAAGGGCTGGCACTTTGACGGTGAAGGGTACAAAACCAGCTGCAAAGGTGACTCCCGAGTCGACGAAGGAGGTGAAGGCTGAATCCTCGTTAAGGGTAAGAAGCGTAAGTTTACCCCTGCCCGCAACTTTGCTGTGACAGCACCCAATGCCCCATAAAAACAAGCTGCCATTGCCAACCAATACCCTATTGCTAGAGCTTATACTGGTCCACATCTGATGTGCAATACCTGCAAGTATCATCATGCGGGCAATAATCCATGCCGAATTTGCTCACTCTGTGGGAAATATGGGCATTTGGTGGCTACATGTCATCGTGCACCCAAAAACGCCGCTATGGTCGCTAACCGAGCTTGCTACAATTGTGGCGAAACTGGTCATTTTCGTCCACAATGCCCTCGTCTTGCGGGGAATGTTCCACCAGCTCGAGGACGGGCTTTCAACATCAATGCAAATCAAGCGAAAGCAAATACGATGTGGTGAATGGTACGTCATTCTTTTTCTTTACTCGAACTTTTGGTGACTAAAATTCCAACCTTGCTTTCCATGTACCAATGATAGCTCTATATCAGAACGGTATATTCTTTGAAAATAATTGCTTTGCGTCTGTACTGTTTAAGTCGGGAGCAGATAAGAGTTTTGTGTCCTTAAAAACTAGAAAAATCCTTTACGGTCGAAGTCGCTGATGGAAAATCTATCGTGTTGACGTCGTCATACGTGATTGTCTTGAGCCTTAACGGGCACAAATTTCCTATTGACTTTATTCCTATGCAACTGGGAGTTCGAAATCATTATTGGCATGGATTGGTTAGCCAAACACTATACGGAAATCATTTGCTTCGAGAAGTGCATTCGAATTCCACTACATTCGGGTGATACACTAAAAGTTTTTAGGAAGAGATCGTCTAAAGGACTCAAGCTTATGTCGTGTATTAAGGCCCGAAAGTGCTTGAGTAAGAATACATAGCCTTTATGGCTTATGTAGTCAACAGGAAAGCCAAGGGGAAGGAACTTAAGGATATTCCCATTGTACGAGACTTTCCAGATGTGTTTCCTGAAGATCTTAGTGGATTACCCCCCGTTCGAGAGGTTGAGTTTAAGATTGATCTGATTCTTGGTGCAAACCCTGTGGCGAAGTCACCTTATCGTCTTGCACCTTCGTAAATGCAAGAACTAGCCAGTCAACTACAAGAATTGACTGATAAAGGTTTCATTCGTCCTAGCTCTTCACCATGGAGTGCACCTGTGCTATTCGTGAAGAAGAAAGATGGTTCGTTTCGCATGTTTATCGACTATCGAGAACTCAACAAACTCACCATCAAAAACCGATACCCTCTCCCTCGAATCGATTACCTCTTTGATCAACTTCAAGGAGCTACGCAATTCTCGAAGATCGATTTACGCTCTGGATATCATCAATTACGAGTCCATGACAATGATATTCCAAAAACCACTTTTCGTACTTGATATGGACATTATGAGTTCATGGTTATGCCTTTTGGTTTGACTAATGCTCCTGCTGTTTTCATGGATCTCATGAATTGGGTATGTGAACTGTACTTGGACAAATTCGTGATTGTGTTCATCGATGATATTCTCATCAATTCCAAGACGAAAACCAACCACGAGTTGCACTTGCCACAAGTTCTTGAACTTTTGAAGAAGGAACAACTGTACGCCAAGTTCTCTAAGTGCGAATTTTGGCTTGAAGAAGTTTAATTTCTAGGTCATGTGGTGAATAGCCAAGGAATTCACGTCAACCCTACTAAAATAGAAGCCGTGAAAAACTGGTGTGTTCCCACGACCCCAACTGAAGTCCGCTCTTTTCTTGGATTAGGGGGTTACTACCGTAGGTTCATTGCAAATTTCTCAAAGATTGTGAAACCACTTACGGCGCTAACCCAGAAGAATAGACTTTTTGAATGGGGACCTGAACAAGAAGAGGCTTTCGAGACTCTAAAATGCAAGTTATGTAATGCTCCTATTCTAACTCTTCCTGATGGAAATGGTGATTTTACTATGTACTGTGATGCGTCTAGTCAAGGCCTTGGTTGTGTTCTCATGCAACGAGGAAAGGTCATAGCATACGCGTCGAGACAAGTGAAGGTTCATGAAGTGAACTACACAACCCATGATCTTGAACTTGGTGCCGTGGTTTTTTCCTTAAAGATTTGGAGGCACTACTTTATGGGACGCAATGCATAGTCTACACCAATCACAAGAGCCTTCAACACATGTTCAATCAAAAGGATCTCAACATGAGGCAACGGCATTGGGTTGAGTTGATTAGCGACTACGACTGTGACATTCGTTATAATCCTAGAATGGCGAATGTTGTAGCCGACGCGCTGAGTCGCAAGATCCACAATAAGACTGTCTGACTTCAAGAAATTCGAGATCGAAGATAATGGTTTGACACACTGGGGAGAATTTGATACTGAGATTCACGTGGATGTCAACGAGGCTACTATCATGCTTCAAAATATAAGAATTGATAGTGACCTCTAGTTTTGCATCCGCGAGGCTTAACAAGCGGCATTAACTGAGGAAAGGAAGGATGAAGAACTAGCATTTAACGTTCGGTCACAACTGGAAACAAAACCGAATGGCATGTTGTATTTCTTGAACCGACTTTGGATTCCAAATCGCGATAACCTTCGTAACTTCATCATGAATGAAGCTCATCAAACACGTTATTCTATTCAACCTGGGTCCGATAAGATGTATATGGATCTGCGTGGCCAATATTGGTGGCCAGGGATTAAGAAAGATATCTCTTCTTATGTAGCAAAATGCCTCACGTGTGCAAGGGTCAAAGAGGAACATCAACGGCCTAGTGGCTAACTTGAGCAACCCGAAATCCCTATGTGGAAATGGGAGCATATATCCATGGATTTCGTAACCAAGTTACCTCGTACTCCTCGTGGCCATGATAGTATATGGGTGCTTGTTGATCGTTTGACCAAAACAGCACATTTCATACCAATACGAGACACTTACAAAGTTTCAAAATTGGCTCGTATTTACATTGATGAGATTGTGAGTCGTCACGGCGTGCCTTTACACATCATATCCGATAAAGATGCTCGTTTCACTTCACACTTTTGGTCTTCTATGCAAGAACTCTTGGGTACCCAATTGGATTTAAGCACGGCTTACCATCCTCAAACGGACGGTCAAACCTAGCGAACCATTCAAACCCTTAAGGATTTGCTATGACTTTATGTTCTTGGCTTTGGTGGTGACTAGGATACGCATTTACCGTTAGCGAAATTCTCTTATAACAACAGTTACCACTCAAGTATTAAGATGGCACCATTCGAAGCTCTTTACGGTCGAAAATGTCGTTCTCCGATTTGCTGGATGACATTGGTGAAAATTTCATTACCGGGTCCAGAACTCATTCAAGAAACGACCGATAAAGTCTCCAAAATCCGTAATAACCTTGAGGTGGCTAGAAATCGACAAAAGAGTTACGTGGATAAAAGACGCAAGTCATTGGAGTTTCAAGTCAATGACATGGTTCTTCTTAAGGTCTCACCATGGAAGGGCGTTGTTCGCTTTGGGAAGAAGGGTAAGTTAGCTCCACGGTTTGTAGGACCTTTCAAGATTCTGAAAAGAGTTGGGAAAGTGGCTTATAAACTGGAACTACTTTCTGAACTTAGCGGGGTTCATCCTATCTTCCATGTTTCAAACTTAAGAAAATGTTTGGCCGATGAAAATTTGCATGTCCCTTTGGAGGAGATTCAAATAGACGAGTCCTTGCATTTTGTAGAGAAACCCGTCGAGATTATGGATCGAACATTGAAGAAGACCCGAACAACTACCACGCCAATTGTCAAAGTTCGTTGGGAAAATAAACGTGGAGTCGAGTTCACCTGGAAACGCGAGGATTACATGAGAAAGAAACACCCGCATCTGTTTGTCTAAGTCCTATCTTTAATTTCGGGTCGAAATTTTTTAAAGTTGGGGAGATTGTGACCTTTCGTATTTTTTTTTGTTAATTATTTGTTAATTTCCGTTATCTCTTGCATGTGTTATGGGTTATTAATACAAATACAAGGGCTTATTTGTAATTGTATCAATCTTGATTTTATTAGTATTTTTATAACTTGGTTCGTTATTAAATAATCAAGTTAAAAATAAAATAGAGATAATAAAAAATAATATAATGATAAATATAAAAATAATAATAATGATAATAATAAAAATAGTAATAATGATAATAATAATCCTAATATTGGTAACTTATATAATAAATAAGAATAATAAAATTTTATTTATTTAAAATTTAGAAAACTTGTATTTAAGTAACTTTGGCATAAAATAATAATTTACCAACTGCAGGGACCAAAGGGTAAAATATTAAAACCAAACCCAACCCCACCCCCCCCCCCTGTTTTTTCAGCCACTGCTCCGGCCGAGCTCCGGCCAACCCCAAAACTTAAGTTTTAAGACCCCAAATCCAGTCATTCGAACCGTGGAACTGTTTCGAACCCACATATGAACATTAATTTGATTTTAATCTCGATTTGATTAGCCAGTGAACCTGTAACTGAAAGCTTCACGAAACAAAACCGTTTTAACCCTTTAAACTATGTTATCAATGCAATTAAACGTGTACAAATGTTCATTTAATCATATCAAAGTTACTGGTATGATTAATTACATTTATAACAGCCTTTAACCCAATCAACGTTCACTCGTAACCTCCGATTGTAAATTAATCTTATTAGACTCGAATCGGTTGTCATTGAGGTATATAAACAGAGGGGACAACTTCAAATCGACTTTCTTAAGCTCTCTACACTGTTAATTTTACCAAAACACACACACACATCATAATTTGATCCGACAACCGTCGCGACACTAGCGTGAGTCGTATACAACGAGTCCACAATCAAATCAGGTAATTCAACTGGGTGTTGCATTCGGTTTTACATGAGGAACAAAAGCCCCATGGTTAATTCCATTATCGGCTGCGAATTCAAGCTCATTTGAATCGATTTTGAAGTTAGGGTTCTTAGTGGGTTTGGGGGAAATTTTCTGAAATAGCTTATAACATTTGTTTTGTGTTTCAAGACACCAGTTAGGGCTTGGCCCACCGGTTAACGCATATGAGTGATAGGCAAAGGGCCCGGGTTCGAACCCGAGACCCTGCTATATTTTTCTTTTTTTTTTAAATCTCTTTTTTTTATAAAAAGTGTTTATCTTATTATTAATCAGCCTCTAAATTTTTAGTTAAATCGTATCGTTACGTTCTCATTAATAAAGACAAATAATAAGAATGTATATATACATTATCAAATTTCTAAACCAAGAACCCCGACTACAATTGGAAATCTAGCCTTTGTGTATCATCTTTTGACCCTTGTAATTAAATTCTAAATCTTGGAATGTACGTTTTAGGCTAATTGTGAAGACATCGTTGGAATTACCTTATTCTTATTTTTCCTTGCACGCCTTATATCATGTGAGTTTTTCATACTCTATTTTACTTTATTTCACACATTTGTGGTGAAACATGTTAACTTTATTAAAAGCACACTTGTAAAGACGTTTGTTCTCTTGTTACACACGTGCAATTCATCTTATATTGTCATGGTTATTTGGAATCTTGTAATTATTATATGATCGACACTTATAAACATAATCATTAACTATTACTAGCCTAGCGACGTCATAGATCTATAGGCCTGACAAGCCTATTTGGTACTAAACCGAGGTTATCGCCGACTATGACGTATTCTTGATCATCGTTGTGGCCATATTTGTCAAGGTTTGATTGTTACATTTATTATCCATTTTTATTTGCATTATCCTTTAACCTATGACATGAATTGTCATCTTAATGTTTATATATTTATGTATGTTCAACCTATGAAAACTCACCAACATTATATGTTGACCGTATTTTTAACATGTTTCAGGTAATGATCCCGCTTAGTATTACTCTTGAAGACTTGTAAACATCTAGGATTGGACCTAGTGAATAATAAAAGAGTATATTTGTTACTTGATGTCAAATTAAACTTATGTTATGTTGATTGTTTTGAGACTTATGATTTATAATTATGTATGTCATGAATTTGGTATTTAATAATATTTACACTTTGAATTAGTGTATGAACAATCTTAACCCTCACATCTCAACGTTTCCGCCATTAAGGTTGGGGTGTGACATGATGTACCAAAACGAAGGGCCCCTGGAGGATAATTGTAACACCCCAACCTGAAATAGGCTGACGTGTCACGTTTACAGAATCAAAAACTAATAATTACAATATAACAAATTTTATGAATTATTAGTTATTAAAGGTACACTAAAATTTTAATCAATCTTTGTCTTTAATATGTCTTCTCATTTCTTCTAAGGTGCACACTCCTCACTCATAATCCCTGAAACCCCGAAAACCTGTTGTGGAGAAAGAATACGACTGAGCGAAATGCCCAGTGAACGGATATGCCAAATGAAGATAATACACAATTCTAACATATGAAATTTAAGATGAACAAAAGATGTTTGAACATAGTCATGGTTATTGTTTCAAAAACAAGATTAGTCAGTGAAACTTTTACTTATTATTTCAAAAATTCATGTAAACTTTTGTTAAAGACAATAACCGGCTTTAGAAATTTCGATAGAAAACTGGATGGATTAAAAAAATAAGTTTAACAGATTAAGTACAATTATAAATGTATACATATATATGTATATATGTATGTGTATATATATTTTTACAAAATTCAAGTGATAAGAGATTCTAAATCTACAAATTAAAATTTGTTATAGACTTAACAAAATTCATTTTAAAATATAAATATTTAAATATCATGTTTTTCATCATACGACTAAACATCAAAAGTTTAAAAGTTTAAAATCATTACTATAAGTAAATTTAAATATTAACCTTACTAAAGCTTGATGAAATAAAACTTATAGAAAATTTGATATTTTCACATAAAAATTTATATCTTAACAAATGACATGAATTGGTAGCATAGTAATGGTATAACACAATATGATAGCGTAACAACTATTAGAAAGACGAATAACATAACCCAATGGCGAAAAAAATACGAGGCGATAATATGAACATAGCAAAGACATGGAACAAGTGAATCATATCATAAGAGAGTACCCAGAGCCGAAAATCCAAAATCATCAGACATGCACATAGGGTAGCAGACCTATGTGCCGAAGGTGCGATGGATTGTGGGCATACACAACAGCCATCCACCATAAATCATACATATATCCTAGGATCGATCCATACGCCTCCTACATATCATATGGCTTATGTACCTCACCAGTACTAAATGGAGACGTTGTGATCTCAGCTCACCGTCACAGTTGGTGCCACGCCATTGATGCCGCAAGGTCGTGCCTGTAGTCACCCCTACAGGTAGGGACATGCTCGGGTACTAGAACACTAACAATTTGAGAACTCTAGAGGGTAGCATAACTACCGTAATGCATACCCAAAGTTATACCACATAAGTATGAAATTCTTATCATTTACCGAAACATGCAATAATGAGCATAAGCTAAATAATTCTATTGCATGGTAAAGTCAAGATACGAGCATAACAACACATGACTATCATGATAATCCAAACTAATCTGGAAGTCAGATCGGAGTAAAGAAGAACATACCAGATGCCTGAAGGCCAAACAGCTCATACAAGAAAAGGGTTAAGATATCCGTACCTTAGTTAATAAGCGACTAAGAAACATAAGTCTATGATGTCCTCGGTTAACTCGGTACCCTACACTTTAATTGAATTCTAAATTAGAATTTGATGGAATTTCATCATGTTGCTTGATTCGTTGGTTAAAAATATCCGATGGCAATGGTCCTTTAGGATTCCTAGTTGATTTTCGTTGTGTGTAAAGTATAATATCCATCCGAAAGGTCAAGGATTATTTATTAGTCGCCTGTTAGGCTATTTATTAATATGATAAATATACTTCTCTTATTTGTAAGTTTATAATCATTAGTAGTATATATTTACACCAAGGTTTTTATTTTCTTTTTCTTTGTTAACCAATTCCAAATTTTCTATCATCTGTCATATAAATCTATCATACTTATCTAAATATTTATTTATATAATAGTTTCATTAAACTAGACATTTATGTTACTGTACGAGTTAAGTAAACATTTATTTATAAATTTTAATAATGGGCTCTTGCTTTATTTCCTTTAAGACCATATAATAAAAAAGTAATTGTTTTTATAAAACCTAATGTAAATAATCTACATCTTTTTCCTAACTAATGAGAATAAATGTTTATATCTTAAGAAAACGCTTCATCCAAGTGAGGTATGAATATAATAATATAAATAAATACTTTGGCTCCTATTTGTTTTAAAGTTAAATGGCCACTTTATCATCTTCTTCCTCAAGTGAGGTATGAATTCGAACCCGTTGTCATAACATTGAAACATCGGAAATGAAACTTCAATCAATTTATCGTGATAAGAGCGTAAGAGGTTGTTTGTTACCTAAACACAACTGAAACAGTGGATCGGAGTACATGTGGGTGCTGGAATTTCGTTCGCGATGATGCGTTGACGGAGGTGGTCCTCCACAGATCAAAAGTATCAGAGTGTTTGGAGATGCTGACGGTTCCGCATAGAAGCCATGGTTTGTAAATCTAAAGTCATGGGGGTAGAATGAAACAAAGAGAGGTCGAAAGGGTGACCAAGTTTGGTTTTAAGGGTGAGGGTCTCAATGAATTTAACGTGAGTGCATGATAGGTCTCTTTAGTGCTGTCGATCTGCACAAACGAGGTACAGCATGACGACCCTCTCTGTTTCAGGAAGGAGAAGACCCATAGAATAAAAGGGGGGTTACCTGGATAAAAGAGTGACCCTTTTCCTTGACCCGGTCAAAATTTCTGTATCAATAACATGTTTATGATTTAATTTGATTTTGTAGGTTTATTATTATTATTGTTATTGTTATATTTTAATCGTCCTTTAACAGGCGATTAAACTATCTCAGAGATTTAAGTCATTTATTTATTTTAAGATTTCTTGTCATATTATTCATTTGATTAACTAATTACTATAGTTATATTTTATTGTCTTAAAAAAACCTAACATCACTTGTTAAATTACAATTGCTCTCTCTTTTTTTTTTTCATTTTTCTTTTTGGTTTTAACACCGTTATATCTATTAAATGCTTATTTACATTTTATTTTATTTTAGATTTTTTTATGACTATTTCAATAATTCTGTCCAACCTTGTCTTTTTCTAAACCAATTTAATGGCCACTTATGGTTATAAATGAAAACAGTCACTCAAGATGCAAGAGTTACCAAGTCAGCCACAAATGTTACACTGAGCTGCACAAGGAGACCAACAAATCAACAGATATCTCTCACATAAGAATGTTCATGTGGCCTTGTAATTAGTAGTATTACCAATAACAAAGTGAACAACATTAGCAGCACCAAGGTGTGTGGTAGCCATTTGTGCTTCATCTTTTTTATAACATTTCTCTTTACCCTTCTGAATACTTTTTTCAAATGCAGTTTTCATGAGATATTTAACATCAGCCAGAACCTTTAAACATGTTGCAACATTTCCTTTATTCCACCAAGGTGTTGTTTCATTCTACTAATGCCCCCTCCATGAACTATTTTATCACAAAACGTTCATATGTATATTTTTCTTCCTAATTCATCTTGACCTTCGGTAATGTATTAACATACTTATTTGCACGAAGGTTTGATTGAACACTAGATTGGGTTTACGATTGAAATTGAGGGTGTCCTTCACATTATGGTGTTCAATCCATGTTCTACAAAAACATAATTAATCAAATAAGGTTACTTGCTACAAAGTACTAACTTATTGTAAAGTGTGAACATAAACAGAAACATCATACAAATAACTTTAATAGTTCTAACAAGATAATGCAAATTTTTGAAGTTTACCCAATAAATGTTTTTGTAGTTCAAATATGTTGACAAGCTAAGCTTAATATAAGAAGTCTACCTAGTTACTAAATTAAAGACTAATTTCATAATAAAATCCAAACTTTCTACAAACTAAGTAGTAACAGAACAGAAGTACACCAAAATCAGGTAGTTTAAAGTCGATTGAAACACTAACCTTGAAGTCAACTGAAGAATCAAGAACACATGCATACAGGAACCGAAATTACTAACTTTGATGTCGATCCAACACTTACACACAACTACACAACCATCGTTTGACTAACTGTGGATATATTGTGGTCAAATTGCATGATGTTCTTTGATTTGAGCGGGATGAAGTGGTCGCTAAGAAATTTGATCGTTAGGTGCGGGAGTATGGAGAGTAAATGAGATGGGTTTTGGCAATTAGAGTTTAAGAAGTCATTCCCTAATTAAATGTTTTGTTTTTATATAAATATTAATTAGGGAAACACAATTTATTAAATCAGCCGGTTCAAGCACTGGCCAATGATTCCAGTCTGACCGCCGCACCACCACAACTGGCCGGTTTATACAAAAACAGCCAGCATACTCATAAGCGGACCGGCAAAATATCCACCGGTTCCCAATCAGACCGGTCGGAGCGGCCAGTCCGGTCTGGTTTGTAAATCATTGCTGGTAGGTAATACCAGGCTCAAACCTCGGGGTATATGTGCGCTTAGTTGGATCTATCTAGGTAGAAAAGCCACATTCTTTGGTTAATAATCAATCTGATGCTACGACGAAGATAGTGGATAGGATTGGACTGGTTCGAGGCCATAGTGAAAACTGTTGTTAGGACTAAGGAATAATGATAGTTTGAGGCCATAACAGTGATGTATATATAGCACTAGGGCTAGTCGAGGCCATAAGAGAAACTATGGATAAGGCTGAGCTAGATTGAAGACATGAAATTCGGTCGACCATTGTGCCGGTAACTTACCCTCCCATTGTTATCAAATAAAATCTGGAGTGGCATATATGTCAAAATTGATGCTCGTTGCGGCGAAGGTACATTTTATTTTGTTGATGTTTACTTGCACATTTGTTATGGTTGTCTAACACCATCACAGTTATCCACCATACACGGTCACCGCCATATTTCTCACCGCCGCCACCGCCGAGACAGTTCTCCACCGCCACTACCATCACCACCATAATTCTCTACCGCCGCCACCACCACCGCACTTCTCTACCACCACCACCACCACCGCACTTCTCCACCGCCACCACCTTCACAGTTATCCACCGACCACCACTGCACCTTTGACCACAATACCTACCATCATCAACCGCACCTTCAGTCAGAAAACTTATCACCATCGTCTGACTGAAACGCCAACCACCATGCCGACCAACATAACGCACCCACCATAGTCACTGCCGCCACCATCGTCACGCCGCCACCATAGTCACCGCCGCCACCACCATCACCACCGCCACCACTGTCATCGCCACCACCACTATCACCGCCATCACCACGATAATTATAGGTCGCATAGCTCAGTCAATGCCTCCATGATCAAGTCACGTAGCTCAGTCAATGCCTCCATGATCAAGTAGAGATCAAATCTTCAAATCACCACCTGTTGCAAACCACCACCACTGTCGACGAAGGTGGTGGAGTAGTGTGGTGGTGGTTTCTTTTGAGATGATCGGAACACAACCATAATGCACGTGGGGTCCTGATCGGAGAGGTAGTAACGGTGACGTCGGCGATTGTGATGCTATGGTTAAGGTGGTGGTCTGTTAGAGAATGTGATGGTGGTGATGCTGGTGGTGATGCTAGTGTTACGGTGGTGGTGGTGGGTGCCGGCGATGGTGGTGGTGGGTTGCCGGCAATGGTAGTGGTGGTGGTGGGTTACCAGCGATTGTAGTGGTTGTTGTGTTGCCGGCGATGGTGAAGCTTGCCGACGATGGTGGGGTGTTGATGGTAACATTATTTTGTCTTTTAGTCAGGGGATATCGTAGACTTTTCACACTTAACAAAAGTTAATGTCATGAACCAATCGTGTTACGAGTAGGTAAATAGTTAGAACCAAACCTGTAATTTCTCAAAAGTTGAAACCGATACTGCAATATGAACATACCACAAGGACCAATCGTGTAATTAACTCTAAAAAAATGTGATTTAAAAATAATTTGGACGTGCCCAGGTCGATCCCGTGTCTCCACCCTACTATTAATCTGGTTTAAGTTTGTTTTGAAAATTATAAAAACATTAATAACAAATTTTTCAAATCCTTAATAACCCTAAATTCAATCTGATTCCCAATTGATTGTCAATTGAAGGTTGTTAATGAAATCAACCTTAGGGCTTTGATTCCCTATATACAAACGAGTGTGTATGTGTGTCGAATTACTTGATTAAGATCGACTTGATGATGATTAATAGAAAGAATAATGCGACAGAAGGGAGATGATGATGATGTTCTACTACAATTAACCATGCGTGAAGCTTCAAATGATGATGAGGAATGTAAGCCCTCGATCAATTTCGATTGAACTTGTTCAAAATGCGAAGCTCGACTAGTTGCAAATTCGAGTGGTTGATGGTGATCGAACTCGATGGGTGTGTATGTTTCAGTAGCCATTGACAGTTTAGAGATGTTAAACGAGTTGAATGGAATGTTTCCCCTCGTTTATATAGACACAGTTTAATCGGTTTCAAGATCAGTGAGTTAAATATTTGATTCTGGAGTTCCAAGATTGGTTTGATGTTGATTTCACTGTTTCAATATAAATTAAACGAAGGTTTGAATTTACAAAGATCTCATGAGCGTTTTAGTTTGAACAATTCAATCATTCAAGTTGTAAAGTTATAGTTTTTATTTGAGTTTCGATTTTGAGGTTGAACATCACATATCAGTTTGTATGATTGAATTGAAACCGTGTGCGAGTTCCAATCTTGGTCACAAAGGGAAAAGAGCGGTTGATTTGATTGATTTTATCAGATTTTGGGGGTTTCGAATGTCGCCGGAGTAATGGCCAGAGATTTGGTCGAAGAGATTGTCGACGAGGAAGTTGTTGCGTTTAAAAGATATTTACACTTTTGGTCCTTGTAGTTTTAGTATGTTATAGTTTTTTATAGACCTTTTAAAATTAAGTTCTAAAAATTACGATTTCAACCCAAACTTTATAAAAACCTTAATTTTTAATTATTAACAAATTATTACTATATAAAACCTTATAATTTTATTAATCTTATAAAACTTTACAATTTAATTATTTATTTTAATTAAATAATTAAGATCTCATAATTAATAATAACACTTTATAAATTTATATAAACTTGTTTTATATTATAATTTTATTAAATTTAATAAATAACATAATTATTGTATTTGAAACACTAAAATAAACAAAATATTTAAATAATAGATTTGATTTACACAACTGACCAAACATGTTCGGGTTCGGGTTCGGGTTTACAATTTGAAATGGGTCAAACATTACGCATATGATTGAGTCATATAATAACTTCATAAAGTTATTTTGCCCTATTTGCTTGGTTGGAAGTTTTGATAAGTAGCAGTTAAGAATAACTTCTTAATGACTTGAACCTACGCATTCAGGTTCTGGGGATTTCGTTTTGCTTCATCAAGATCTTTATAACCACCAAAGTTATCAAAATATTTTTTTAATTTTGTTTTTTGTTGTATCGGTTTGCACAATCCACTTGGATCTCCTGCTTATTTCCAACTTAGTGCTCTGTGTTATGAATACTTTGTAGGTCAAAATAGTTATATAAAAGGAAGCAATTAGAAAATAACTAAAAGATATGAAATTGAAATACAAACAAAACATTTTGAATTTCGATCTCATATATAGTATTTAGAAAAAATCAGTAGTTAGTAAGTTCCTTCTTAAATCTTATTTTATGTCAAAATAATCAACAATATACATTTGTTGGGTACATTACTAACTTAATACAAAGGGTGTTCCCGTGAGCTTTAGTTTCGAGTCACTTTATGTAAGATTTATCTATACGTTACAACTTGAATCCCGATTCCATAACCAGTCACTGCTTGACCACACGACAAAGCCTGGTTCAATACTAATTGAAGCAAACAAAGTAGATGTCCACTTGAACGAACTAAGAGTTACACATGAATCTCTAGTGTCACTAAGCGATTTCAGTGGATGAACATTTCCCACATCTTAGTAGGGATTTGTAGATTCAAGCTTAGGTGATCTCTCTATTTCCTTAGTTCTCCTATTCATCTAGCTCAACCTTTGCTTTCGGACCAAGGCCCACCTAATTTTCTTTATCTATGGCCCATTAGTCCATTACCTCCAACAGTCCAACACTCCAACCTGCGCATTCACAAATCACATCGGTCAAATTACACTTGCACAATTGCTTACTAAATTTAATAAACTAGGTGGTAATTACTTATTTAAAGTCAATTTAATTTCTAGTTAATTTAGTAAAAAAAACACTAGGTACGTTAATAATTTTGATATTTGGTAATAAGCTTTTAGAAGGTTGTAAAAAGTTGAGAAATAAATAAAGGTCATTTGAATAAAATATTATAAATTATTAAGTTTGCTTATGTATATAGTAACTAAGATAAAAGTTAGGAATTAAGAAATACAACTTGATCCGTAACAAATAAGTATAAATAACAAGATTATAAATAAAAGTAGTAATTGAATCATTATTTGTAGCTTGATAATCTTAAACAGATAAGTATAAATAATAAGATTATAATAAGTACAAATTAAGATTTTATCTTCATATGCAAAATTACATAACTATCCCTTTTAATAATAGATGATTTAATATTTTAAATTAATAAAGCTAACTTTATTGGATTAAAATTATAATATTTTAAAACCACGAGTGAGCCATATATAGAATAAAGTGAGGTTATTCTACAAAGTGTATTTTTGTTAAAAAGTGTGAGAAGACACAATGAGACTAAAAAAATCACAAAAAAATTATATATCACAACCTAAATCGAATTTCAAAAAAGTACTTCGGAGTCTCTATTTCTCTCGTCGTCCTCTTTCAGAAAAAATAAAAAAAAAGTAAAAAAAATTTCATTGTGTCTTTTATGACACAATGACGTCATTGTGTCTTTCATAATGACACAATGACGTCATTGTGTCTTTCATAATTTCATTGTGTCATTTATGAAAGACACAATAAAAAAAAGTTAATTTTTTTTTTCATTTATTTTTTTCTTAGTGAAGACGGCTAGGGGAACAAAAGCTCGGAATTACTTTTTTGAAATTCGGTTTACATTGTGAGATATAATTTTTTTTGTGACTTTTTTGACTCATTGTGTCTTCTCACACTTTGTAGCAAAAATACATTTTGTATTTGAACCTCTTTCTATAGAATAAGTATTTTTTGTATAAAAATAACAAATGTGATTAAATCACAAGGAGAAAAACAACAATACGCTCTTATATTTTTATAAATTTCCTCGTGACAAGGTTACTAGGTGTTATAAGAATTCACTTAATAAAATCATGATTTAAATTAAGAGCTAATTGCCCAAATGGTCCTTGTGATTTTATGATATTGCATATTTAATCTTTAGAAATGAAAAATTACAAACTTAATCCAAAGTTTTGTAAACCTATTGTACATTTAGTCCCAACAATAAGTTTTTTGTTAAGCCATTTTAAAATGACTAATGTGTCCTCACCATTATAAATATTGAAATAATAATTAAATTATGAACCCATTTATAAATATTAAAATAATAAAATAAAACTAATATATATAAGATTTCTCTCTCTGGTCTCTCTTTCTCTCTCTTCAACCACACATAAACACAATCAAAATCTTGTTTCTATCACTTTCTAAATCTAAAATTTGATTCTTGTTGCTCGTGTGATATGGATTCGAGGGTTGAAAGGTGTTACCTGATTGATCCCTAAGTGGTTGTATGGTTCGCGAAATGTTTGTTAAAGGAATTGAAATCTTGAATGGAATTCTTTGAAAATTAATGTTGTGTTTGGTTCATAGATTTGATAAAAGAAATTAGAATTCTTGAAACTTTGTTTTTTCATTTCCCCCATATGTGCCTGAAACATCCCATCGGCGGTATCCTTGAAATCACCAGTACACGCCCCATCGGTAAACACCCCATCGGCGATATCCCTGAAACCAACATCGTCTTCATCGTCTCAATAAACAACACATCGACTACCACAAAATCAAACCTGGATCGACCTAGACTTGTGTATCTATGAATCTTGTGAACCCAGATTTGCATTCATGTTTGATTTTTGTGAATGATTTTGTTTTGATTTCAATTTTATCTTCCAGATACGTGGATGATTTATGTGTTCATGAACGAATTCTATGTTTGATTTGTGTTTATGATTTTAGGTGAGGGTGCTTATGGTAATTTTAAAACATTCCAATGGAATGTTTAGAATTTCCTCAAGGTAGTGGAGAATTTCAAATTCCATTGAATAATTGAATATTTTCCTATTACAATTACTATTTCATTTGCTAACCAAACACAATTTTTAATTTTTATTCTAATTCCAATTTAATTCCAAAATTCTGTTAAGCAAACGGACCCTAAGTGAATCTAGCCAACCTAATTATTAGAGTAAATTATACGGATCGTCCCTGAGTTTTTTCAAATTTCACTTTTTATCTCTATGATTGAAAATTTATAGGTTTAGTCCTAAGATTTAAGAAAATGTAACACTTTTAGTCCCTATAATTAACGTTCGTTAAAACCAGGGACGAAAAGTGTTACATATTTTTAAATCTTAGGATTAAACTTGTAATTTTTCAATCCTAGAAACAAAGGTGAAATTTGAGCAAATCTCATGGACGACCCGTTTAATTAACTCTAATTATTATCTTAATATATTTATACTAGCTTTAGTAAACTCATGTATTACACGGGTTGAATAAATAAATATTAAATAAAATAAAAATTATTACTTATAAAACGATAGACTAAGACATGATATGATTGAAATTATGTATAAGTAATAACTATAAGTAATAAAACAATAATACGAACTTTTTATTTTTTTTTTGTTTTTTCAAAGATAAATTAAACATTTGTTTCAAAATAACGTTTTAAATTGTTTTTTATTTTTAAATTTTTTCTTACTATAACTCCCTATTTTAATTATTTTGTTTTATAAAAAAATTATTTAAAAAACCAATTTTAAAATATTACATAAAAATAGTTTTATTTTTTAGAAAAAATTCTTTTTATAAAAAACTATCTCTATTGAAATAACATTAATAAAAAGTTCTCTTTCTTAATTTATTAAGAAACTAATTATAATGTCAAAATAAATAAATAATAGTATTAGTATTTAATGTTGTTATTTAATAGAAGAGAGAGACGGAAAAAGTTTGATGAGGGTGAATGTGATGCTGACATGTGGCACCCCCATTTACCATTTTATTAGAGTAGGAAGATTAGTAAGAACATATTTGTCATTTCAGATAAGTTTAACAGAAAACTTAACTCGTTCATGTTGGGGACTAAATGTGCAACTCAATTATAAAAATTTGGACTAAGTTTATATTTTTTTCATTTCTAGGACTAAACATGCAATATTATCAAACCATAAGGATGATTTATGTAATTTTCTCTTAAATTAAAAACATTCATGGTCGAAATTAATAATAAAAAAGGTCAAACATCATAAATAATTTACACATTACTTTCTTTTCATGTAAAGATTCATCATATATATATACGTCTAGACATTCTGTCTTTTTCATTCTTGTTATCTAGTTTTCAATCGTTTGTTTTGTTACATTGCCCTGATTGTATACCATAGATTTGGATTATAGCTTTGTTAAACACATGATAAGAATTAGGTTTGTGCTCATGACATGTTACTAATGTTACACGTGTGATTTATTGTTTAGGTGTTAACGTGACACTCTAGGTATAGTTGACATTGGTCTTGAGTTGAACAATATAGGCCCGCATGACTTGTTAGAAACCATTACATGATTCTCTTTACAATGTCTTTAAAGGCAATATAAGTTGCTTAATTTGTACATCTATTATCTTCCTTGACGAAAATCTCATCTATTGGTCATATTCTACTTGCCATTTCTCGTTTAATGATAAATTGAATAGAAGATTGTCACCAACGCTATTGCTAAGGTACCACAGATTTGTAATATTTTTCTTGTATCATATTACTCTCCATCTTGTGGCATTGTTTTTGTTGAAGGTTTAAACTAAATTAATTAGTATGTGTATGTATATATGTTATTATAAGTTTAATGCGACAATTGTATAATTATGTTTAGTATAGGTAAGTTAGTTATTGCTTGATGGTTAAGTAACCCGGTTAGGACCCGTGGATAACCCGCTAAATTTGTATGTATAAATACCATGTAAACCCTACATTTGTACTTGATGAATCATTTTGTACATAGTCAAATTCTCTGAAGTTCATCGTATTCTTACATGTGTATCGATCCCTCTATACCCAACAGTTTTATTGTGATAACACGAGCGTTATGTATTTAACTTCTAACCTCGTACAACAACCAAATCAAACATGTAGTAATAGATTCATGTAGAACGTATATGCTCCTTTTAGATAGATTTTGTGATACATGTTCCGTTATCACATCAACTTGTAGGTATATTTACTAAGAGACAATTTAGATTCGTATTCGAGGCTCAAATACGTATTTTTAGTTTAAATCTCTTTTATTATCTTTTATACATTAATTAAAAAATACAATTTTACCTTTATTTACTGTTATAACATACACAAATTAATAAAACAAATTGATGTCACTTGTCTAAAACAAACAGTTTGGGAAAGCAGCTTTGATTAAAGTAAAAGAAAGCGAGGGAAAAAAAAGATGTTTACAATTCATTCACTTTTATATCCGTTTTCTTTCTGAAGATTTATAATTTCTACTTTTTAAATAATTTTCTAAACACTTTTTCAATAAACCGTGAACATATAATCATAATTTATTAAACGCTGCTTTCAGTGCTGAGTGCTTTTCTTTGACCCAAATTTGATCTCTGGTAATGACACTATTTAAAAATAATAATAATAAAATAATAAAAATTTGATGGTACGAACAAAAATATAATATTTAAACAAAGGCTGAATTTACATTATTAGATAGCGTTTGATACGTAGTAATGAAAGGCGTAATGGAATAAATCATTTAGAGTGAATGAAAAATTCATATTTGATTAATGAATTTAATGGAATGAATCATTACATAGTTTATTTTATTCACTTAAATTCATTTCATCCACCCTCCTTTTATTTCATTCCATCATTAGTCACCAACACCACCCACTCACCCACCACAACAACCACCACCGACGACCAATATCGTTTGTCACCGGCAACCACCACCGACCACCGGCCACCCTCATCGCTGCCAACCACCGGCCACCGGCCAATAGCCACTCGTGGCGCCGCCAACCACCGGCCACCACCGCCACAGGGAACATCGCCGCTGGAAACCATCGCCAGCCACCGTCGCCATCGGAAACCACCAAAGGCCACCGTCGCCGCCGGAAACTACCGAAGGCCACCGTCGCCGCCTGAAACCACCGCATGGCGACCGCCGTGAGTCGGAAACCACTGAAGGCCACCATTGCCGCCGGAAACCACCGCCGGCGACCGCCGGCCACCACCGCCGCAGGAAACTATAGCTTCCGAAAACCACCGCCGGCCACCACCATCGCTAGAAACCACCGTCGGCCACCACCGCCTCTGGAAACCACCGCCGGCCACCACCACCGCCCGCCATCACCATCATAACTACTTTTACATTTTATTATTTTGTTTTTCATACTTAACAAACAACACAAAGTAATGATTCATTTATTCCTATATGATAACCAAACAAAACAATAGAATGCAATGATTCATTTCATTCTCTTATGCATTACATTCACTCTTTCATTCCATTTTTTTTTTCATTTCATTATCCTACACCAAACAGGCCCTTACACATCTATTTTGTGGTGGAATAGAAAAATAAAACCACTAAGAAGAACTCTATATAATAATAAACTATTTCTATAATAAAGTAAGCTTTGTAAAATATGGATTTTATCGCGTTTATTTTCAAGTTATATTCGTTAAGAGCATTCACAGTGGAATCTCTAAAAATATAGAGTATGTATCTTATATTATATGAAATGGTTTTGAGTGATTGTGAGTGAAAGGGAGAGAAAAGTTATTGTTTATCGGTATATTTAGAGAATCATTGTTTAATACATATATATTTTTTAATATTTTTGAAAGTTGTTGTGAGTGGATGAAAGAAAAAAAAGTAATGATAATAGTATAAAAAATATTATTTAATTGAAAAGCAGAGAGAAACTATAGTGATTTTTAATGTAATTATATGGATAAAGACGAGAAATGAACCGCGAATACTCTAACATACGCTAACATGACTATTGCGAAGTCTTTATCTATTGCAAAGACCTTTGCGCCAGAAAAGTCAATCTTAAATAGTTATGCCCCATAATAAAAGTTAAAAAACCCTTCAGATACCATCTATTTCGAACTTGGTTACTAGTAATTTACGAGGCCCAAAATAAGATATTGTTGTTAAAAAAAATTCGTTGTATTTCTCTTGAAACTTTAGTCATTTAACTTAGTGTTGTTTTCACAATGAGTTGTACTTTAGACCGCCTTTGAAATCCTGATTTTGCCACCAACTTGTGATCTAAAAGAACCTTTCATAAAATTAGCAACCAAAAGTCACACAATTGTGACGGATTTTGGCCCATCGTAAATTTTGTGGCTAATTTGCGCCAAAACCCTCGGTTGAAAGTCTATCACAAAATCAACAACAAATCTCGTCAGCCGCAGATCTCTCTTTCTAGTAACCTTTCTATAGTAAACCAAGTGTAGTTGTGAAGATGAATATATACATCATTTAAGGTTAAGTTGGCTTTGAGTATCAATCAACATGCATTGGTTTCAATTTTATTTTATTTGATAGTAACAGACTAACAGTTTGTGACTTTTATCATGGTACATCACTGAAACAGTCACCGTACATACAACAAAATAGAGCGTTCTGTACTTTAAACCTTTATCATTGATAAATCGATATAGAAATCAGAAATTCACATGCAAAATTGTACTAAAAGGTTGCTTCTTCCAGCTGGTAAACATTTATAGATATGGCTTTATAAAAGAAGAACCACTTATCACATCTACTTTCCAAATAAGAACTTAAATTAATGTAGGGTTAACATCAAAAATATATATTAATTTTTATGTAATAATAGTTATTATCATATAAGAAATGATTTAAATACAAAGTCTTCTAAAACTAAAAAGTATAAAAAGTAATTTCAACCATCTAAATCATTAATCAATTGTTGAGATCAAAATTATTGAAAATTTTTTGTTATAGGGGTATTTTAGTAATAGCCACTTTTGTTGACTTTTTGCAACTTCCCTCGTTTTTTTTAAACGTTAATAACTTTTATGTACGACATTATTTTTTTTATAAAAATTACACCAAAAAAAACGAGTGGTTTTTATCTTTAAAACAAGTACAATATTGTTATATAAAAAGATTAAAAAAATTTACGTTATTAAGCTTATATCTCGTCATTGTGTATTTAGTGCAGTTTATTGTGTATTTTTATTAGTTATGTGTTTTTCTGAATACTATTGTGTTTTTCAAAAATGATAAATTTTAAAAAATATAATGATGGAATAACATTATTATGTATCTCTAATATGTAAAACACAATAATAAATTAACAACTAATTAATCTACTACATTAAAAACAATGACCAAATAACACAATGTATCATTGTGTTTTTTGATTGTTATTGTGTTATCTTGAACACTATAAGTTCTGAAAAATAAATGGGTGAAATAATATTATTATGTACTTTTTATGGTAAAACACAATGATAGATAACAAGTTTAAATAATATATTAAAAAATAAATAACAAAAATAACACATTGTATTATCTTCAACACTATAAGTTTTAAAAAATACATTGGTGAAAGTATGTCATTGTATATTTCAAATTGTAATACACAATGGTAGATAACAAGTTTATAATCTATAAAAACCAATGACAAAAATAACACAAAATGATCTAAAACGTACAACATAAATTATTAACATTCATAACATATGATACAAAATATATGACACAATGAACGTATAAGACACAATGAGCTGATGTATTTGACACAATGATCAAAATACTATCCTCTTTAAAACAATAAAAGGACACGTGTCAAGCTCACAATCTTTCTTAGCTTTTTTAGCTTAAGCAACCTTTGAGTATAACCCGACCCTATTATATATAACAAACTTAAAAAAATTACTTTATATTTCTATTATAGTAGTTTTTAATCTTAATGTTTATTACAATTCAGTTTCTTTTGAAAATAAATATTAACTATTAAACCGAAAATTATACTCTTTATATGATTTTCACATATAATTTTCTTAAAGTATTCTTTTAATATAAAGAGTAAATACTATAAAAAACCAACATACTTTCAGTTTTTTCTCACAAAAGTCCATTTACAATTTTTTGCACGTAAAAACCATCATATTTTATGTTTTGTCTCATAAAAGTCCGTCAATAATATTTGCATATGAAAAACCAACATATTTTTATTCTTTCACATTAAAGTCCCTCGATATATTTACTTTCATAACTTAAACGATCTATAGTTTAAATGAGTTGAGGGTTTTTTATGTGACATAATAAAAAGTATGTTAGTTTTTTTATGTGCAAATATTGTTTAGGGACTTTTATCTGAGATAAAACATAAAGTATGTTAGATTTTTACATGTAAAAAATTGTAGAGAGACTTTAATGAGAAAAAACTAAAAGTATAATGGTTTTTTATGGTATTTGCTCTAATATAAACTATGTACCGGATCATTTTTAACTAGTAGGAAACCCGCGCGATGTGGCGGTAGTGATAATTTACAACATAATACTTGTTTTTTAGTTTATCAATCATCTCGTGATACATCGTATAATATTTTTATTAGTTTGTTCTACCTTCGTTTTAGTTGTTACAGAGAACACATGTAGAGGGTTGTTGGGCTGTAATTAATCAGAATCTCAACAATTATAGTTTTATTAAAGCATAATTATATAAGCATATTATAAAATTATACGTCAAACAGAAAAATAATACAATAAAATGCATAAAGTAATTCATTTCACGGAAGAAAATATTTTCATTAATCATAATAAGAGTGAATACAATAACATAATCACTTTTAACGACAGCTTTGGTTTGATCCTTGCAACTGATATGCAAAAAGTATGTACGTGTACCATCTTTTCTAACTAAATACCAATTTGTGGTACACAAATTTACATGTCATGATCATCGTTAGTAATTAAACTATAAAGTGAAATAAGAAATTAAACTTGAGTAGGAGCGCTACGGCTTCAACCAAATCGAGATAAGCCTCTACGAAACAGATGTTAGTAATCAAATTTCTTTCGGTTAATCACCAAACTCTATAACAAAAGAGCTTATCTACTTTGGTTCATGGTAATCACCAAACTATATAACATAAGAGGTGGTGAATACAAAGATGGTTATTCGATTTATGCGAAAACTTATCTACTTTAGTTATGCCTTACATGACTGTATCATAGATTAGCATTGTTCTTGCCCATAAGCTTTCTATCTTTTCTAGCATGATCTTCCTCCTGTAGTATTACTTCTGGCATGTCCTTTATACCAGCCACATCTAGCTATCTAGGTGTTTATCATCCCCTTTTTATTTCCCTTAAAACAACAATCTCTGATCATTGGTGTCTAAATTGATCGGAAGCGTAATAATCTTTTCTAGATCACCTACATCATAATCATATGAATGTGTTTATATATCAACCAATTTTGATCTTAGAAGTCAAACAATAGACAAAATAATTTGAAACATTTGAAAATAAAATGTTAAGATAGGAAAAGATAATGATTTAAAGGTTTAACCTGATTCGATAATTCTTCATTTATAATAAACCTATTTAGACAATTTGACATATACAGACATGAGAAAAAAATTTAGATTTAATTTTTTTATCATATGACAGTTTAAACGTAGCAAAATATATTATGCCATTAGAGATACATACATAATGAAATGTAGGGTTTAAACGTGTACTCTTATCATACTTTAAGATGGTAAACTGCGATCTCAATACATGATTTGCAGTTCTGTGAAAATGAAAGCTTAAAATATAGCATATAGTAATAACATGGTTTAGATATCAACATTCAACCTAAAATAAGTTACGTGCGGGTAGCAGTGTAGCACATGCTTCATAATGCAATGGAAGACTTCATATAGGATAGAAAATAAAATAATCTGGTCATCAAAACTTAAGTTATTGTTTTGCTTATTAAAACTAAAATGTTAAAACAAGTCTCAATTACAAAACGAAACAAATTAACTCGTTTCTGCATACAATTTGAAGGGATTTCGATTGAAATAAAGTACTTACTACAACTCAGTACTTAATCCTAAAATGTTACTTCATCAGATGATAGAGCTAAACGAAATCAATCTTATAACAAAAAGGCCTAAAAATAACCAAACAAATGTGTATTGAATCATGTACCTCTTTAAAACATGATACTTAATTTCTACTAACGCAGATCGTAGCAAAGTACGATCCTATTAAGGAGTGTCTGTGATTTGAAGATCTATTTGTCGCCTCCAAGGCATGAGATAGCATAGAAATCCATGAGCTATAGTAATGACTGTGAACAACAAACCTTTGCAATGACTGTGAACAACAAACCTTCTTTGAAAACAACTTTCTACCACAAATTATTGCGCTCAATTGTTAATATAATAGAGTAATTATAATGAAAACCAACACTACAAAGGCAAACCACCAAAACAACTAATAAAATAACACTACCATATCAAAATTATCGCCTTTCTAAAAAATCAAAATTATTATCAGATTACCTTTGAGTGTTGCCATACAATTGTGTATTTGTCAAGTTTTGAGACTTTAACAATTGGCGATCTAAAGGACAGGTGAAATTCTTAGGCTAGGGGTAACTCTCTTGATATGTCGTATACACTTAATTCGTTCCCGATGATAACCGCAACCTAGTAAGCTGCATAAATTAGTCAAATATATATAGAATTATTTGAGATGTAATAAATATTATAAATTCCCAATGACAAAAACTAAATAACCCTGATTATAAAATGGTTAGGTACTTGATAGTTGATGTTGCTAATATGATAACATAGTGGACAACTTATGACCATAGCATGCTAAAATCATAAGTACTTCATGAAATTTTCATATCTTGCTTACATATTTTATAGGCTCAGGTTGCAACATGGTCTTCACAAGTGAGCATGTTTCAACAGTTTGTTCAGCATTCTATATTGATTTAGATTGCAAAAAATAGCAATGCTCATGGAGCATCACTAAGCACGTCAGTTGCCACAACATAGGAAATTTTAGAAGCATAAAGCAAGAAAATTGTCCAAATTCAAGTTAGAGGCATGTTCCATGACTAGAAGTGGCGGAAAGGGCAGGTTGGATAGGATGGGTAACAGGTCAAAACAGATAAAAAAATATAGGTATAAATTACAGCGATGTGGGTTCACTTAGAACATAGTTAAGCTAATGATAAACGTAATATACAAATAAAAAGAATGACAAATATACATAAAACTAAACTAACTTTGATAAAATAGAATTAGGTTATCTTAAGATCCCAAGAACCCTAGTAATGTTTTCCTTAATGAGTTTCAGCTTCTTCTTCATACATCTTTGTTGTTCATTAGCACACACTGCTTCTCTTGCACACGTACACTTCATAGTTTAGTAGCAGGCCGAAAACATGTGAATTGTATGAAGCAAATATCTAAAAGCTACTAAATTTGCTAATCAAATCCTTAAAATCATAACCTTTAGCAAAAATAAAATATATGTACCAATTCTTAATGGAGCCTTTTACTTTGTTGAATGGGGTATAAACATCTCAAATCATATAGCCCCATACATATAAAGGAATAAAGAAATCAAAATTTTACACTAACAATTAACGGTTAATTCAAAATACGACCTCAAACGATGTTTCACAAGAATATACCTAGTAAATTTGGGATTCCCCAGAAAGGAAGATGATAATCAAACTCGATGATCTAAAACTCCAATCACTAAATATCTCGCTGATTAACAAAGCATTTATTATATGCAATAGAATTCAATGTATAAAGCAAACTTTTACAAAAAGAATAATGAATAAACGTGAGTTAACTTTCTTCTTAAAGAGAATGCATGAATTTTATTTTTTTACTAAGTGTGCCTGTAATTTAAATAATACAAAGGTAAAACTATGTCTTACCGATCATTTAAATGTATTTTGATTCATCCGCTGTGAGTGCCTCTATATCATAATTCTTAGATTTCTGCACGTAAAAGCACACGATTTGATAAAGATGTCTATACACAATTACACAGATGTTGAACAACGAACAAAATAAAACTTACATAACATTGCATCTTGTTGCAATTTCCTATTTGATTCTGCCATGATTCCTAAAAAGTCACTTACTTTGCCCATAACTAACACAATTTAAAAAAATGAACATCTCATCTGCTCTAAAGTAGCAGATGATGAACTTAAACTATCCACTAAATATTTTAGAATATGGCTTAATAAATTGATTTGCTAAATCTAGTGTGCTTGTTCACTTAAACAACGTAGCTCGTTACACACCTCTGTGAAGATGTTGATCAATATATTCATCTTTGTATAACATATATGCTATAATCAAGCATTAATTTGCATCAAAATATCAGCAATCATCAAACTAGAGGAAAGAACCCTAAAAACTGGTTTAGATTGCATAATTCATAGGGACAACAAGAAACAACATAGAAATTATGGAATCAAGTACTGAACAAAAGGCAAAGGAAAGGAAAATGTTAAATTCGTACCTGTCAAACCACAGAGAAGAAGCAAACCACTTCAAACAAGTGCTCGGTTCACTGATTTAAAAAGTGAAGAACACCTAAGAGAGAACGACATACATACATATACAATAAACGCAATACACACACATACAAGCAAAGCCGCAGGGAAGTGAAGTAATGAAACCGAACGAAACAAAATCATAGAGTGTTACAGACCAAACGAAAAACCTCAACCCAAAAAACTAGTCTGATGGGTGAGAGAACCCATTTGGCCTATAAACCCCACATCAATTGCCCATACAATCGATGTGGGACAAGTCCCATACCTTGCAATGGTTTCAGTCCATAACATTCGCCCCTCCTTAAGGATCGACGTCCTCTTGGTCACGGCCACGTTGGTCACGGCTGGCTCTCTCCAGGCCACCACTCCGAGGTTGGCTCTGATACCACTGTTACAGACCAAACGAAAGAACTCAACCCAAAAGACTAATATGATGGGTGAGGGAACCCATTTGGCCTATAAACCCCACATCAATTGCCCAAACAATCGATGTGAGACAAGTCCCATACCTTGCAATGGTTTCAGTCCATAACATAGAGTCACCTGAGTTTTTGAGGTCGGACTGCAGTGAAATCGAGGGGTTGAACGGGGGCCTTGAATGCCCATTCAATTACTGATCGATGATTTTCAGTTGCAGCTTCAAGGGAGGCAGGAGGTCTGTCAAGAAGGTCGCCGGAATGAACTTATTAACCCTTTAAAATCAACTTTTTAAAATTTTTCCAAATTATTAACTTATTAACTTTTCAAAAGTTAATCCAAAAGTTAGTTTGCCAAACATGGCCGAGATAAGAAAAACCACTAGGGAGAAGGTCAAGAAGCGCGTCTTACAAAAATCATTCAAATGACTATTTTGCCCACATGTTTTCCATTATATAATAGTAAAGATAATAAGTTTGAAAAACGAAGAAGTCGAATAGGTAATGTGCATCTTATGTGAGGGGTGATCTTTGGAGGCCACGTGCGACACCCTCAGTTGCCCAGGGGTTGTTACTTCGTTCTATAGGTCATTGGCTCCAACTTGTCAAGGGCTCATTAATAATTAGTACGTCTAAAATAAGTCAAAAGGTAATGTGACCCATATGTTACAATGTTGTTATTAGAGGCCACGTACGACACCTCAGTTGTACAAACGGTCATTCCTTTGATTTGTTAATTATATGGATCAGTCGTCAGCCTAATATAGGTTATCAAAGGAGTGGCCCCAACTTTTCGACAAGTGGGACGTGGGAAGATTAAACACTTTCATTGTACACCATTATATTAACCGTTAGCGACTTTTTTGGATGAGATGTAGTTAGTAAAACCTAGGTGTTTTAGAAAAAACTAAGTAGATATGATTTTTAAACATTTATAATGTCACTTTCTTCCACTATCAAAACATACATGTCCTTTTGTATTGCTACACATATGTTATTGCACCTTAAAATATTGGCTTCTTGGTTGAAGGGATGCTTATTTATACTGACCCAAGCGTATAGTAATCATTTTTCAATCAAATTTATTACGTAGACTTATTTATTATTGGAATTCCCGGCTTCCACCAACCATATCAAACTATAGCACCCCGTCCTCATACGATGTTACCATTTATAAAAGTTTTGCGTTGAAGATGTGGCATGAGGAATTTTAAAATAAATAAGGGTTTAATATTTTGATTACTCTAATTTGCTTTTTAACCATCATAAAGCAGTCGCCCTCTTTTCCCTTATTTATCATTAGTTCACATGAAAACTAAAGAGAGAGAGGGTTGGAGAGAGAAACGAGATGAAATTCAAACTTCCATTGGCATAAAAATTTCTTTGGGGTTTGGGGTTAAAGTTCGGGGTCATTCGTTTTCAAGGTAGATAGAGGGTGATCATCATCAATCTTTGGTTTCAGCTTGAACAACAAAAAGGTGAGAATCTTACGTCCAAATTTCACATGTTAATGATGGACTACGTTTAACATGATGTTAATTGAAGGTTTTTATGTATTTCAACCTAAAAAGATAGGATCTTGATGTGTTTGAATCAAAAGAAGAAGAAACCGTCATTATTGAAGTTGCTAGGGTTTTAACTAGTACGTTTGTGATTCTACATGAAACAATAGTTCATGCTAAAATGTTCTTTACTCGAAAAGTCTCCTTTTGCATGAAAGTCAGACTTTTGCATGAATGTCCTGTTTCGCATGAAAGTCTTCCTTCAGATGCAAGTCATGTGTGAAAGCTCTGTTATACTACTGTCTATGTGAAAGCAGTCTACGGGAAAGTCCCATACTTTTGCACGAATGTCCCTTTCTTTTGCATGAGGAACTGCATGAAAGTTGATGCTTTTGGATTATTTTGTTAAGCGAAAGTTAACCCCTTTCCTATGTGAAACTTTATCCAAATTGTTAAGTGATTCAAGCATTCTATAAAAGGTCAAGACCATCCGGCTCATAGTATACAATAACTATTGCCCCGAGGTGAGTTCTAGACCCATGTCTAGACTATTTTGGGGTGGTGTTCATACTCGATAGATTGTTAAAGTAACGCTTGTTATCAAAGTAAAATAGTCTTATGGAAAGTTTTCAACTACGAAGTTTAATGAAAAGACAATTTTGACACATGAATAAAGTTACTGAAGACAAGGTTATGCCATGAATGGATGATAATGACGCATGACGATATCATTATTTGTTACGAATGTAATGTATGAACACGGTAGCTTCACATAACATAAATATAGCTTTGGCTAACCAAATGTATGAAAATCGTAGTTTCGGCTAACAAAAAAGTATCGACATGGTAGCTTTGGCTAACAAAATGGATGAACATAGTAGCTTTGACTAACTGAATGGATTGGTGATGATCACTTATGAACATGGTAGCTTCGACTAACAAAATGCATTTATGATACATTAGGGGTGTTTAATGGTTCTGTTAACGTTTTATGCAGTTCATTTATTTAATTGTAAAAACCTTGTGGGCCTAACCGTTAACCGAACCGAATATAAAATAGGCCTAACACAACCGAATTCAATTGATTAAAGCATATAAGTCGATTAAACAGTTTACAGTATGCTATGATATGTATGTTGTGATGCACGTTAAAGTATCACAACTCTCATCTATAAACGGAATAACCTGATCAAGTGACACAAGATGATCATGAAAATTTGTAAAGTGACTCTTTGTTGTAAAGCGCTTTCCAACCCTTTCCAACTTGAACTTCAACTTGTAGGTACGTTCCTATTTGGATCTAAAGAAATGAAATTCATATTGTAACATATTTTTATATAACTTATATATGTTTTTACCTTTTTAAAAATGTCATATAACATAAGATTAAAACAAGTTTTGAAGTCTTCAACTTCTTTAACTCCAAGTACGTCTTGAGCAACAAAAATTAAAATTATGTGAAACACTTTGGCTATGGAAAACAATGTCTTTACAAGTTGGTTTGTATTATCATTTTAGTTTTTCAAGTATCATTGTAGTTTGAAATGTTATCAAACAACATTGAAAAATCTTGTTTTTTAGTTAAAAAGTTTTTTATTACAAAGTCTAAATTTTGAAATAAATTTTCTCAGTATGTGAATATCCAAACAAAGAAAAGCTCACATTGTTTTGTAAATTTTCAAAAATTAATTTTAAATTTTTTTGAATATTTCCATAATTTAAAATTTTGAGTCTAAGGGTAATACAAATTACGTGAGCGTAACGCGGTTGGAGAGTTTGTTAAACAACCTTGTCAAGCGAAGGTTGTAAAAGTGGTCCAACGATAGACTTTCTTGAATCACATATTAGTCATTCGATCCCAAATAATATGCATGTCGAAAAACCAATACTTCCATTATTTTCCGTTGTTAAATAATTTTTCAAATTCGAATTGGAATCGAGTTTGAAGAAAGTGCCACAACTTTTGTGTCAATTTTGCTTTCAAAAATTTGAATTTTTCATAAATGGAATTTTGATCAAATTCACTTGAGGATGCAACAACACCAGTGAATAATTGAGATTGATCACTTTCGAAAGCCATGACATTGGTTTGAGAATGCTTTTATCATATAAGATAGTTTTTTATGTTTTGTGTGTTTTTGTGTTTTGAATATTGTGATCAAACCAATACATCTAATAATTTTTATACTAACATATGAGAGTAAAATCATCTAAAAGCTGAGCTCAATAGTAAAAATAAGAAAAAAATGCCACATGGCCAGATCTTTTAAATATAATAGAAACTATTTTGAAACTGGTTCGTGTATGAACAGATTTTTTGGTGGGAAAAAGGCAAACGGGTATGAAACTGGGATATGATTGGTTTGAAATAGGACCGGTTTAAGTCTTGTCAGCGAATTGGTTTGGGTGTGCATTGGTGGTAGTGGTGGGTGGCGGTAGGGCTGTTCACGAGCCGAGCCGAACCGAGCTGACCTTTGCTCGTGCTTGGCTCGTTTCCAAACTGAACCGAGCCGATAGGCTCGTTTACAACCGAGCGGAAAATCGAACGAGCATTTTTCAAGCGTAAATTTTCGAGCGAGCGTCGAGCGAGCGCAAACGAGCGGCGAACAATTTATACAACCCAACTATCTTGTGTGTCATACGATTTATACTGCAACGAATAAGGTTTAATGACTTAAAAATCAGTCACATTTCATTACATAATATTTTCATGGATGACAATACGTTGTGGCTGACGATTAGGCTAAGTCTATAGCCGATAAGACGAAGAGCATGTTGCAGAGGACGATGACGATGAGAGCGGGAAATGATCGAAAATATCTCTTAATGGCTTAGGATTTCACTTTGATGTTTAATGTAGAAATTTTTATTAGGTTAATTGATCAAGTATGCATAAATATAATTATATATTTGTAATTGGTCAAATCTACTAGAGTGCTATGTATAAACTATATATGCATATCAATTCGAGCCAAACCAAACCGAGTGGACCTTTGCTCGTGTTTGGTTCGTTTACAAACCCATCCGAGCCGATTGGCTCGTTTTCAAACGAGCATTTTCGAGCAAATTCCGAACGAACGTTGAACGTCGAGCGGTTTGAACAGCCCTAGGTGGTGGTCAAGTCAACATGATATATGGTTTTATTTTAGAAGATACTTGTACAGTTTTAATTATAGTTGGTCTCATTTTTTGTTAATTCATGACTTACATTTTTTACTTTTTGAGTTTTTAGTATTTAAGGTATTTTAATCATTCTATCCAAAATTAATAAATTAATGTTAACACTCAAATCTTTCTACTCTAATAAAATAGTAATTGGGGATGACATGTGTCAGTACAACAATCATACTAATCAAAATTTTCCCGCATCTCTCTCTTATTAAATAATCACTTTAATTACTAATAATATTATTTAATACCTTTTTTAGATTTAGTAAATTAAGAAAGGAATATTTTTATTCATGCTGTTTTTAGATAAATAAATTTTTATGAACTAATATATTTTTTTTCTTAAGCATCAAAATTTTTAAAAATACGAAATATTTTAAAATTGGTATTTTTAAAAAGTTAATTTTTTAGAAACCAAAAATAATCAAATTTGGGAGTTATAATAAGATAATTTTTAAAAGTGACATTTTTATATGGTTTGTTTTAGAACAAAATGTTTTTTTTTTTTTTAAACTAAAAACAAAATTTTAAAAAGTTGATATCACTATTTTATTACTTATATTCCTTACTCATACATAATTTCAGTCATATCATATATTAGAATATTATTTTATAATTAATAAATTTTATTATATTAATATTTTATTTATTCAACCCGTAATACACGGGTTTACTAAAGTTAGTTTGTTATAAAATTGAAATTATAAACTTTAAATTTACTACCCATTCAAACTTTATACTCAAATTTGTTACTTAATGTTGGTCCTCTCGATCGATATAACAGTGCAATTGATTAATAAACACAAACAAATCCCACTGAAAACACAAATATCAATGATATTTGTGTACAAAATAGATCAAAAACTATAAAATAAGGATGAACAAGATGAACACCTCAAGAACATTCAATAAAACCCTTGTTTGATCTATATTAATTTGCATAAGATATTGTTTACATGAAAACCCTCAAATCTAGCTCCTTCAAGCTTTCTAAACACACTAATGACTCTAGCTATATATAGTCTAATGAAAATTAGCCCCCTAGACTATCATTAAAACACAAAAATGACTTAAACATAAATAAATATATTTTGTTGACACAAAATATATTTATTAACAATAAACTCCTAGTCATTTATATCTTCAACGTCTCGTCTCGGTTCTTCATCTCGAACGCATCTGTTTGACTTTTCTGATGACTTTGACAGTAACGTTAACATTTGTTGACTTTGACTGTGTTGATAATATAGACTATCTTTTCAGACCCAATAATACTCCCCCTTAGTCTATTATTATCAACGTCTTTCATCGTGATCAGCACCGATAAGTCAACTATATAATGATCTTCAATCTCCCCCTAGATTGATGATCTGGTACCGACAATCTTTCATCTTATAGGCTCCCCCTTTTTGTATGCTCTTCCTTTTCGTGTGCATTCTATGTGAATGATCAGGAACAACTTTTCCAACTCTCTATTCTTGAGTGCTTCAGAAGATGTAGGAGGAGGAATCCTAGCTTGGTATCTTCTGCAAACTTGATGAACAGGTTCTCCGGTATGGTACTTTGCTCAGCTGATGATCGGCCATCATTTGAAGCAAAAATCTGTAACACAATCACAACCACAATCTCGTAACTTCCTGCCAGATCATTTCACTTAACAAATAAACCCATGTTTATCTGTGTGTGCAATTTCCCGTGAAATGCATGTGAAAATGATAACATTTTAATAGCATAATATAGAAGACTTGAAAAATGATTTGAAATGAATATTTTATTTTATTTTGTTTTATCATATTACACCAAGAACTAATTTGATCATGAGATCACATCCTCAAGATATACAAAAGCACAAAGATGTATTTGAACATTGACAAGTTAGTAAGATCACACTGATACAGAGTCTGGTCACAATTTTAAGTTTTTGAAAGCCAAAAACAGTTCAAAAATGATTATTGGTATATTTGTCCAATTTAAACCCATGCGTTATCCTTTTCAGCAAGTGATCTGCAACTGATTTTATCATGTTTTAGATTTAATTAGAGAAGCTCAGGTGATTTGGTTCCCATAGACATCGGCAAAGAACTTATCCCATCATCAGGACTTATTGAGTAATATGATTAACTCTGGTTGACTTCATTTTGAGGTTCAACAATGATCTTAGTTAAGAATCACTGTGCTTTTATTTTAGGGAACAGATGATGAGAGCTCCAAATCTATACTTACGTATAACAGAGGAGATGATCATCTAAGCGTGCTGATGAGAGCTTCAGGTCTATACTCACGTATAACAGAGAAGATCATCGCTCCAGGTCAATGCTTCCGCATAGCAGAGGAGATAAGCACGAAATATACATCTGAAGAGCTAACGAGAAGCTACATTCAGGACTTGGGGATAGGGAGATTTTGAAAAAGTCAAAGCAGAGATTTAAACTCTTAACCCATTTTTGACAGGACATGTAACTTTGTGCAGCCCGAGATGTCATGGAAATGATCCTTATCACCGAGTTCTAAACTTTAGTTAGGCTACAGAAACACTGTTTACTTCGTTTTCAGGCTGAGCCTACCAAGCATATCATATAATGAAACTGTCTTTTTCAGATTTTAAAATATTAAGTGATACAGACATCTACATCAGTTACTATCATTTCTCACAAAGTACAAGTCATGCAAATAAGCATACCAAGAAGACATACTATCATTTCTCAGTCATCCCAAATCAAGTTCTTAGTTCTTGTGAAATTTTTTTTATTCTCCCCCGAAATTTCTTTTTAACTACCATGAAACAAAAAAAAGAAATTTCCCCCTTTTTTTTAAGTATATAATAAACAGAATTGAAAAAAGAATTTTACTAAAGAAAGTCTTCCAAATTATACTAGCAAAAACATGAGAAATGAAGTAACAAGAAAAATGCAATGATTGTGAATGGTAGATGAGAATCCAAAATGTGGATGAGATACCATAACCTGTTTGTTCCGCCTTAAATTTGAATTAGGAACAATCCCAGTCAGTAAACCGGATTACTGATAGGCCTCCTGAATTGTTCCTGCACTCATAAACAGATTAGTTAGAGAGGAGAACCCAGGTCATCGTGGTCCTGGGAGTTCCTTTTTCATCAGTGTATGTAACCTGTTTAAGCACACACTCTTTTGAAAAATCATTTATTTCTTTATCCTTTTCTTTTTGTTTTACTTTCCAAATTTGTTTCTGTTCAATTACTTTTGATTTGAAAGAATTGAATTGGAAATCATTTTCTGTTTAAGATCCGAAGGAAGAGATTTTAATTTTGAAACATTGGTCTTTTTATCTTTGAATCATGTGAAACCGGCTTCACATGAGAAGGTTTGGATAGATTGTTCTTTATCCAACCATTCAAAGATATGTGCTTTTTACCTTTTGAACCCGAGAAGCAACCTGTGTTATCTTTACCTCCCGAAGCTTGCCTTTGAACCTGAGGGCACTTCTTTAGCACATGACCTTCTTTTCCACATCTAAAGCAAGCCTTGAAAGGCTTTTGGTTCTTTGAAGTCCCGTGGATAATAGGAGAGGGTGGAGCCTGCTTTGAGGTTGATGCAGCTTGTTGACAACCTTGATGCTTCTTCTTTTGGATATATGGAAATTGAACCTTTTGAGGCTTTGTCAATGTGGATTTCGAACTGGGCTGTGATTTGATTTGTGATGTTCCGGGAGCTGAGATCTGAACATTCTTTTGAGTACACTTTTGTATGACTGGTGATTTGGTAGACTTGGAGGCAAATTTGTGGCGAGCTTGATGGATAGCAGATGAAGATAGTGAATGCTTCTGCTGAGCTTTGGAGGAACTGCTGATTTGCTTAGCAGTTGGAGATGAGATCCGTATAGGTCTTGATTCAACTGTTGGAAGCTTTTGACACTTGATAACTTCAGCTGACTTGATGATCTCTGGTTCATCATCAGAACTTGTCCAGCCCTGTATACACAAGTCAGCTTCCAATGGATCTTGATTGATGACTCTTGTTGTGTCAGTTTGTGTTGTCGATCGAGAGGACCAACACTTACTAAATCACACGAGTCAATGACCTTCTGGTTTAACGGCACTCTAGATGTCTCCCAAAGTGAGAGACCCAAGTTCAAATCTTGTGACTAGCATGTTTCTCATGGCCGCAAGTCAAGGGGTTTTACAACGTAATCGGTTTTCTCCAAAAACGGTTGACGTCATCTTCGAACATCAATCTATCAATCGACAAACGGACGGTTAAAACTCAGTCTCATATATAGATCTTAAATGTAAAACTAAATCATAAGAAGCATTTGTATAATTAACCCTTTGTTTCAAAATTAGTACTCAGTTTGTTGATTTAAGAAAAAATGAAACATAAATCAAGGTGGCACGTTGAGTTCATGCTATACACCTTCCCCCTTTTTGTTTTCACTCACCCTGCTTTAATCACAAACTGTTTTCACCTTCGTCTCACCATCATCAATCTCTCTTTTTCCCCTTTTCATTCTACCAATTCTCTAAACTCTTCTTCTATATAATCAACCCTCTCCCCACATTCAAAAACCTCTTCACACCCTCAAATTTCTCTCCAAATCCCCCATTAATCTTCTAATAAACCCCAATTTCCAACTTCCGGCGAACAAATCAACAAACCCATTTCATATCTCCGATCATCTCGCTGGAATTTTGATGTATGGGTGCTAGAGATTAATGCCTTTTGTTATCTGTGAGATCCTCCAATCACGGTTTATGATCAATACCTCATTAATCCGTCGGATCCATCTTGTTCAATCGCTCTCCGTCGTCTTCCTCTACTGGTTCTACGTTTTTTCAGAAACTAGCTTCAATTTCGGTCGAGATCCTGCATATTAACCACAATTCTTCAAGTTTGTTGATCAGCTCTTCATATATTATCAAAATCCCCAATACCCATGTCTTCTTCTAGCGCAAATTCATCTGGGTCTGACGAAATCAGGAACAGAGGTGTGGTGGATGAGAAGAAGAGGAAGAGGATGGAATCGAACCGTGAATCGGCACGGAGATCACGGATGAGGAAGCAGAAGCTTGCTGATGATCTAACAGCGGAATCGAACAAGATCAAGAGCGATAACGATGCGATTCGGAGCACGATCGATGTTTTCGCTAGACGATTGGTCGAAATCGAAGCGGAGAACTCTGTTCTTCGAGCTCAGGTGAGTGAGCTTACTCAGAGTCTTGAATCCCTCAATGAGATCTTGAATGGTATCCAGAGTAATGCAAATTGTACAACCGATCAATGCATTGGTGGATATGGTTTGTTTGATGTTGATTTCATGGAGAATCAATGGAATATGATGAGTTTCTATCAGCAACCTATCATGGCTTCTGCTGATAATATGTTTGGGTATTAGTGATTGTGGTATGATTGAAGAGTTTGTGCTTTGATGGGTTGTACTTTTAGTGTGGATTAGGCTTTGATGGGTTGTACTTTATGGGTTTGTGGGGTTTAGGCTTTTTATGTTGTAGGTTGTGACATGGGTTAAGATTGGAACATATTATAACTATTGGAGCTTGATATTTATGCTTGTATTTGAATTTCTTATTTTGTGTGGTTTTGTTTATGTATTGGTGAATGGTTTGTTATTTTAATATAATATATTTGATTTATTGGATTCTAATGTGTGATATTCTTGGACTAATTTAAGAAATTGGAGTCCTATAACATGCTAAAAATGTAGAAGTCTAATTCGAGTCGAATTAGGCTTATATATATAATTTGGTTATTTGTAGTCATCCATAAATCAACTGCTAACATATAATTAATGATTATAATAGTGGATCAAGTTAAGGTTGTAAACGTACTGAGCTTCTTAAATACTTTGAGCTAAACTTCACCTCGTCTCGTTAGCTCAACGAATCATTATTATTTAGACTCTAACTTAGGCTGAGTAGGATTCAAATAAAATATTGAGCTATTCGTCATTCACAAAGTTTTATTAGACATGCGATACATGTACAGTAATATTAGAGAAAAATCATGCATCTAACAATTAGACATGTAACTTGATAGTCGCGCACTAATTTTTGCTTGCATGTTAATATTTATTCTCATCAATGGATACTTAAGTTCACTATGACACGTGATCCATTATCATGTACTATTAACAAACATACCTTTGGTGGTAGTTAGATGAAATTATTCGATACATACTTGAAATGTACCTATATAAAGCAGAATTAAGTAATACGATATATGGGTTTGCTATTTATGGCATGAAGATTAGATAGTATTATTAATTCATAAGCATTTAGAGTTTTAGACATATAAAGAGAGATCGTTATATATGAGTGGATATCTATGACGACACCAGAGATCTTAGAATCACAATCTCAATTGTTGCTCTCGATCTATTAGTTTGTAAATATGAACCAACTAACCATGTGAGTGTTGTTGTACAAGGTTCTTAACTTATCAAAAGATAAGAGCACAAATGATTAGGATATTGGGTGGTTTGAATTTGACTCGTCGTCTTTGATGTTCGGTGGCAAAAGTTCTCCTCGTATAGCCCTTTCTTACAATCGAGACAACACAATGTAGCCACCATTCACAATGTTCATTACTTAAAAACTACAAGGTATTCACAAAATATTTTCCATGATATCTTTGTAAATGTAAGTGTTCGTTTAGCTTTTGTTGATGACTTAACAATTATATCATATGGAGAAATTAGAGATGATAGTGAGTAGTGGCCAAATATTGTTCTTAGGTTGCACTTTATCTATATGAAAAATACTCAATCCAACCATCATATAATTGTAACGTTTTACTTATTGTATGCAAGAATATTATGTAAAATATAATAAAAGCTAATATATTTCAAGGTATTTTATACCTTAAAGGCTTAGAAAATATCATATGAGAATAGTTGATTATATTGTTTTTCAGCGTAGATCGATGTCTGGTAGAACATACGTCAAGCATATTACGTAGTCCTTTGCACATAACCTCGCCTAAATAAGAACCACATGAAAATATGTTTCAAGAGTCCAAGTCATCCACCAATCCTAAAATGTGCTCATCAACTATAAGCTTAATTTCTTTACCCGTGTATTTGCAATTAAGGACCAATAACTTATCTAGAGAGTGAAGAAAATACTGCATGTTAGGTAGATTATAAAAAAAGCATGATGGAATACATTCTAAATTTTAAAAAATATTAATTTTTAAAAGTTTTTATTTAAACAAATATTCAAAAATAATTATATATTAAATAATATAAATATCAAAAACTTAAAACTACAAATGTCACATGTTCAGTGGATAAAGAAATTTTTAAAAAGAAAAAAAAGGAGAAAAGGCGGTGAAGGAGGGCGTTCATGAACTCGGGCCTCTAGTTTCCAGTCTCGATAGCATTTGTAATCTTTTTTTAATTTGAGTTATATATAAATAAAAGTGCTATTCATAAGGAGTTGTTAATTGTTAATAACAGTTTTTAGAAGTTATACATTGTGCTTCAACAATTTGTGCAACTTTGACTCGTTTTTTTTTTTCATTACGACTTGGTAAATATATATATACTAGCAGACATAAAATCACATGTTGTAGCGAGCTGAGGTTGTTAACTTTGCATTAAATTTGCCACAATAAATTTAGAATAAAATTTATTTCAAGACATAGTAAGAAGAAGAACGTCACAACGAGAAAGATAATTGTGTCACTTTACATAAAAACAAAACCATATAATTGTTTTGATAACTATATGTTTGTGTTTCGATTACAATTTACGTGGATAGGTATGATAAGAGTGGTTAAAACATCCTCGAAGGTTTGCGATCAGTATTTGAAAATAATAATAAGTTGGTTAATGTGTATTGTAGGTTTACTTTGCTACTCTTTTGCTTTTCCTATTAAAAAAGAACACTGAAGTTTTGATGTGTTTAGGTGGTTGTTCCGGTAAAGATCTACAACTTGCACTTGACCACAACGCTCTTCTTTGTACTTGTCTTCAACCATTGGTTTCCAAAGGCTCACACAAGAGTTAATGAACTAATTTGCAATCCGATACACGCTCATAACCTCTTTTTATTAACGTATTAAATCAGATTTTGTGAAGAATAAAGCTTGATTATGATCATACATGATTTCTAGTGAGGCACATTTATCTTACTAGCATGATCTTCTTCAAATAAATTGTGCAACTAAAGAAAACCTTATATACAACGTTTTTAAAACCGAACCAGTGAACCAGAAACTAGTTGTAGAACCGCTCTAGTCATGCCTCTTTGGACAATTTCGCTTTGAAATCAGCCGACTAACAGTTTGACCGATGAACCGACTGGTTACCGATAAACTGATGAATCAAACCAAGTGGCTGGACCGGATTTATAATATTTTTACCTTTTTCCTTTCAAAATCTTGTTTTTGATTAATTTGATGTTCCACATTCCATATTAATTCTAAGTATTTATATGATATTAATTGCAAATGCATATAAGAACACATAATTTTTTTATATTTCGTTACATATTAGATGTATAAATATATAGGTTTAATATTTGTGTCACTTATGACGTAATCCAGTTATTGAATCTGGTTCAACCGGTGAATAAGTGTGTTCGATATTTGATCTATTGAATTTTGGATATCCGAAAATTTCAGATATCCGAAAATTTCAGATAATAAATTTAATATTGAATTTAAAAATGAAATCGAAAAACCGTGGATTGATTTAAATTAAATTTGTATTTGGTATTTTAAAATTGAAAACAAAACCTTATTTTTTCTTTCATATTTATTCATTTGATGTGACATTCAGGTGTAAGAAAGAGAATTTAGTGATATGAGATCTTACACCTCTAAATAAACGAACGAACACGAACATCAACATTTTTTTATTAGTTCATTTAATTTTTACCGAACACAAACACATAATCGAACACGATTTTTCGTTTATGTTCGTTCATTAAGTAAATAAAAATGTTTGTGTTCGTTCATATTTGTTCGTCAAAACCTAAATGAACACTTAACAAACATAAAAGAACACAAATAAATAATAATAAACGAACATAAATAAACAATAATAAACAAACATATCTGAACACAAAAAAAACTTTAAATGATCGTTTTGGAAATTTTAGGTGTATTAGTGGAAATTGAATATTCACTAAACTTATAGATTTCTAATATAGCATAATACACTTATGTTTCAAATATTAACATATAATACAATTTTATTATTAAATTGATAATATATCTATATATATATATATATTATATATAAATAAACGAATATAACGAACATAAATGACGAACATAACGAATATATGAACGAACATAAACGAACATTCACGAACGTAAACGAACGAACAAAACATGTGTTCATGTTTGTTCGTTTAATTAAACGAACATGGATTTTTTGTTTATGTTCGTTATTTTCTAAATAAACCGAACATTTTCTAATAAACGAACATAAACTTTCCCCGAACAGATCATGAACTTTCGGTTCATTTACAGGCCTACGTGGAAAACATGAACTCCTCCCACCTTAAAACCTAGTTTTTCCTTTTCAAATTTAATCATGCATAATCCTTTTGTCGCATTTATCAAAAGGCATATAGTCAAATAGCGTTTGATGTGTATTTTATGGGGTCCCGATCTCATGAGATTAATGCCTCTAGTTCCACATGAACGATAGTGTGTAACGTTAGTAGTAAAACTATACGAGCATGTGTTTGGCGTTTAAAAAAGCATCATTAAGTTCAACTACATTTTCATTACTTCCAGGTTATTTTTCTTCCTTATCTTCTCCTTTTCATTAAATATTCTTCCTTATCTTTTCCTTTTCAACAAATTATCACATCTTGTAAAAATATAATATTTTTAAGAGGTTTTTTGATCTCTTAAAAATCTTTTCTATTATTAAAAATGTTTTTCTTAATTTTATATATTCACATATGAATTCAAATAAAATAAAATAAAGTAAGAATAAATAATAAAAAGAAAAAAATAACTAAACAATAGATATGTAAAACTTTATAATCGGTTTCATGAAATAGAAAAGAATAATATAAGAAAATGTAAATTATGCTCAAAATAATTCTAAATAAATTGAGATAAAAAGTATAAAAAAGTAAAATTTATTGTTTTCCTAATATCGATTATATATTTTCATATTAAATACTAGTTTAGAAACCCGTGTACCGCACGGGTTGAATAAAAATATTAAATTAAAAGTTACTAATCAATATTTATAAATTATAAAATTATTATTTGAGATAAGATATAATTGAAATTATATGTAATTAACTACCTCAAGTAATAAAACAAAAATAACATTTTTTTAAACTTTCATAATAAAAAATGTTTTGTTGGCAAAAAATGTTTTTTTAATTATGATTTTTAAACACTGTCATTTTTTATAAAAACTTTTTTGTATTAAAAAACTTTATCGTTCATAAAATGTTGTTTCAAAAAAATTACGTTTTTTAATAAAAAACATGTTTTTTATATATTAAATATTTGTTATACAGTTTGTAAGGATATATAATATCATTAGCATTTAATATTATAATTAAAGGGTTGACTGCTATGGTAACGACATATGGTAAAATTGTTATAAGAAGATAACATGTGACAAAATGATTGTGAGAATGACATGTGACGATTATTATTTTGCTTTATTAATATAGATTATTAAAAGGTTGATCTGTTATGGTAATGGCATATGTCAAAATGGTTGTAAAAATATGATATGTGATAAAATAATTATGAGAATTACATGTGACAATAATTATTTTGTTTTATTAGTATAGATAAGATTGTTAAAAAAAAGTTTTGTTTATGGCATTTTTAAATGAATCAAATTAGTTAAGTATAAGACTTTTGGTTAAGTTGAGATACCCATGATTATTTTCCCAACTGATTATGGTGAGGTACACATGATATGTATATATGAAAAGATCATGTGTTTAAGTATCACTCTGAGCTAATGTTCAAAGTAGTCAGTCGATTTTTTCATCAATAGGTTTTCTCTTGAAAGAGTTTGGGTATGATCCTGACAGGATAGATGAGCCTGATTGAAATAATATCAATACACCGAACAAATATCTCAAATCACGGTCGCACATTTACCTAAAAAAAAAGACGACATTTGAATTTCTCTTTACAGTTGAACACAAATGCAAATTGCTATAATTAGCAATATTTATTAGCAATATTTGTCGGTCCAACCATTATGTAGAAAATGCCTTTAAATCACAGTCAAAGTCAAAATTCAAAGTTGCTGAGGTCAATCGGTGGACAAGAGTCTTCCTATTCCTACTGCCACCTCACAACTTTCACACTTGTACACTATCGTTTTTGTTATTTTATATTTTAAAAATAATATTGAATAGAAGGTTTTGATATGAAATTTAATCAATTAATGATAAAATAATAATATTTGTACACAATAAAATTTTAAAATAATGTGATCATATTCTTATTTCCATCGCAAATTATTATCATCATGACAATTTGAGACGGAAATTCTCCGTTGCAATTTGTCTTAATTTAGCGATAAGACGTATGATTGATATAATTCATCGTAAAATATCATCCTTAAAATATCATCCATGACAAAAATAATCAGTGACTTATTCCTTGATAAAGACCAATTTTAAGTAGAAAAATAAAAAGTCAAAATTATAGTTATTGTTGTTTTAATTTTTAAATGTGATATATATAATAGTCTTTTAAGGTATTTTTTTTCTAAGCTACCATACGTGATTATCTTTAATGGATTACTCATAAATTCTTATACGGACTTATTATTCCTTAACTACAATTACTATTTATTGAACGTAAAACTTATACGCCCACTACTCTAGTACTAAATTTACGCCATATGTTAACGACAAAACATCAACTTTCACCACTTGAAAAGAACACCATATGACCTTGACATGTTACGCCAAAGGCCCGTTTATCTTAATTAATATTAGTTTATAGGTTAAAATTATAACTCCTTGACATAATTACCCCTAAAGAGAATACCAATTCAGAAACACTAAACTTTGTGAGTTGTCTACATTCTCTCTCTTTTCTAAATATAGAAAGTGGTGATCATCAAGAACATGTCAAAACCCTAAGCACACGTGTCAATGCCACACTTTGCCATGTCATATCTTCCACAAAGACACGTGCCCTTTACACACACAAAAACACTTATCCATCACTCCACTACTACCCTATAAAGCCACCTGCTTTACCTTCTCATTTCTCCATTCACTCACACCACAAGTGATTGATAACATTCACCGGAGACCAAAACATATACAATGTGGAGCCCTGCAATCAACACCGGAAACAATGGCGGTGACCGCGGCATCGGCCGGAGAAAACAGGCTCAGGCGAGTTCACGAAAAGGGTGCATGAGAGGCAAAGGCGGTCCGGAGAACGCCTCTTGCACTTACAAAGGCGTTCGCCAGCGCACTTGGGGTAAATGGGTGTCTGAAATCCGCGAGCCCACACGCGGGACCCGCGTGTGGCTTGGGACTTTCAGTTCTGCCCGGGAAGCCGCCATAGCTTATGACGCGGCTGCCCGGAGACTCTATGGTCCTAATGCCCATATCAATCTGCCTGATGAGACGGCCGAAGCTCCAACGGCGCCGGCCGTCACACAGGCGGCTAATGAGGCTAGGTACCACCGCGCGGTACAACAAATGAAGAAGCAGCATGAATTCGAACATCAGATTCGAATTTACATGCAGCAACAGCAACAACAACAACAAAACATCAAATTACAACAGCAAAAGATTAAAGTTGAAACCACAAGAATACCAGAGATCCCTGATCTAAACCGACACGCCATCGGAAGCTACGATGATTTCACCGGCGAAAACGACGTGGATCAAAATTCACCAACCGGAAATCTGAAGGCTAACCTGCCGGAGTTTGACGACTCCGGTTTGTGGACGGAGGCGGCTTCGACGATGGACTATGAATCGCAAGCGATCGATCCCGGGATCGCGGCATCGACATTCAACGATACAATTGGCATTGAATTGAATCATCCATTGATGGTGTGATTATCTTTTTCCGGTGATCAAGAACTCGCCGGAAAATATTTGGTTTGAAGTTCGTGGTGGCACGTGACAGAAAACATACATAAATGTCTATAGTAGTGTTTATATGAGTGAGTGAATTGAAAGTGTTGGCAAGTATATTATAAGAATATATAAGTTGTGGTGCGTATTTTAAGATGTATTAATATGATGTGCATATTTACATATGTCTAATAGATTTAAATAACATCTATCAACTTTACACCTATTAATCTAGTTTTGCTGTTTCGGAGTCATATTTTATATGACTATAAGTCTATAGCTACCCGTGCGAACTTGATTACGACATTAAGGGCACCAGTACGGTATTTTTGTGAACTTCATTACGACATTACGATCGGCCCGTACGGTATTTTTGTGAACATTATTACGACATTACGATCATCCTGTGGAAACATAACGGGTTATATAACTATATTTGATGTTCTTTGGTTAATATCAATATTATTTTTTCGGCTCCAGCATACAACTATGTCCTCTGTCCTGTATTAAATACAAGTCATGTTTTACTGCGAGAGTAAAAAGAAAAAAAAACCATAATTAGTTTTATTAGATAATTAAAGAATGGAGTTATTAAAAAAATCAAATTAGTAAAAAAAATTAATAAAAAGAGGGCCGGTCCTGAAAATTCACAAGAGACTCTGGAAATTCACAAGAGACTCTAGGCCCGAGACGAGAACGAAAAATGGGCCTATATGGTTAAACATATAAAAAATTCTAAACCAAATAATTAGTATAAAAAAAAATTATAATACGACGATAATTGTTATAACAATAAATAAAAAAAATATTGTAGCAAAATAATTTAATTTATTTAATTAAGCGAAGCGGAAGGCTCTACTAGCGTTTTTAGTATTATTATATTAAATTAGGTTAATATTATTGGGTTAAATTATTTAAAATGTTAATGGGCTCTTAAGTAAAGTGTAATGGGTGATCTGGCTGTCGAGACTCGATAAAAAACAAGTTAATATATCAGTCTTAGCTACTTTTATTGCGTAAGAGTAAGTATGGTCGTTTTCACAGTGAATTGGTGGACAGTGTTTAACAATTGCACTACGATTGACGAAAAGACAGAAACATTGAACTAAAAATTAAGACTTTGAATGAAGTAATGAACATCAATGTAAAAAGCAACAAACTTTATAACAAATTAAATTAAATAATGAAAAACGATCACTTCCGGATCCTCAATTATGCAAGGTCAACAATTTGCATGATCAAACTAGGGTTTGCCGAAACTTAATTCTAAAGCCTTCAGCTTTTTGATTAAAGTAGTAACAAATGATCAAACTTTTAAGACTAGTTCATTCACAAGGTTACTAATTCGTTTATATCAAGTTACTTCTCAATTTTATTGATTTCACGATGTAAGAAAACCAAAAACTGATAAATTCAACAAGAAATTTTATTTACAAACGAATCTTTCAACTTAATCAAAACATCAACTTGCATTCAACGACCATTGTTCAACAAACCCAAATAGAATCACTTAAAAAGTCTTACTTAACATAATTGATTCTCCGAAAGCAATCATAAAAGAACTAGCCACGCATCATCTTCTCGAAATCTTGAATCTTCAGTTGAATGATCATCAATGGTGTTGTAGAAGATGTTAGAAAGCTTGAAAGCACCAAAATACTCCTTGAAATCACCTAATTTCGGCAAGGAAACGTTGTCCTTCGCATTGAGGTTGATTGTGTTTAAATAAACTTGAAGTTCCATAAAATCCGAATGTTAGTTGGTGACCGGCGTATGATACGCCGACCCTGGCGTATCATACGCCCAACCATGTTCTCTGACGCCCAACTTTCTGTTTTTTTCTTCAAATACGTTTACAAATACGTCGCCCATACGCTGACCGGCGTATGATACCCCATATCCGGCGTATCATACGCCGGTGTAGGGTTCACTGGGCCTTTTTTGTAACTTTTGTTATTTTCAACTTTAGTCCTTGTAGTTCCGTCTTTTGCTCCTTTTTCTCCAAAACAAGCCTTCTTTAACTCCAATTCCTACAAATCAAAACACAAACAAAGTGAACTTGTTCCACACTAACCATGATGTAAAATCATATTTAAGTAATTAAACACTGAATTATTACCACGCGATCACATCCCCACACGTAACCTTTTGTTTGTCCTTAAACAAACTTACTTGTAATATTTTACCTTAATCAATCAAACATGCTAAATTATCATAACTTTGTATAAATTAAGGTCACAAGGCATACTAATTTTTCAGCTTTCATCATGTAATATTCACAACCCATCATGTAATATCATTCGTGTTTTAAACTCAGAATCACCTTAGTTGACATAACTTCACCTTTTGCTTCAAACATTCATGCATTCACATTCCTTACAAGGAACACTCCTCTTAGTTTGTTTTGTGGACTAGTGATATATACTAGTATATTTGCAACTCTCAAATCAAGAATGTACATCTTCATCATAAGCTCGTATACTAATCATATCGCCATCATCACTAACACAATATATACATAAATTAAGAGGTCTTCACAAGGTTGTAATGTTAGGTTAAGGGTTAGGTGGGATAGAATGGGTTTAAAGTGGCTAATGATGAATGAAATCCAGTTCAAACATGCTAGTTATTATTATTATCAACATCACTCATCTACGTGCAATCATCCTGCAATTTTCATACTGTCTTTGTTGCTTCATACTGGTCATTTTGATCTCATTTAGCTTTTACTTTTTTTATATAAACAAATTCAAACCAATCCTATTATTATTGAACTAATACTGAAACAACACTTCTAGACATGTTATGGATTGGACTTCATCACCCGAGATTTTATCAAAAGGCTAAGGATTTTTAGGCTTATTGTTTTGGCTTTCAAACGACAAGTTGGGGCTCAACATGGTGTCTAAAGGAAGATTATCATGGTATGGAATTCAAAGGAAAAAGGTTTAAACAAATGGTTTATTGCTAATGCCTCTATCATATTTATGCATATATTGGTTCATGATCTTGACACGCATCAATTACACGAGTTCTAACTTAAATGCACGTTATGGTTTCCCTCATTATGCAAAAATATAAAGCAAATCAAAATATGCTATGAATTGCTCAATTAGGCTCAAACTCTTACGAAAACGGTGGAGAGAGGGTTAAAAATGTGAAGCACGTATGTTATCTACAACCGATTCGTTATGCCTCCTAAGAATTCTACCTCATTCTATAAAAGCTCATGATGGGAATGCCTTACTATAATTTCAACACAAGCATGCTATGGGATCTATACATGTACAAACAAGTGATAATTAACCATGTATGAAAATTTTTGGGTCTCATGCACAATTAAGTTTATTTGAAGATTTATTTTATAAAAAGATTTAAAAAAAGTTTAATTTTTTTCCAATTCTCCCTTATCATCACACTTGAGATCATTAAATTATCAATTATCCTCAATCTATGGTGGCTAAAGATGACACAAAAGACCATATTAGAATTCCAACTACTTAACATTCAAGTTGCCATTTCTATTCATGCCCTCCCCCCCATTCATCATCCATTCACTTATTACAATTATCTAATAAGTTGTTTCAGTCACACAAACAAATATTATGCATACTAACTGGAAAGGATGGAGCACAGGGACCTGATCAGTGTGCAACACTCGATCAGCGAGTGCCACGATGGTTCCTGCTTGGGTCATCATATGGATCATGTAATGCCTCAAAATTTCAAGAAAAGAGGAGGAAGAAGTTCTCGCGCGAAGAGGACTTCTCTCATGAGAAATTGAGAACACCCGTTTGACCCCATAATCACGTGAAACTGCTGCTAATAGAGAGAGAGAAAGCGACTGTGTAGAGAGAGAAAGTGAAGAATTGAAGTGTTTAAGGTATGTAACTCGTGTAGTAACTTGTGTTATGTATTAAGAAACAATTATTGATTAATGTAGCCATGAATATGTAGTTTTTGTTCGAGAAGGCTCTCAGGAAGGTCGTGTTTGTGTTTAGTTCCTTAAGAGGTGAGTTTCTAGCCCCTTTTTATGCAAGTTTGTACGTTTTAGGGCTATTATACATACAAAAATGCTTGTGTATGCTTGGAATGTGTTGTCCATGGTGGTGTATGGTATTCCCTTTACACCTATGTTTAAGTTGATTTGGGCGGGAAATTTCGTAGTTTTCGTGCGAAATAAATTTTTTAAGTCTCATAGATTTCATATCTAAGTAAGGTTCTGCGCGATAAATAGGTTATCGCGCAACTTGTAAGTTTTCGCGCGACTGATTTGACTTGATGTGCAGGGTTTGACTATTGTAAGGTTTTCGTGTGAAAAAGGGTTTTCGCGCGAGATTATACTATTGCATGGGTTAAGTTCTCGCATGATCTATTGTGTTATGTGTTATGTTATCTTAAGTTTTTAATCGTTTTCAAAATGATTATCTTTTACGATATGACTTTCCTTGGTATGATATGTGTTACTATAAGTAAAGTATTATGTAAAGAAAGTGAAAGATAACGATAACGAAAAGTGGAACGTAATAAATGAATGAAAGCCTTGCAAGCAAACGAATGGAGGTTCACAACTCATTGAGGGGTTGTTAGCTCAACTATGTGTGGTTTAGCTAACCAATGAGGATGCATACAGGGGTCCAATCCTTGAGATTGACCAAATGATACGGGATCCTTGTCGCTTTATCCTGGTACTGTAGTCAGCTTTGTGTATAATGTATGGGGGTTTATTTATAAGCCTCGGCATAGTACCAGCTTCGTGCACAATGTTGGGGGTTTAGCACATGGCATTGATCCATTACAATGAAAGATAATAATGAATGAACGAAAGGATGAACGATGATGAAAGATAATAAATGAATATTATCAAGATGTATGTATGATGTATGCTCATGTACGAAAAAGGAAATGTTTAAACGAAAGTAAAGTATTTCATTATTAAAACTAGAACTCACTCAGTGTCGCTGATTTTGTATGCATATAGTTGGCAGGTAATTGCTGATGCTGAGGATGTGCAGGCATGGACATGAAAGCTACTGGGATAGTTCAAGGCTGGCACCCATGTTTTTGGGGAATGTTGTTGTATTAATACAATTTTTTAAGTGTAAAGAAAATGACATGACATTTTGACAAGTTTAGTTTTTAATAAAAAATTAATTAATTATGTTTTACCCTTTGACTTGCTCCTAAAAAGATGCATAGTTCTTACAAAACACACAACATCACAATTACTTTAAGATTTCTAAGTATTGGGCCAACCTTTGTGCATTGGTTCATTAGGGTATTCTCATGGTGTCATGGTTCCCTTGACATCATATGGTTATGACATTCATTATCATAAAACATACTTTTATTTCATTACATGAAATTCCCAATCGATTCACGTTCTTTTAAACATAGTGTTCATGTGAAATTATCAATTCATGTTTTGCTATAGGTTGTCCCAACATCATCAAAATCCTAACTTTTCATCCCAAAACCTACCCTTCTTCATGTATATAAGCATCTATTACTTCTAAAGATGTAACAATATGTTCTATGCTTACATTCATATCCATATATAAGGGAATCACATACAAATCATCATATAATAAGTTATAGTTCATGTAACTTGAGTTTAGTGACAAGAAACATACCTGGAAGATGCTAAAACTTTGAAAATATTGAACTTGTCTTGAATTGCAAAGACCCTCAATTTTACCCGAATGTTAGACTTCTCAAATCTTGCAAACCCTTGTGAGATTTGAAAATCTAACCCAAGATTCGTGTTTCTCTCGAAAAATTATCCGAAATGCATATAAAAAACGTTTGATTTGGTTGAGAATTAGAGAAGTTATGAGGGTGTCAAGTTAGGGTTTGTGAAGGGAAAAGAGGAATTTTGAGATGAAGATGATAAAAGTGAGAAAAAGTGTGATAAAGTGGTTTTAAATTCGTGGATGGGGTGATACAGGGTGAATATGTGGTGTAAATTGGTCGAAAATTCAAATTTTTAGGGTTGGCAGCATGCCTGGCATATCATACGCCGCCCCCCAGCGCATCATACGCCAGTGGGCATATGTGGGGGCGTCTGCAGCAGCGTGTTTGCAAAAAAATTCAGAAACTTTTTAAAGGTCGGCATATGATACGCCCACCCGCAGCGTATCATACGCCTGTATGTGCCAGATTTGCCTTAGGTGCCAGATCCGCCACCCCCCATATAACCGTGCTTCGTCTCGAAGCACATAAGGAACATAAAACATACCTGATTTTTTTGCTATCAATCCCCACACTTGTGGTTAACCATCGAGTGGATGTGAATTAGGAGAACTTTAGGAGAGTAACTAATAATGCAATGAACGGGAAATAGATGAAAATAAAAAAAAATCAAAACAATAAAAACTAACTCACTTTTATAGGAATCACGGTTGCATTTAGCATATGCAACAACCCTTTAAACCCCTCGTTAATCCCGAGTGGACGAGTTATAGTCTCGTGAGGGTTTGTAGTGAACATACCCACAAAGTTCGCAGGTTGCCTCCTGTTAGAGCTAAGTTTAAAGTCCTTAGCTGGACTTGTTACCTTGTATGCTTACGTAAGGGGAAGGTTCTAAAAGTGCCTAATAAGAAGCTTTCGGATGCGTGATATGGTCCATTGATATCATTAGCTTTCAAATATGGTTTTAGGTGATGACCATTCACCACTTGGCGAAGATGATCCTCAAAATCCTTATGGTCCATTGATATCAATTTCAATGTCCCCATAGTTTCCTACACGCGTAATAAGGTATGGACCTTTCCATTTGCTGTTGAGTTTCCCAAGAAAGAGTTTTAACCGGGAGTTGTATAGCCACACTTTCTGTACTTACTCGAAAGTCTTTTTTCTTAACTTCGAGTCATGCACTGCTTTCATTTTCTCTTTATAGGCAGAGGCGCATTCGTAAGCTTCATCTCGCAATTCTTCCAACTCACATATGTGAAGCTTTTTGCTTTACCTGCAAAATCATAGTCCATGTTAACATTCTTAACAGCCCATAAAGCTCGATGAGCTAATTCGACCGGTAAATGACATCCTTTACCATAGACCAATCGGTAAGGTGTTGTGCCTATAGGAGTTTTATAAGCTGTACGATACACCCATAAGGCATCATCCAACTTCGTGGACCAATCCTTATGGTCGACTCGTATGGTTTTCTGTAATATTTCTTTAATTTGCCTATTAGACACCTCTACTTGGCCACTTGTTTGAGGGTGATAGGGTGTGACTATCCGATGATCAACTCCATACCGTTTAAGCAATTTGCCAAATTTGAAGTTTTTGAAATGTGATCCCCCATCACTGATGATCACACGAGGGATTGCAAATCATGAAAATATATTTGATTGAACAAATTTACAAACGACGACATGATCATTTGTTTTGGTGGCGATGGCCTCTACCCATTTGGACACATAATCAACTGCCACCAAGATGTATAAACTGCCATATGAATTAGGGAAGGGTACCATGAAATCGAATCCCCAAACATCGAAAATGTCGACTACGAGAATCGGTTGCATAGGCATCTCATTCCATTTTGAAACACTGCCCATCTTTTGACAATTTATACAGTTTTTTGAGAATTCAAAGGAATAATTAAACAGAGTGGGCCAATAAAGTCCATATGATAATACTTTATGCCTCGTTTTCTGGCCATTAAAGTGACCACCACATGCAGATGCCCCAACACCGATTGTATCTCATCGTTGAGTACACATCGTCTGATAATTTGATCCAACCCCACTTTAAACAAATCTGGTTCATCTCATATGTAATGCTTTGCTTATGCCATGAATTGTTGCCTTTTCTTCTTAGTCCAATGGTCGGAAAGTGTACATACAGCCAAGTAATTAGCAAAGTTAGCATACCATGGAACAGTTGATACAGATAATAAGTGTTCATCTGGAAACATTTATTTAATTTCTTTATTCTGAATATTGTTTTGATGCACAACACGTGACAGATGGTCGGCTACCATATTGTCACTTCCTTTCTTGTCATGAATTTCCAAGTTAAATTCTTGTAACAGTAAAATCCATCGAATTAGTCTTGGTTTAACATCTTTCTTTTCCATCAAATACCGCATTTCACTATTATCAAATAAATAATAACTTTACTTCCCCAAATGTATGACTGAAACTTATCTAAAGCCTATACTACTACAAGTAACTCTTTTTCTGTATTTGTATGGTTTAACTGGGCACCAGAAAGAGTTTTGTTTGCATAGTATATAGCTACGGGTTTCTTATCCACCCGTTGTGCTAAATCTGCCCTGACTTCATAATCACTTGCATCACACATAATTTCAAAAGGTAAAGACTAATTTGGTGATTGTAAGATTGGGGCCTCGATTAATTTTTATTTTAACACATTAAAAGCTTGGACACAATCATCATCGAACACAATGGGAATGTCTTTTAGAAGGAGGTTACATAAGGGTTTTGTAATGACACTAAAGTTTTTTATAAATCTTCGATAAAACCCGGCATGCCCTAGGAAAGAGCGTACCCCTTTAATGCTAGTAGGTGGGGGTAAGGTGGAGATCACTTGAATTTTTGCATGATCTACCTCAATTCCCCTACTAGAAATCACATGACCTAATACAATTCCTTCTTAAACCATAAAGTGACCTAAGCATGACTAAAAACACGTGTCAGAAATAGAAAAATCATCCATGAAGATTTCCAGTGACTCCCCAACCATATCTGAAAAGATACTCATCATACACATTTGAAAGGTGCCCGGGGCATTACATAGTCCAAATGGCATCCGCCTAAACGTGAATGTCCCATATGGGCAAGTAAAGGTAGTCTTTTGTTGATCGTCAGGATGAATTGCAATTTGGTTATACCCAAAATACCGATCTAAAAACAGTAAAATTCCTGACCTGCAAGCTTTTCTACTATCTGATCAATGAATGGTAATGGGAAATGATCTTTAAAAGTTGTTGCATTTGATTTCCTATAATCAAATACAAATGTGCCACCCGGTTACCGGCCGAGTGGCTACCTTATTACCTTGATCATCTTTCAGAATTTGAATGCCAGCCTTCTTTGGAACTGTTTGTGTTGGACTTACCCACGTGCTATCCGAGATTGGGTAAATAATTCCTGCATCAAGCCACTTCAATACTTCTTTTGCAACAACTTCTCTCATATTAGGGTTCAACCTCCGTTATGTGTCATGTGATGGTTTTGCTCCTTCTTCCATGATGATCTTGTGCATAACAATTGATGGACTTATTCCTTTCAAATCAGCAATACTCCATCCAATGGCTGCTTTGTGAGCAATTAGTACTTCCATCAAGGCCTCCTCTTGATCCTTCATCAGGTTGGATGCAATGATCATCGGTAAAGTCTTGTTATCACCTACAATAGCATTTTTCAAATGTTTAGGCAATTTCTTTAGTTCCACTTGTGGTGGTGAAATTAATGACGATTTTAAATGAGTATCGATGTGCTCTAGTAAGCTTTCAAATTGATGTGTCCATGCTGGTTTGCATTTTTTCATTGCCTTCACTTTTCATTCCTATTTTTGTGCTTTTAATTCAATACTCAGCTTTGCCTCTTCCCTGTCAAATAAAACACATAACTCTGTGGTGCTATCCTTATTTTCATGAGTTTGGCACTCGTCAATTGTGTCCATCATGAAACATTTATCATTGAATATAATTTTTGGAACAAATGAAAATATATTTAGTCTCAACCTTTTATTACCAAATGCCATGTCTACCGTGCCAGTCATACAATTGATCAAGCATTGGGCAGTTTTCAAGAATGGTCCTCCCAAAATAACATTGGGTTGCTTATCATTTGTAGGACTTGCATAGTCTAACACAAGAAAGTCCACTGGGTAGTAGAAATCTTCCACCTTTACTATCATATTAGTTACTATTCCACGCAAAAGTTTAAGGGATAAATCAGCTAATACCATGGTAGTGTCTACTTTTTGCAATGGTCCAAACTCATATTGATCATATAAACTTCCGGCTAAAATACTAACACTTGCTCCAAGATCAAGGAGGGCCTTGTTAATTTTAAAGTTACCAACTTGGATTGAAATTAAAGGTGCTCCCGGATCTTGAAGTTTTGGTGGAAGTATACCCGATAAAACAACATTAACAATATCTATAAAATCAAGTTGTTTTGTTAATTTATGTTGCCGTTTTTGGGTACATAAATCCTTCAAGTATTTGGTATAAGCCAGAACTTGCTTAATTGCATCTATTAATGGAAGATTGATTTTTACTTGTTTAAAAACTTCCCAAATCTTATCTTGTTGAGGCCCTCGTTTTTTAGAAAGTGGTTTGATGGGTTCTTTTAAAGATGAGGGGTAGGGGATGGTATTATTCTTAATCCTTACTCCTTGAGAAGCAGATGTGTTTGGTATTTCCTTTTCCTTAATTGGTTCATGAAAGTTACTTTCTTTATTGTTTTCGGTGTTTCAGGTTCCGAATGACTATCGTTTTCCCCTATTTTCACCAAGGTCGACTACCACTCCCTCTTTCAATGATGGTGGTGGTACAATCTTGTTGTCATAAGTCTTACCACTTCTTAAAATACTTACCTAGTCCACATGAGAATTATTTGAGGTTGAAGCATGATGTTGAGGGTTCTTTGTTGTGTCACTTGGAAGCTTTCCAGTTTCTCTTCTAGATAATTATTCAGCTAATTATCCCAGTTGCTTGGCAATAGCATCATTAGTCTTCTCTTGCACTTCTTTGAATTGCTTGAATTCCTTTATATTTTTTGCTAAGTCCTGAATTGCCGTTAAAATCTCATTGTCATTACCATTATGAGTTAAAGGCCCTTGTTGATTCCTTTGTTGATAATGACCTCCTTGTTGGTAATTCCCTTGATTGTAGTTGTTCTTTTGATAGCCTCCTTGATTGTAGTTTTGTTGTCGGCCTTGGTATTGGTTGTTTCCTTGAGTTTGTACCTGAAAAGGAGGATTCAATTGGTTAGTATTATTACCATATCTAAGATTTAGGTGATTTCTAAGACCGGGGTGATATGTGTTAGAATTCATATCATATGTCTTCCTTTCTCCTTATCCTTGTAATTGATGTACTTCTTCACTTTTCCCCAAATTCAAGTAACAAGTAACCGAGGTGTGGCCAATGTCATTACATATATCACATACTTCATATTCACTAGATATATGCGTCACAACACTCTTTCCAACTTTGAGGCTTGTAATTTCTCATTCCAAAACCGCAATTCTATCCATGGCCACATGATCATTCACCACCTTTACATTTGCACCTCTTGACCTTCGACTTGATTGTGCACGCTTTTATAAAATTACACTCATCCTTTCCAATATGTTCCAATCGTCATCCTCATGATTCAAAGTAAATGTACCCGCACTTGTAGAGTTCACATCTCTTGCATCTTCCGGTGAAAGGCCATCATAGAATGCTGAAATTAATTCCCACTTAGCTATCCCATGATGTGAACAAGTTCTCAGCATCTCTTTGAATCGATAAAAAAACTTCATGAAATTGTTCCCCTAATTGTTGTGTAAAGTCTCGAATGGCTCGCCTTGCATGACTTGTTCTTTGAGAAGTATATTATTTATCTAAAAATAGTTGTTGCATTTGAACCCATGTGTGGATACTCACGGAAGGCAAAGATAAAAACCATTGCTTGGCCTTATCTTTGAGTGTAAATTGGAAAAGTACCAATTTAACTTTCTCTAGTGAAAAACCTTGGCCACCTATAGTACTACATGATGCTTCAAATTCAGATATATGAAAATATGGTTCTTCAGTTGCCATCCTATGAAAGTGAGGAAGAATGCCTAAGCATTATGGTCTAACTTCAAAAGCTCTCCCTCGTTGTGTTGGTGGGACTATGGGGGATGATTGGATGGCAATGGCGGGACGGAAATGATTGTTCACACCATGTGCAGGTACATAATGTTGAGCTCCTAGATTAGCTGGTATGCCATTAAATGGTTGAGATACCAGATTGTGAATATTGGGTGGTTGGGCATAACCATCGCGATCTTGATTCGGCTGACGGTTTAGATAACCCGGTTGATTGCCATAGTTTTCAAAATTATGTTGAACCGGACCTTCCATATCTTCTTGATCTTCAATCCAATCCTCCACATAATTAGTGTGATGACTTCCTTCCACTGAAACGTTTCCTCATTACTATAATGACTACCTTCCCGTTATACTGAAAAGTTGGATTACAGACCCAAAAATTTAGCATTGATTGGAAATTTACGGGAGGAGGTTGGTGTTGCACCCCTTTATTTACAGGGATCGCCCCCTGAGGTTGAGGATGCACAAGATGTAGGTTGTGGTGGAGGATCATCAGGTTGAAGAAACACAGGTAATGGGATATCTCCCAAAGGTTGATTGGGTTGTGGCCCTCCTAGGTTTTCTGGATTATTCATCCATCTTGATTGTTTATTTTCGAGCGTTCTTGAAAGTCTACTTAGAATCCGATGAGCTGTTGCTGATGATATACCTTCTTCCGATATTGTTTGACCACGAATTTGAAAAGTCCTTGAAGTTGATGCTTTGTGAAACACCATATTCTCTCTTGCAGTTTTCTCGATTTCTAGATCAAATTGCAATGGTGAGGTCCTTCCTGAAAATCTTGTATGAATTAACGTAATGGTTACCTACAAACAAAAAAACACAAAATACCTCGCGTAATACTGAACAAGAAAACAAATTAAAAAGAAAAACAGAAAAATAAAATCATTTTGGGTTTTTTATAATTTTTTAAGAAAAGAAAATAAAACAATTAAACACTAAGCGCAATAATTCCCCGGCAGTGTCGCCATTTTGATCTAGTTGTCGAGACTCGATCAAAAACAAGTTAATATTATCAATCTTAGCTACCTTTATTGCGTAAGGATAAGTAAGGTCATTTCCACAGGGAATTAGTGGACAGTGTTTAACAATTGCACTACAATTGACGAAAAGACAGAAACGTTGAACTAAAAATTAAAACTTTGAATGAAGTAATGAACATCAATGTAAAAAGCAACAAACTTTATAACGAATTTAATTAAATAATGGAAAATGATTACTTTCGGATCCTCAATTAAGCAAGGTCAACAATCTGCATGATCAAACTAGTGTTTGCCGAAACTTAATTTTAAAGACTTCAGCTTTTTGATTAAAGTAGTAACAAAGGATCAAACTTTTAACACTCGTTCAATCATTAGGTTACTAATTGGTTATATCAAGTTACTTGTCAATTTTATTGAGTTCACGATGCAAGGAAACCGAAAACTGATAATTTCAACAATAAACTTTATTTACAAACGAAATTTTTAACTTAATCAAAAGATCAACTTGCATTCAATGACCACTGTTCAACAAACCCTAATATAATCACTTAAAAAGTCTTACTTAACATAATCGATTCTGCCGGAAGCAATCATAAAAGAACTAGCCACGCATCATCTTCTCGAAATCTTGAATCTTGAGTTGAATGATCATCAATGGTGCTGTGGAAGATGTTAGAAAGCTTAGAAGCACCAAAATACTCCTTGAAATCACCTAATTTCGGCTGGGAAAAGTTGTCCTTCACATTGAGATTGATTGTGTTTAAATAAACTTGAAGTTCCGCAAAATCCGGATGTTAGTTGGTAACCGGCGTATGATACGCCGACCCTGGGCGTATCATATGCCCAACCCTATTCTCCAACGCCCAACTTTCTTTTTTTTCTTCAAATACGTCCACAAATACGTCGCCCATACGCTGACCGGCATATCATATGCCGGTGTAGGGTTCACTGGGCCTTTTTTGTAACTTTCGTTATTTTCAACTTTAGTCTTTATAGTTCCGTCTTTTGCTCCTTTTCCTCCAAAATAAGCCTTCTTTAACTCCAATACCTACAAATAAAAACATGAACAAAGTGAACTTGTTTCACACTAATCATGGTGTAAAATCACATATTTAAATTAATTAAACACTGAATTGTTACTATGCGATCAATGGCCTAAATAATTAGAATGTTATTGGATTTGTTAATGGATTTATTAATAGTTTATATATATATATATATATATATATATATTATATAGATGCATATGTATATATAGGGGAGGGATCAAATGAGAACTCACTTATTTTGTGATAAATATAGGAACCAATGTCAGCCACACATTTTCAAAGGCAAAATGGTAAATAATGATAACATAATAAAAAAAAATTATAAAACAAAAAATAATATAAAAACATAGAAAGTAAAATGATAAAAATGTTTCCCTTGTTTCACTCTTTCATAAAAGAAAACAAAAATAAATTATAAAAAAAACTTTTTTTACGAACTTCATTTTACACATATGTAATACCTGGAAATACATATGTGTAAAACAGGATTTACACATGTGTAATGACTAATTTACACATGTGTAAATAATGGGTGCATGATTTTTTTTAAAAATGTATATCAATGTGGTTCACGTTGGAAAGATAAAAAGATACTGAAATTAATGGTGAATTTTTAATGTCGTGAAAAAAAGTTATAAATATTTAAAAAAAGGTGAAAATAACATGTGACTTAAATGTGTAGCTCATATTGATTCCTAGAGTTTACACGAAAAAATCCAGTTCTCAAAATAACCTACCCCGTATATATAATATATAAAATTTTAAAAAAAATTCGGGCCCCTAAGGAAATCGGGCCCTGGGCGTCGCCCACCTGGCCCCCTAAGGCCGCCCTTGGTCAAAAACATATATTATATATCGTAAGAGGTGAAATTCAATCATGATACTAACGATATAAATTTTCTGTATATTAGCTAAATAGGTTTTCAAGGGATCTATTCTTTTAAAAATTAACACATAAAATGATTAAGATTAAGTTAAAAGAAATATATAATATAGGAGCTGGGTTTGCATTGTTTAAGTGTAAAGAGCAAAGTTGCTTGCGCGTTGCGGCATGATTAAATTTATTAGTGTCCATTCTGAACATGGTTCAATTCGTTGATATCCTCTCACAACATTAATAAATTATCATATTATTAATAAATACTAATATTTATTAGTGTTAGTAAAAAATCCAGTTTTCAATTAAATTTCTAATAGCAACTCATGTATGAAACATGAAAACAAATCAATCACCAATGGGGATTAATAGCTATCAATTTTGGATTAAGCTATGAACTCCAGCATGGCATTTAAGAAGTGTCAAACAATTGTGGATTATAGCTGCCAATTGGGAGCTACAGAAATTGTAAACATAAGGTGAACAGAGCTCAAAATGCAGGAAATGTGAATAGTAGATGTATTGTCGGTGTGTGAAAAATAGTAAGTGGCAAATGAAGGAAGAGTAGTGGCTAGGGTTGAAGATGAGAGGCCACTTAAAACTATGAGAGCGTAGTATCACATGTCTAGATCACCTAACCATAGTTATTAGAAGAGATCTATAGAGAAAGTTATATAAGCACATATTGCAATAACACACAAAACAAAACAAATAATTTATTTTCGTAATGTTACAAAATTTTAAAATATAATAAAATGATTGCAATCAATGTTTATTCATCTCATGAAATTATATATACAAAAAAATTACTATACAAAATGATATTTTCGTACTAAGTGTACAAATTCATCACACAAGAAATGTTACGAGTGAAATTATAACACAACTGTTATAATTAATCACATAGAGATTGAATTATCATGTAGGAATTTGTTATTGCTTGATAATTTCATCCCGCGAGTGTAATTCTTCTTGCGTGATTATTACTTATTTTGGCGTGATAATTCAACCCCCAAACTTCGTACACTTCGCATCGAAAATACACTTTATATATATATATATATATATATATATTATATATATATATATATATATATATATATATATATATATACATATATATATACATATATATATACATATATATATATATATATATACATATATGTATATATATACATATATACATATATATATATACATATACATATATATCTATACATATATCATATATACATATATATATGTATATATACATATTATATATATATGTCTATATACATATATATATATATGTATATATATTACTATATATATATATATATGTATACATATATACATATATATATACAAATATACATTATACATATATACATATATATACATATATATATACATATATATATATATATAATATATATACTACATATTATATACATACATATATATACATACATATATATCATATACACACACACACCATCTATAGGGGAGGGTTCCTGAAAAAACATACTTTTGTGAAAATCAAAGAAATCACGAAAACTAATAGCATAATTCGTATTTTTTTTGTTATTTTAATTGTTAAAAGGTTATTTAACTTTTGTTACATATTGTGAACATAAAACGAGAACGAAGATTTACTATACGTAACACTATGTCGAATGAAATTGATTATACGTACCTATGTGTGACGTAAATGTAAAACCATGATACGGTTTTTTCGTTTGATTCATACCCTTATTATATATTATTATATATATTACACACATTATATATATATAAAGAGTAGTGATAAAATTATAATTTATGTGACCGGTTTCATATGTTTTCTCTAGTTTCACATAACTTTATGGTTTCTTAGGTCTCTCCTCTCTCTTTCTCTCTCTCTCTTTCTCTGTAGATCTTTGACTGTCCGCTGCGAACCTTGGCTGTCCGCTGTGGGCACACAGTGAGATACACATCCCGCAGTGGACCTTTATTCATCCGCTTAGACCTTATACATCCGTTGTGGACCTTACACGTCCGTTTGGACCCTTACACGTCCGCTGTGAACTTTTACACGTCCATTGGGACTCTTGTTAAAATTAGTTTAAGTTTTGATCTGTACTCTCCTCTCTCTTTATATATTATAATATATACATGTTATATTATATATATATATATATATATATATATATATATATTATATACATGTGTATATACATGTATATAATATCTATATACTGTGTTATATTATATGTATATTGTGATTGAACCCCTTATTTATTGTGATTAACCATTAACCCAACTAGTAGTCCACAACAAGGGTCGTCATCACTGTAAGTTAGAATTACAGTGGTAAAACTAATGGTACACAACGGACGTTAAAAATGGACATAACATCTCAATAAAAATGGTAATATTAAAAGATGATTGTTTGATTCTATCTTTTCATTGTTTCTTTCATTTTATTACATCTCTCCTTAATTCTTTTAGAAAAACTATAAAATGTTCATATATGCAATACAATATGGGTGCATATGCACATTATCAAAGACTATAGATATTGTGTTTTTAAAAATTTATCTTAAAAGTAGTAAAATTACAACCATTTTAATATATTTATATAATAAACAATACAAGAGTTAAAGTGGTTCTTTTCTTGTTGTTTATATATATGATATATAAAGAGGAACGCTCAAGACATAAAAGATCAAAATTTTGGTGGCTAAAATATTTAGAATTCGAATAAAGTTCACTATTTCTCGTCGTTGTAAAATCTTATGGTTTTTATTATTTTGATATTTGATTTCTAGAAGAAAGAGACTACAATGGATCAAATGCATGTACGATAAACCTACCATTAATAACCGTCAAATTATTTATATAATAATAATGTTGGACATAAAACCAAGGGACATAAGCTCTAAAATGAGTAAGAAGCTTGAAGTGCACATTTTTATAAACGAATAAAATTCAAAATGATTATGGGTTTAAATTCTACTGATATGAAAAATAAAAATATGTAAAGCAAAAAAATTTGCTTTTCATGATAAGAAAATATTACATTTTTTAATCATATATATATATATATATATATATATATATATATATATATATATATATATATATATATATATATATATATATATTGAACGCTAATTTTATTAAAACAAGATAGACATTAGCAAGATGCTAAGACCATTTATACACCAATTACAATGAGAATTTGAGGAATGAGTAGTCACACCAACAAAATCTATAAAACACAAAGTGCGGAACCCTAAATCTATAAATCCAGTTGAAAAACATTTATTTTTATTATTATTATTATTATTATTATTATTATTATTATTATTATTATTATTATTATTATTTTGAACCGCAAATGTACGACCCTGTTTCGAATGATAAGTATTATCTTAATCGGGCTCATCTATCCGTTTTCCAGCTGAGACCGCACCCCCAACCCCCTTAGGAGAAAACTCATTGTTAAAAAACACACTGGCTCAACTACCTCAACTATAAGCATTTTGCTGCATTTTGCTCGACTCCGAGCATTTGCTCAAAGTTGAAAAACATTTATGGGTGGATTGTTATATCTTTAAATTTTGATTCCTTGTACTTGGACGGTTTGCAGCCACTAGCTACTTGCTAGTGTTGCGTTTACATTATTGATATTGATTTCTTCGTTAAAGGGACGTTATAAACATTTTAAAAAGTGCTACATGATAAAATTCCGGAACCCAACACTTGATAAAATTCACTGAAATTTAACAATTAATACTCCTTGAAATCCGGGTAATATAACCACTCAAACTCTATGTTCGTATAGTGTGTATATATCATAATTTAATATCTTCAGAGTGTTCTCCACTTCCTTTTTCTCTGCTTCTGCAATCGTGTTGAGGTTTTGACTGCCGGTGCCTGATCAACGTCGAGATCGAAGATCTTCGAAATCTTCGAATTGGATACCCGATCAAAGGTAAAGACACTAAAACCTCTTTTCTTTGACCTAAATTGTTAATGATCATTGATCAGAACAAGTTTTACTCTGATTCATCGTTGAATTACTATTACATCGTGTCAACTGTTTTCTTATACTCGTGCATGTCGATTCTTTTGAAAATCTGTTTAAAACCGGTGTAAATTGAGCTAGAATAGAGCTTCAGAGAGTTGTTAATGGTGGTGGAATGTGGATCGGGTCAACTAACCGGGTCAGGAAGAAGAGACATGTGTCGCTCTTTATTGTTATAATTTAAGATTAATAATACAACTAGTAGGTTCACCCACGTGATTCGACAAGTGCTACTGAGGTGTTTTTAGAGCGTCATCTGACCCAATCTGTTTTAAACACCGATTATATTAAGGTATTATTATTATTATTATTATTATTATTATTATTATTATTATAACTATGTGAGTATTTACTAATTATATACATAATTAAATATAATAATGCTTAGATAATATTTAGTTATAAAAATAAAAATAATAAATGTAATTTATTACTAATATAAAGTTTTATAATTAAAATAATATTTAATATAGTAAATTAAATAAAAAATTTATTAGCAAAAGTTTATTTAATGGGAACAATTTAGAAACTATTACATAATCATTTGTATATTATGTTTAAAAAGTTATCTTTGCTGTTTTAAATTTTAAGTAAAATTACAATTGTATTCTTATCAAATGTTTTTCATAATAGTATAAATAAGAAAATCTAACTTTACCACTTGGCCGGGTTGATACTTGATAGCTATTGCCTTTTGCTCACTCTTTGGAGATGATAGGTCCAAACATGCTTAAACGTTGTTTATGACCTGAAAAATAAGTATTGTTGGTAAATTATCTGACGTATTTTATAATCTTTTGGAAAAGTAATTTAATTTCAGAACACAAAATTTTCTAATATTTCTAACATTCATGCGATTATGAAAAGAAATCTAAAACAATAATTTCTTTCTCATATAATTTGATGGAGTGACATTCCAATTGTGTAGAAATAATCACATCGTTGGTGTATAATATGTTAATTTGTTTTTATATTAGTTGATATAGATTTGCATTTAAGTGATAAAAATGGATTAGTTAAATGCGTAGGAACTCCAAATGACATGCCTATTAAATCTAACATGAAATTTCTGGGTTGGGTTTGGGTTTAGTATAAACGAGCTTCGGTCAATTTCGGGTCGAACCCTCAAACCCGTTAGCTAGATGCGCCGTGTTTGTGTGAACCCAAGGTATTCGATTAACCCGTTTAACATGTTTAATTTTTTTTTTTTTTTCAAATATGTTTTATGTCATAAATTAAAATGAATTGAGTGTGTTGACTGTGTTCTTTCAAACTTATAATTTAAAAGAGAATTGACATAGTACATTATAACTAAATATAATTGTATTATATAATATTCTATATTTTGTCGTACATTTGTAATTATGAAATATTAATATATGAAAAAAGTGTAAAAGTTAATTCAGGAACGTGTTTGTGTCACCCCGTGAATTTTGTATCGTATTCAAGTTCATATGTTTGGCAGGTTTTTCTAGTCTGGTTTGTGTAAAAAAATTATTTGTGTTAGGGTCGACCATCAACCCACAAAAACAACCCATTTACCACCCTACACACATGTTAGTTGTCTCTTAACTCACATTTATCTTTAATTTCAAGTATGCGTGCGTTTTAAACGAGTTCAATGAATTTTGTGTATCATAACTCATGAGTTCAAAAACCTTTTCGTATAAAATCCAAAAATGTGTTACTTTTTTAAGGTATTATCCGTCATCAATCATATGATGATAAAAAAGGGGTAGAAATTCCAAAGTAATATTTAACGATTGTGAATAAGCATAAAAGTTTGGAATCTTCTATTTTGGCCATAGTTTTATTGTAAGAAGTTTAAAATTGCACTTTTGGCCACTCTTTTAAAACGTAAGGTATCGAACTAGCCTTTACTAAAGTTTTAGCTAAACTATAGAAGTTTCCATACATTAAGGGATAATATCTCACGTTAGTATCATAAAAGTGTAACAATTTTTGTCATTTATTTTGAAAAAGTATGTAAATGTAATTTTGGAGCACGAGAATTCCTAAAGTTTACACATTATTACTAAAATAATTTAAATAATGACTTGTTGCCCTTTATGCTGCTAAGAATAATTAGTTATCCAACGTGTGTAAACTCGATGACACGATGATGTTTATAACTATTTCCTTTAAGATGATATTTATATATTTATTATATTTAAAGTAACAAAATTGTTTAGCATCACTACACGTATTTTTAATAGCAAAGCATGATTACACATGAGCAAAGAGTCTACATAGACTATATGACATTAACGTCTATTAAAAAGTCACCCTCTATTCATATATATTTTTTTGAACGGACCCACTGTTCACATATAATAATTAGTTTACCGTTAATTCACATGTGTGTACATATATCAGAAGGTTTACTGAATTTAATGTACCGAAAACAAGCTAAGAAACTATTTTACGATTTCAGACAATATTCTTTTATTAACCGGTCTTTGGATCGTTGATATCAGTACGCCCTTGTTAGTTTTGAATTTAAGATTATTTTAAAAGAAAACTTATCTTAGATGAGAAACTTTTTTATCCAACTTGAAACTTTTTTCTTTTTATTATAAATGAGATTTAAACTTAAGATCCTTAATTTTTAATTATGTTACCTCATTTCAACTACTTTAGCTAAGCTAAAGATCCTTAGCAATTAGTAATATCTGCACAAACTATTAACCTCTAAAGATGGGTTAATCATTTTTCTCTTCAAAATTTAAAATTCATCCCATTAAGTTCATAAATAAAAAACCGATTATTATTTATCGCAACTATCTAATTATTTATAATAAACAAGTTATAATGATAGCAATTATTTAAGTGTTTCTTATAAATATTAAATATTACCTTCCTGAAGAAAATTACAAATTGCCATCTACATTCCTACACATCTTTTCCCAAAGTATTACTTTAGATTATCAACAAAATGTTTATTAATTGAATAACAAGCATCTTAATCTAGTTGATATTAGGTTTTCTGAACTTTTAAATTCCATTGAAATCGTGTTGAATTAGGTTGATTCGAATAAACGAATTATAGGGAAACATATTAATGTAAATGATTACAGTTAATAAATAAAATTATATGTATTTTTCATGAATTCAGATATATAATTTGAATACTGATATAAGGTTGAAATGGCTCACAAATCACCAACTCAAATTCAATTCAAAAATGAAATCAGTTCGGTTTATATAACAGTACCAGTCACAAGATAATCCTTCATGTAATATTTCTAAAAACTATTTACATGCTAAACCTTTATGTGATATTTACATTTTTAAGTAGCAGTCATAGCATAATCTGATTCTAAAACCTGTTTTGATAATATGATCTGTCCAGCCTATGAATTGATAATTAAACCGGTTAAATGAATGTTCGACTTTTAAAACACTTAAAATGAATGTAAGCAAGAATTAATTTGAAGTAAAAAACAAATTTATTGTGAATGAAGTGTAATAAATCTGTAAAAGGATGATCTATTGGTAAGTACTCGAGTCCCTTTACTAAAGATATCATATCCAAATTTCACTTCATAATCTCAGTCATAACCTATTAAAAATCACACCTCTAATGCAATACAAACTGTAATTTACTTAATCCTGGTTATCATAAGTTTACCAGTAACAAACTTCTTATAAAAAGAAAAATATATCAAGGCAAAATAGTAAGAGGGTTATAATTATCAATTTATCATCATCTTATTTAAATTCAAATAGAGAGAGATGTTTAGTATCTAAAAATAGGAGTGAAAAAAGCGTTGTTTCTGTTGATAAGCACAGCAAAACATAATATCTCCCAGCATCTAGCTTATATAGCCCCTTACAAACAAACCACCACCTTCAATCTCCATTTCCCCAATTTTCAATTTCAATTTCCACACGAATAGTAATCGATTATCCATAACTTTGAATCATCATCCGCAATTCGATTCACCGTATCTGGACACATAATCGAATCTGACGAAATCACGACTTAATTCTCCTGCAACAAATTCGTTCAATCCGTTTCACACCTTTATCATCATCATCGTCATCAATCAGTTCAAAAAATTATATTCATGAAATCTCAGTTGCTTCGTAACAGTGATCCGAAGTCGTTATACGAATCAGATTCATCGTTTTCTCCGTCGTCTTTAACGTCGTCGATGGATTTGGTGACCAACGGAAGCGTTGATTTCAGAGGCAGAGTCGCGAACAAAGGCACCACCGGCGGATGGAGAGCTTCTCCGTTCATAATCGGTGAGTTTAACCTGTTTCGTCACTTGAATTAGTCGTGATTATAATTATCGGTTGATTGATTGATGTTTTGGTAGCGAATGAGGCGGCGGAGAGGCTGTCGGCGTTCACGGTGTCGGCGAGTTTGGTGCTGTATTTGACCAAGGAGATGAAGGAGTCGCTGCCGGATGCTGCAACGCATGTGAGCGATTGGGTGGGAGCGACGTATTTGCTTATGCTTCTCGGAGCTTTTCTCGCTGATGCGTATTTGGGGCGTTATCTCACCGTTATCGTCTCCTCCGTCGTCTACCTTGCGGTCAGTGCTCTCTGGTTTTCAGGTTTTCTAGTTGCTGGTTTACTACAGAATTAGTGTGAAAATTTGTATGTTTGATTCTGTTTTTCATGCTGGTTTACTACAGTATGTGTTGAGGAAAATTTGTATGTTTGATTCTGTTTTTCATGTGGTCCTCGAGTGTGAACAGTTTACAGTCATTTGATTTTACCACAGGTGAACGGTTGTTTACTTGGTCAAGTTGTGTATGTAAACTATGCTTTTAAACAAACCGAAATAACATGTAAGGGTGTTTTTGTTGGTTTAACTTCAATTGAAGAACTAATGTGAACGCTTAAACGAGCGGGTTTTTTCTTGTGTTTGTTTGATAAGAAAATGGTCATGCTTGTGTTCGTTTACGTTCTTTTGTTAGTATTAAAAAGAAAAAAACCTTTGCGATTATGAACAAACAAATAGAGTTAATTACACTATTGGTCCATATGGTTTGCACATATTGCAATATTGGTCTCAACTTTTGAGAAATTACAGGTTTGTCCCAACTGTTTATCAAACCGTAACACTATTAGTCCCTGACACTAATTTCTGTTAAGTTTCTCAATTAAGTGAATGTGAAAAGACAAAATATAATATATTTAAAAACCCAACCCACCCCCATCCCGGCGCGCCACCACCGTCGGCTCCCCACCACCGCCAGCGCCTACCTGTAGCCACCACCACCATCTCCATCGACGATTGCAACCACCACCACCATCTCCCTACCAGCTCGCCACCGCCACAATGATCATCATCACCGGCGGCTGAAGCCCGCATATCCATCGGATTCCACTCCACCCTATCGTCTTCTCTACTCAGCCTTCCCCTTCGATCATTTGACCAAATCCGATTTGAAATGGTGGTGATGGTGGCGGCGTCAGAGCAGATCCGATTTGAATGCGATGGGTGACAAATGTCGCACGCGGTGGCGGTGGCTGCGGTGACGGTGGTTGTGATGCGGTGGTTGGGACGTTATTGCTTGTCTCCAGCGTAGGAAGAGGGTGGTCACCCGCAGTGGTGGTGTGCAAGCGGTGGTGGGGCGCCGGCCACCGCCGACGGTGTGCCTGGTCTAATTGAAGGGGAAGGGGATGGTGTGGGTTGGGTTTTTTAAATATATTATATTATTATTATTATATTAAAGGGTATATTTGTCTTTTCACATTCACTTAACTGAGAAGTTAGTGTTAGGGACCAATCGTGTTACGGTTTGGTAAACAGTTGGGACCAAACCTGTAATTTCTCAAAGGTTGAGACCAATATTGCAATATGAGCAAACCACAAGGACCAATCGTGTAATTAACTCAAAAAATATAAATGAAAGGAAAATAATAATAATAGTGAGCATGGATTGGTTCACGAAACTGGAACAAAGGTTTATCTTGATTAGCTTAATATGAAACAAATTTTAAATTGAGAAATGCAAAACCGCTCGAGGACTTGTTAAAATTGTTTAATGGACGGTTATGTAGCCGCATAACCATCTTTCTCTCTCTCTCCGACACTACATTTTGTTGGCAGTAAACAGATGGTGTTTATGCAGTTTACTTAAATTGCTTCTGTATTGTATGTGGGTTTATATTTGTGGGTGATGGTAGTGGTTATATGATTATTACAACTCAAAATCGAAAATAGTCAGCTTTCTGTCTAACAGTTGAAGGGTCAAACAGTAAGTTTGAGACCCTCTTAGAGCTCGTTTCATTGCAATTTAAAGACTTAACAATAACTTTTAAATGTCCATGAAATCTGCTTGGCTCGATTTCATATTCAAGTCTATTTACGTTTAGAGAATAACTTGATCAAAACATATTAATGACCCATAAAAACTTAAAGCACATGAATTTCAACCCGCAACTGATTACACTTGCTATTTTGATATGATCAGGGAATGTTACTGTTGACGGTTTCGGCATCAGTCAACAGCTTACGCCCGCCACCTTGCACCGAAGCATCAAACTGCCCATCAGCAACCCCAGGCCAATCAGCTTTCCTATACTCTGCTCTAGCCTTAGTAGCCCTAGGCACGGGAGGGGTCAAGCCCAACGTCCCTTCATTCGGTGCTGACCAACACGATGAAAACGATGAGAAAGAGCTCTCATACAAATACACCTTTTTCAACTTCTTTTTCCTATCAATTAAAGTGGGGGCTTTATTAGGGCTGACAGTGATGGTGTATATAGAACAGGAGAAAGGTTATGCTTGGGGGTTCGGGCTACCGACTGGTATTATGTTTGCATCGGTTGTGATTTTGGCAGCTGGGTTTCCAAGGTATCGGTATAAGAAGCCGATGGGAAGCGTTTTTACAAGATTTTTTCAGGTGATTGTGGTCTCTGTAAGAAATCATTTTAGAGGTGTTCAAGTGGGTCCTGAAGTTAAGCTCTATGAGGTTGCTACTGAAGAATCTGATATTTTGGGTGCAAGAAAGCTCTCTCATACTCCTCAATACAGGTTAGTATGCTTTATTGATTTATTCCTAGTTCCTAATTTGTTATGTTGTATTTACATATGCTAAACGGGCCGGATCAGAAAGAAACGGGTATATATCTTGGATACGGGTTTGGTCGACTCGCAAACCCTTTTGTTCATTCTTTAATATAATTGTTTAATGCGTTAATTATCTTTATATTATCGTTATTGTTATGATCATATTGTTTTTAGAATCATAGTCAAAGCATGAATTATTTATAAACAAGTTCACATTAAGAGTTTGCGGGTGGACCCATCCTAACCTAGCCCGTCTCAATCTGTGGTAAAAGTTACAGTTTTAACTCAAATCATTTTGACATGTTCATTTGACCACCTCTAGCCTCTAGGTAGAAGTGAAACACTACCTAAATAGGTCAATGGTTTGAAATAGCCACCTGTAGTTTTCTTGTTTGCAGTATATGTAGTGATTTTGAACTCAAGTTGTGCACAAAGCAACACAACACGCTCATCAGAAATTGCGTGTTTACCAAATTCTGTGCATCGACTGCTTATTGTTTTCATATAGGTTAACAATGGATAATTTGCTTTCTAGATTCTTGGACAAAGCAGCAGTTATGGAAGATCCCGAGTTAACAGACATAAACGACCGATGGAAACTATGCACTGTTACACAAGTCGAAGAATTAAAAACCTTTTTACGAGTGTTTCCTGTATGGGCTTCTACCATAGCTCTTTCTCTCTCCTTAGCCCAACAATCCACCTTCTTTCTAGCCCAATCCAAAATCTTGGACCGACACCTCGGCCCAAACTTTGTCATCCCACCGGGCTCCATGCAAGTTTTTGCAGTTGTAAACGCCTTTATCACCGTCCCCATTTACGAAAGGCTTATTGTCCCCACCCTACAACGAAAAACAAACCACCACCGTGGTCTAACATCCTTGCAGCGAATGGGCCTTGGTTTGTTCATTTCCATTTTCGCGCTTGCCTCGGCTGCAGCAATCGAACACATGCGTAGGACACACTCCAACCCTCAGGGTCTAAGTGTGTTCTGGTTAGTCCCACAGTTTTTTATACTGGGTGGTGCCGAGTCTTTCACTTATGTTGGACAATTAGAGTTCTTTTATGACGAAGCAACCGATGGCATGAAGAGTGTTTGTGGGGCGTTGTTTTTAAGTGAGATCGGGATTGGAAGTTGGGTAAATAGTGCGCTTGTTAAGATTGTTGAGGGGGCAACTGGGACAGGGGAGAACGGATGGTTAAAAGATGATCTTAACGAGAGTAAACTCGACTACTATTACTCAATATTGGCCGCGATAAGCGCGGTTAACCTGCTCGTATATGTGTGGGTGGCTCGAGGGTATAAGAGTCCGCATCAAGGATAGTATATGTGATTATAATCAGAATCATTTAGGAGTTTAACATGTGACAAGCTTTAATGTCTAGAATATATGTTTTATGTTTTATTTATCCCCAAAAAAATTGTCAAAAATTTAAAGATTGTTTATAGTTTAAATTATTGGGGGAAAGTTATTTATTTCTGAATGATGAAAAAGTAAAGAATATATTTTGGAGAATCAGTTTCAAGAGTATACTTTCACAAGAAGGGAAAAAAAAGAAAAAAGAGTTGGTGTATATTTATAATAGATTAGTGGGTAATAACCTTTTCAGTGGGTCAATTTTAAAAAAAAAAACTTATATAAAAACATAAACAAAAATAACATTACCTTGATGTAGAATGAGTAATAAGTGTTAAAAGAAGAAGCAACTAAAACTTAATATCAAGCATAAAGAAAATAAAAAGAGTAAATAATAATTTTTGTTCTCTATTACTACAGTCCACATACATGCAAGTTGGAACCCATAGATACCAGTTCAAGGATCGAGTCCAAATCCTCCATCAACTCGAAAGATCCTCTGGGACCGCTTATATAAGGTCTCCACCTTCAAAGATGTGTGTATAAATGCATGGTTTGTAAATATCCTCGCCCTGAATGAGTTTTGTCGAACATCTAGGGTAACGGGTAATCCTAGGAAACCGGAGTTTGAAACGAGACAAAATTCCTACTAGTTTTAAGTATATAGTTATAGCTCAAAATTCTTACTACATATTTCCACTTTGTAGAAATTTTGCTTTTTCGAAGGGTGGGAGGTCTTGGTTCAAACACAAGCATTGTGTGAATTAGTTTGAAGTAATTAAAAAGTAGATTTAAAATAGATATTATGTTTAAATAACAAATATCTTTTTACTTTTTAACTAATAGAAACATGTGTCAACATAATATTATTTTCTCACCTATATTTCTTGATTCTCTCTTCTATTAATTTAGGGAGAGGCTATAGTGCTATACATACCCATCTTCTTTACTTGTTATATCCCACCCCTTAAATATTAATTTTTAAAATTTTTTATATTTTACCTCTACAAAATTCTTATTTATTTTTAAAAAGTTTTTTTCAGGTTATAAAATGATATTATATGTAGTAATTATATATTTGATTAAACAATCTCCCGATTCTTGTACTTAATCATGTTTGGTATTTAATTAAATAGATGTTCGTTTACAAAATCTAAAAAAAAACAATATTAATCTAAAATAGTATGACTCAACAAACAATACGTATACAAATAATGAATTCAACTAACATCAAGGCTTTGTGCATTGCGACATGCAACTAAAATCTTTACGTAAACAACGTTAAAGCAAGTGCATTAACGATACCTGGAAGTTCATATAAAAACCAGTGTGTTAAAAATTTCACAATGAGACGTTGATAAATATAAGAATGTAAATACCATTATGTAAATTCAAGTATTACAACAAGTGCAGTGGTAATGATATAAAGCTTATATAAAAAATGAATTGATCAAAAGAGTTTATGTCGAAACTTCAAGAAAAATAACCCTACCGTAATGGTAGTGAGGTGATAACATCTTATGTTTATATAAGAAAACCCATAAAAAAATCATGACAATAAAGATGTAATTCCTGTAGAAAAATACTGTAAGTTATCTCGAGAGTTTAAATAAATTTTAAATTTTGAATATTACAAAGAACAAATTAATTTTATTATAAAAAAAATCATGATAAAAGCCATAAAAAAGACAAAGAAAACTAAAGAGTTAAATTGTATTTATCTCATAAGTTTAAAGAAAGATGTATAACAAGTAAACATATCTTAGAAGGGTATGTATAAAAACACCCCTAGTTTATTATAGAGTAAATTACTATTTTGGTCCATGTACTTTGATTATTTTAATCATTTGAGTCCAGAAATTTTTTTTCTAACAAATCAAATCTTATAGTTTGTATTTTAATACGCTTTCGGTCCAATGCACTAATAGAGTTAGCTTTTTCAGTTAGTTAATTAAATGACCAAAATACCTTTGGACTGAAATGATTATTTTTAATAACCTCAGGAACCACAAACGTATTTACTCTCTCACACAAACTTATTATATAGATATATATATACACACACACACACACGAAATGTTTTGTTTTTATTTTTGAAAGTTTTTTAACATTTATTTTTAACCCGCTTGGTTTTTATACGTCGTATTTAAACCATTCATCTTATCGAACATAAAATTTAAAACGTTTGGCGTGTTAAACTTCTTCTTTAAATTGTTAAGCTTACTTAAACATCTTTTTTAATATATTTGTTATTAAAACCATAAAAATCTTTGTAAATGATATTTTATTTACGTCTTTTTTTAATCGTTCAATTCTATTAAGCGTCTTTTTTAAATTTTTTGTTTTATTTATACTTGTTTTTTAACCATTCAGCTATTTAAAGGTAATTTAATGTCGTTCTTTTATTTGAACATCTTTTTACCATTCATTTATTAAATACCTTTTTAAACCATTCATTTTATTAAAACATAATTTTTCTCTTTTCGATTTTGTTATCGTCTTCTATTCAAGTTGACTTGAAAATAATTTCTAATTTTACGTCATTTGTTTTTTGTTAGGATTAACTTGGATTTTGATTATTACAATTAGGGCTTCTATGATATTAAAATTATTTGTGTTTAGTTTATTTAAATGTTTTTTAAGTCGCTCGTTACGTTTGAATAACCAATCGATTTGAAAAAGACGTTTAAATAAGGCAAACAAATTTCAAAAGAAGTTGGTTTTGATTATTACAATTAGGGCTTTTACAATGTTAAAATTACTTATGTTTAGTATATTTAAACATCTTTTAAGTTGTTCGTTGCGTTTAAATAACCAATCGATCTTAAAAAGACGCTTAAATAAGGCAAACAATTTTAAAAAGAAGTTTAATTAGTAGAACGGTTTAAAAAGTCATTTAAATAAAACATTTAAAAACGTAAAGGTTTTAAAAGTCATTTAATTAAGACGAACGATTAAAAATTACGTTTAGAAAGCCGAATATTTTAAAGCGAACGATTTGAAGAAGATGATTTTAAAAATTCTTCGAAGACTTTGTCTTGAGAGCTTCGGAAGACTTCATCTTTTACCTTCGGAAGAGTTGAGTCTTTGGCTTCGGAAGACTTTACACTTGGAATATTTTCCAAGTTAAGTGTAAAGCTTCCACAGTAGGTTCTTCTGAACTTTGGCTTCGGAAGATTTTACACTTAGCATTTTTCTTGAGTGTGTAAAACTTCCGAAGTTAGTTCACCTTTGTTCCGAAGTGCATGTTGGAAGACTTGGTTGTTTTGGTATCTTTTGGTTGCATCAGCCTCTTAACTTTAGAGGTTCCTACAAACTTCCCCTAGGCTGATACTACCAAAACAGAGAGGTTCTTCAGACTGGGATAGTCCACCTGAGGATCTTCAGAATTCCTTTCTTCATCAGCAGATCTAGATTCTTCAGACTCATGAAGTACCTTCTTATGTCATAGAGATCATGCAGAGGGAGTTCAAGCATGTCACTTGTGAAGTAGACATGTTGCTCTCCCTGATCTCTAGTGACATACCATCTGTCTGGATCTTCAGAAAATGTCCAGGATAGAATTTTTCTTCCAACAGAGAGAGGCTCTACTATGATAGGAGTTGGTTGAGAGTCCTCTTCATGCACTTCCTCAGGATGTTCAGACTCATCCTGAGGTTAGGAGGAGGATGCCTTTTCTTCTTTTCTTCTTTGAAGATGATTTTCTTTTGGCCATCCTCTTTTTCCTCCCTGATGATTTAACTGAGAGGGTTGGTCTTCAGTACCAGGTTCTTCAGTGGATTCCCTCTCAGTTGGACCTCCTCTCTCCTAGTTTCAGAAGGAGAGGGAGGAGAACCCTACTGTGGGTTAGAAGATAATTGGCTGTTGTGCAGCTCAGGTGCAGGTGGTGTTGTCTCTTAGGTTCCACCTTTACCTCAACTTCAGGTTGAACTTGACTTGATGATGAATGAAGTCCACAAGCTCTCCCCTTTTTATCTTCTGCTTGATCACCCTTATGTGCTCATCCATTGTGGATAGAGACATGGGACCAAGCCTTCTTCCGGAGAACCCATACAGCTTCAAGAAGCTCATCATCCTCTGTCTATCTGCAGACTTTTCTAACTTTTCTGGATGATGGCTCTTGATTTTTTAGTTTCTTCCCTTTGCCTCTTCTTTGCAACTTGCCTTTCTTTCTTGGCTTGCTCTTCCAGCTGCTTATTGTATTCAAATAATATATAATCATAAGGAAAGAGAAGGAATGCAGGTGCTTGATAGAGACCTGTGGCACTCAAATAGTTGATCATTTTTAATCTTTCTTCTTCATCATCTACCTGAGGTTGTTCAGCAGCCACAGTCTCTGACTCAGGACTTTCTTGAACTGGGAGAGGACAGGAATGTTCTTGTAAAGCCTTTTTCTTCTCATTTCTTCCTTATGTTTGAGGGTCAAGGCTGCATCCTCTTCTTCCTTCCTCACCTTTGACAATCAATATCAGCCAGTTCATTTAATCCTCTAAGGGAGAGAGATGAGTTCATCTATGTTGTAGTTCCTAGTCCCTAGATAGTTGAGCCTGTCTGCCCTTAATTCATCTTCTTGAGTGTTTGATACAGGGGCACCAAGAATTGCAGCTTGCATTGATCCTAGGGAACCACTTGAACTCTCTCCCCTCCGCTTCCTCTTCCCTCTCTCTCTTTTCTTTCTTCAATCTCTTCAGGAGTCATCTTCTTTTTCCTTTGTCAATTGCAGATCTTGATGACTCATCCTGAGGAGAGCTTTGGCCTTCATTGCTTGATTCAGCAGTCAAGCTCTGGCCAGAGAGATTCCCTTTGCCTCTTCTTTGCAACTTGCCTTTCTTTCTTGGCTTGCTCTTCCAGCTGCTTATTGTATTCAAATAATATATAATCATAAGGAAAGAGAAGGAGTGCAGGTGCTGATAGAGACCTGTGGCACTCAGGTAGTTGATCATTTTTAATCTTTCTTCTTCATCATCTACCTGGTTGTTCAGCAGCCACAGTCTCTGACTCAGGACTTTCTTGAACTGGGAGAGGACAGGAATGTTCTTGTAAAGCCTTTTTCTTCTCATTTCTTCCTTATGTTTGAGGGTCAAGGCTGCATCCTCTTCTTCCTTCCTCACCTTTGACAATTCAATATCAGCCAGTTCATTTAACTCCTCTAAGGGGAGAGAGATGAGTTCATCTATGTTGTAGTTCCTAGTCCCTAGATAGTTGAGCCTGTCTGCCCTTAATTCATCTTCTTGAGTGTTTGATACAGGGGCAGCCAGAATTGCAGCTTGCATGAATCCTAGGGAACCACTTGAACTCTCTCCCTCAGCTTCCTCTTCCTCTCTCTTTTTCTTCTTCAATCTCTTCAGGAGTCATCTTCTTTTTTCCTTTGTCAATTGCAGATCTTGATGACTCATCCTGAGGAGAGCTTTGGCCTTCATTGCTTGATTCAGCAGTCAAGCTGGCCAGAGAGAGGTTGTGAAGCACCATCACCAGCTGGTGCCTCACTGAGGGTATGGGGTGCTGGAGGAGATCTTGTCTCAAGGTTCACAGTCTCAGCCTCTGGCCTTCATTCAAGGCTTTCCCTTCGAAGCTAATCTTTGGGTCTACCTAACATCCAATTGACCAAAGGCTTCAACTGCTAGCCTCTGTCTATATGATACGGTTCTCCTTTTGAATTCTGCCAGCACCCAGTCTTGAATTTGATTTGCTAATCTGATAGTTTGTCTGTTATTGCTTGGGTTGATAAGTGCCAGATCTACCAGATTTATACTCTCATAGAAACTCAGGGTGGAGATGTTGAGAATTTCTTGTTGACCCTGAGCTCTAGAGATCACAAGAGCTTTTCTATCACTGTCATACCCCCAACCCCAGATTAGGTTCTCAGATGGGGCAGATATTGCTCTTGGTACTCCCTCCTCAAACAGTTGTTGAATGAGCAGTTCCAGATCACTGTATAAAGGAGGTTGCTGAGCATGGACAACTGCAAGATAGGATGGTGAGTCCTGTATGTCCATACTTGAGGAAGAACTCCCAGGTCTGTGGCTGTCAGAACTTCCTCCCCGTTTTGGTAGCATCACCCTCATGCATAGGTGAGCTGGGGAAGTGATCCATAACATCCACAGGTTCTTATGGACCTGGATGAGTTGTCCTATGGGTCTCTCAGCTAACTGGCCCTTGAGATCGGTGATCTCAAGTTGCTGGTCATGGACCCTCCTTTGCAAGATAGTCACCTGTGATTCAAGGTGAGCTATCTATGAAACTAGTTGGGTGCAGATGTCTTCGAGTTGGTGCACCCTGAGTTTCAGACTCCCCTCATCTTTAGTTGAAGAATCATTGGGGGATGAAGGAGGTGAACCGAGGTTCGCTCCCTCACCACCAGCATGGGGTTCTTAGCTGTTGCATTTCCCCTGCCCCATGACAATGTCAAGAGGCTGGGTTGTCGTGGTTAAGGTCTTAAAGATGTAATCACTGGCAACAGTGAGAGCCTCTTCCATATGGGTCTCCTGGACAATCACAGGAAGATCCACCTCAGTTTGGGGTGTCTAATGTGGGCTAGACAAGGGTGAAGCAGGAGTACTCATCTCCCCTTGAGTGTGGGTAGATAGGGGAGAGTCATGATACTCACTGAAACCCAAATCTTCATCAGAGTAGAAGTCAAGGCTGGGTATGAGGCGGTTGAGATCAAGAGGTTGGGTATGGTAGCTTTCCCCTGAAGGTTGATCACTAGAGTGTTGAGACTCAGAGTGATGGCTTAAGGCTGTTTGTGGAGTTGTGAGCTCATCAGGCTGAGCATGAGGAACCTCAGCACTGGTTGTTTGAAAGATGGGAGTGGTCTGCTCCTCAAGGGAAGTGGGAGCTCGAGATTCCACATCCTCCTGTATGGGTTGTGATATGGGGGCCTGCACATGCTCAGTAGCAAGTGCAGGGGTTCGCTTGGATTTTCTTTGGTAGGTGATTTGATAGTAGGTTGTATTTGAGGTGGGTGAGAAGTAGAGGGTGTTGGTTCATCACTAGCTGGGGTGATAGGATGTCACCTGAGCAATGAGCTCAAAATTTTCGGGACAAGGGCTGTTTCTACCCCTGAGAACCCAACAGTTGGCATTTTCAATATCTTGAAAATGTCGGGCCTCATATGTGCAAGTTTAAGAATATTACCTGTTCCCCTCAACTGTGGTCCCAATTCACAGTTGAGAATGTGTTGAACATACGGGGGGGAACATGTAATATTCTAAGGAATCCAAATTCGCTAGTAAATTTGTAAATACAAACTGAGAGTACCTGAATTTGACCCCTTGAATCATCCCATGGACAATGAAGGAGAGGTCTTCTGGAATCTGGTCCCATCCTCCATGTTTGATGGATAAGCTATGTATGACGACATGGAGGAGGTATTTCCATTGGAATGAGACCTTCCCCTTCCTAAAGATCTTGACTGAAAAGTCACCTTATATCCTATTGCTCAAAGGATTGGTTGGCAGTAGCTTTTGAGAAAGGACAGTTCACCTGCTTCATCATCCAGCTGTAGATGGTGTTGATGATGGAGTGAGTGATGAAAACCATCCTCCCTGCACTGTGGCAGACAGTGCCTCTCCCTTCCATGGTGACCTCTTGACAGGTCCAGCCAGAACTCAAGCAACTGATCCTCATAGAGAGGAGGATCGATTGTAAGGGAGGTGAAGTAGTGAGACAAAGAAAGATACCTACACACGTCTGAGAAGCTTGGATCCTTCTCAGAGTTTAACAGGGCAACTTGATTGTGTTGCTTGTGTAGGTGCATGGTGAAATCAGGGTCGTTACGACGATCAAGATTGGCCATTTGAAGAAGCTTTGTAGTGAAGGAAAGAAGAAGATGATGAAATTTGAGGGTAATTTTAGGTTAAGGAACAATGAGAGAAGTGAGATGAAATAGAACCTTTTGGAAAGATATACTCTGGATTTGAGACAAAGTTATGACAAAAAGATAAACTTTGAAATCCGCAAGTGGGTCCTACTTCTGAAAAAAGCGCCCAAAAAGTTAGTTTTCTTGGAAGTAGTAAAAGCTTCTGAAGGCAATTTTGGTTTCGGAAGCTTTGCAATCAAAGCTTCCGAATGCAATTTTGCTTCGGAAGATATTTTAAAAATTTTGAAAATTTTGGCTTCGGAAGAAATAAATGAGTCTTCCGAGACTAAATTGCTTTCGGATTCGGAAGAAATTTGTTCCTAATGCATTAAGTACTTATACCAAAATTTAAGCTTCGGAAGAGATACTTCAAGAGTTTCTTCCAAAGGTAAATCTCAGATAAACTGTTTAACGATTTAGACATAAATTTCTTCCGAATGTAACTTTTGCTTCTTCCGAAGGTAAATTTTTATCATTCTAAGAGATATCATTTTAAAAGTTCGTTTTTCTTCCAAAGAGAACTAGGCTTATGAAGTGATCTCATAGACAACTTAGGACACACAGTTTTAAGAATAATATTGATTAAGTTATTAAGAAAAATCTATTCAAGTTATCATCCCAATAGCTGATACAAGATACTAAATTTTGTTCATCAAAGCTTTTGTGAACAAATCAGCATATTGTTCATTTGTGTTAACTTTGATTAGTTTATCAACCCTTTTCAAAATTATCTCTAATAAGATGATACCTGATATTAATGTGTTTGGTCCTTGAGTGCTGCACAGGATTCTCTGTAATAGAGATGGCACTGTTGTTGTCTATGTGGATGGGAGTCTCTTTGAAATTGAACCCATAGTCTAGCATCTGATTCTGAATCCAAAGCACTTGAGCACAGCAGCTGACAGTAGCAATGTATTCAGCTTCAGCAGTTGATGCAGACACACAGGATTGCTTCTCGCATTACCAAGAGACTATCCTTCCACCCAAGAACTGACACCCCCCAAATGTGGACTTTGCAGTCATGTTGCAGCCACCATAGCAATCAAAACCTTCTCAAATTCTCTTTTAAGTTTTAGTGATTCATTCGAGCCACGTGAATTTTTGGTTGGTGTTAAACGTGATTGATTCGTTAACTAAATTAAGTACTCTATAGCCTCTTGGTTGTTGAAAAGTTTATTTGATTAAAGACAATTGAATTTTAATAATCCAAACTATTACTCATTGGCCGATAATAATTCATACTATTGATTTGGCCGGTAACAATCCTACCTTTCATTTGTATTACCAACAACAATCCTAGCAACATAATTATTAAAAATTTACGCTTGATTTCGACTCGATTTCGTTTACAATAATGTATAATAATTATGCTACTAGGATTGTTGTTGGTAATAAAAATGAAAGTTAAGATTATTATCGGCCAAATCATATAGTATGGATTATTATCGTCCAATGAGTAATGTTTGAATTATTAAAGTCCAGTTTGCCTTTAATCAAATCAACTTTTCAGCAACCAAGAGGCCATGGATTACTTAATTTAGTTAACGAATCAATCACGTTTAACACCAACAAATAATTACACGTGGCTCGACAATCCTACTTACCCTAGCTAACTAAGGTGAACAGGATACATAAGTTCTCATCTTATTTGATCGAGTTTTCGGTACCAATCAGACCCTATTGTTTTCTTTGATTCAAAGACTATTACGCTATGTTCCCAAGTTTAATAAACGAAAGGAAAGAAAAGAAAAGAAGTGAAAGAAAATTAACGAGAGAAAAGAAATGAAGAGAAAAGAAATTAAGGAGAGAAAAGAAATGGAAAGAAAGAAAAAGACATTTTAAATTTTCGTGTTCCTGATTCGAAAAAAAATAAAAAGAAAATATAAATTTTATGTGTTTCAATCATTTCTTTCCATACTCCTTTCATTTTGGAAGGAAGTTACGCTTTGTTCCCGAGTCTCATTTAAAGAGGGAAGTGAAAGGAAATGAAAGGAATATGTAAATAATTCGTGTTCCTTAGTTTTTAACGAATGAAATAAGAGGAAGTGGAAGGAAGTGGAAGGAAGATTTTTTTAATCTTCTCTTCTAACTTCCTTTCAAATCGGAAGGTTTGAAGAGATTGATCAAGTAAGTATAAATTTTTCTTAATTACTATATTACCCTCAAACCTAAATTAACTAGAAGATATTTATTCAATGGTTTTCTTTATTTGGTGTAATATATTTGGTTTTATATACAAATGAGTTATGTGGGAAAAGATTTAGATTTTTAACAAATGACTTCGGGATGAAAAAAAACAATGAGTGTAGAGGGTCATCTCAACTCATTTTTTCTTTTATCTTCAAATGATAATGTCCATATGAGTTAAAAGGGTTATAATTGTAATATTATACATTTCTTTTTTTTTCTCTCAACTCGGGAAAATATAAAATATTTCTTTTCTTTTTATTTCCTTCCTGCTCTGGAACACAAATTAAAATTATATCCCTCCCTTTCTCTTCTTTTCTTTTCTCTTCTAAATTTCTTTTCTCTTCTTTTCTCTTCTAAATTTCTTTTCTCTTCTCTTCTTTCCTTTAGTCTCTTCTCTTCTTTCCTTTAGTAAACTCAGGAACAGAGCGTTAGAAGGGAAATTATTAAAAAAATTCTTTCATTTCTTTTCATTTCCTCTCTTTAAAAAACTCGGAAACATAATGTTTTTTTATTTCCTTCTATTTCCCTCCTTAAAAAATACTCAGGAACATAATAATTTTTCACTTTCTATTCATTTCCTTCCATTTCTCTCCTTAAATGAGACTTGGGAACACATCGTTAAGGAGGAATTTCTTTCCCAGGGTAATTTCATGTCCCCGAAAAATATATAATTTATGATTGGAACCGGATCGGGTATGCTAGTTTCTGTTTGTTTCAGTTTGATTTTATAATTTAAGGTTTTGTCCCATGTAAAGTACACCCAACACAACTGTAAGTTTTAGAATGCAATAACTGATGGTATTTAAGCTTGAAGTAATAGTTTCAACTTCTAAAACACGCAATAAATATAAAAAATAATGAATAAAATGGCTATAAGTTGGTCTTTTTGATTTTACAGGAAACAATGATCAATTACAACTGTAGATTATAAGGTATGGCAAGCAAAAAGGACCTGTAAAAATGGCGTATCAGTTGTCGTCTTCTTCACTAATTAAAGCAAATGAAAACGGGCTGAATTTGTAACCGTCTCCCTCGTAAAATTTGTTTTGGAATTCTACCCAGTGTAGCCTCAGTGCATGCAGGAAAGCACTCAAGTTTCCATCACAAGTAGCACACCCACGGTTGCACAAACAAATACATTATGCCAATTACAAGTACAACCAAGCTGTTGAATCTGTGATCAGAGTTATTTGGTAATTTCATAGTTATCTATTGGTGGGTTGTGTATCGGGACAAAATGAGTTCAGGTAGAAACGAACCATTTTTAGTACGATCAATATGCATTATAATGATTTAAAAAAGATTACTTCACTAAGAATTTGTATAAACTGGAAATAGACTTTGGCTGATTTCCAGCCCTTTTACTTGTTCTTTTTTAGCTAAATTTTTTTATTTGACTTGTTTAATATAAAACATAACCCAAAAAAACCTCTAACCCTTTTAGATTACAAAGGGTTATAATGGCAATAACTTACCCCAAGCGAAGCAAGACTTTTCATAAAATACACTGGAGAGCTCTGAATGTGCTAGACTGGTAAGAAAGATAAATAAATAAATTCAAAATGAGATAGGCATGATATACAATAGAACAGTAATATGACAATGTAAAACACAGAGGTTTTAGAAAGCATGCAGATTCTTTTAATAGTTTTTAAAGTAAAAGTTCCTAAATTAATACACATACATATAGTGATGGGTTCATGAAAACCACTAAATATTTGATAACCAATTTTAGACCATCAGATCTGATTGTGAAATATTTTTTAAAAAAAGATTACTTCACTAAGAATTTGTATAAACTGGAAATAGACTTTGGCTGATTTCCAGCCTTTTACTTGTTCTTTTTAGCTAAATTTTTTTATTGACTTGTTAATATAAACATAACCAAAACAACCTCTAACCCTTTTAGAATTACAAAGGGTTATAATGGCATAACTTACCCCCACGCGAGAAGCAAGACCTTTTCATAAAATACACTGGAGAGCTCTGAATGTGCTAGACTGGTAAGAAAGATAATAAATTTTTAAAGTAAAGTTCCTAAATTAATACACATACATATAGTGATGGGTTCAAATGAAAACACTAAATATTTGATAACCAATTTTAGACCATCAGATCTGATTGTGAAATACGCAGTGGCATTTTCATAGTTAACATAAAAAAAAAACCATTAGAGACACACTTATTCACATAGTGAGTGCATTTACCAGTGACTGCGACGTACGTTTATTTCAAAAAAAATATCACTGCGTAAACCAATTTCATCAAGTAGATCCGATGGTCCAAAAATCTCTAGGTTTTAAAATGGTTTGAAAATATTTCATTCTGCTAACCCACCTTAGAGCCCACAGACGTAGGTAAGAAGCTGTGTTAGAAACTGAACCAAGAAAAACTCAATAGTATGTATTAGTTGATGCACCAACACTTCGCTGAACTCAAATTCCTCATGTTCGCCTTGGGGTTTGTCACTGTAATCTGATTCAAAATTATCGTCAAGGCTGTGAAGTGGTGCATAAGCTCGCCCTTGGTGTCTCTGATAAAAAGAAACATGAATATGGTTAATTACTTACTCGGGGAAAAATGAAAAATAAAAAGTTATCCAGAAAAAAAGACGTGAGCATACTTCTTCATATTGCTTCTTCAAAGAAGTGGCTTTGGGATCAGCATCCATGGCACAGCAACAAGTGCTAGCAATAGTAGTAGTATCTGGCAGTAGGCGTGATTAACACAACTTTATTAGTGATGACTTTATTTACCAAAAAATGAAAAGAAAACTATAAATGAATATGAAACCTGAAGATATTTCTGGCCCCAAAAAAGTTGATTTTCTCCTAAATCATCAGTGGGGCTGAGGAACATGTATATCATTATATGGTATAGATCAGCTTGAGAACCGGAGCACCATTTCACAATGATGAGTAGAGAAAGGTAGCCAAACAAACTGTTTAAGAATATCATCTGGGGAATGAATTGGTACCTGAAAAATCCATTTTTTAAAAAGCTGATTATACTAGTGCGAATCCATGCTGAATTACATGCAAAAAGTGGCCAAAAAGTATAGGCGGCAAGATGGGTGGGTCCAGCAGGTTGGGTAACGGGTCGCCGCTGGTTTGACTCGCAACTACTTTTTTGTCCACTTTAGACGTCTTTTTAAAATAATTAATGCATTATATAAGATTTTATAACTATAATATTATAATAATAATTTATTGTTTAGATAAACCAATCCAAGAGGTTTTGTGAACAAAATATACACTTTAATAACCAGTTTGACCCATATGACCCTTTTCCTTTTTAGTTGTACTTTTTAATTTGGCATGTTTAAGATAAGGTATAATGCAGATTACCACCCAACCAAAACCTAAAACCTATGCGCGACGCGATAGGCATTTATCATACCAGATATTTATGTCATTCTGAAAAAACTTTGCATTGAAGTAGCTCAAAATGATTCCAAGATTCATCTGAGCTACTCCCAATAAGATGGACATTTTCATCTTCAGCGAGTTAAGAAATGGTAATTCGCTACGTGTTCCATGCCACATAGGATCCACGCCAAATGGGTAAGTGTCTCGCACCTTGATCATTCCAATAGTCGTAGCATCCCTAAAGTGAAGTCAAATGCTAACTTGTGATACACAAAATAAAGATGATATAATATATTGATTAATCCACATTCCAACAGCATAAAGTAATCAACTTTGGTTGAATTTCCATTTCATGTAACAACCTTGTTTGCCCCATAAAACACCCTCGGATTTTCAAAAGTTTCTATTTTAGGTGATTTTATAAATCATTGGCACATCATTTTGACCTAGTAATCTCACAGATTACCTAAATTGATTCTTTTTAAGTTCTGAGGGTTTTTATAAAGTTGGATCAAAGTTGGTTACCCTTTTATGCAATCAACAGCGGTCCATACCTGCAGGAAGAATCACGACAACCATAGGCGGATCGCCCAAACAGTTCAAATGGGACAGAAAAAAACTCGTTATATATGAGTCCTGTGTAGATTGAGAAAATTGACATCATCATAATAACATAACGACCACCAAATGCCATCTCCATTATGTCTCCTAGCTTCTGTAAGTTACCAATGAAAAAAGCTAATCAATACAATATACAAGTTGGAGACAGAGCTAACAGATTTTCTTTGCTCTTTTTCATAAATCGTTTTGCTTAAGTTTTTACATTAAAACCATTGCCCCCCTATTTCTATAAATACAAAACGGGCAATGCAAAGTTGGGTGCACATTTTCTCTACATACAAAGCTATAGATAAAAGCCCAGATTAAAAATCGGAAGGGTTGACCCGTTTACTTAAGAATGGGTCGATCTAGACCATGTTTAATCTCAGTCAAATGGGTCAAAGAATAAAAAAACTGCAAAGTTACCTGACTAGAAAATTTCTTTTCCCTCAGAACAAGAAATAGTGTGGCGAGAAACAAGCATATACCATGGCCCCAGTCTCCAAACATGACTGCAAATAGGAAAGGAAAAGTAACAATTGTGTAAAGACCAGGATTTGCTTCTTGATACTTTGCGACCCTGTAAAGTGAAAAAAAAAAGACTTTATTAACTCCACCTTTTAAATAAATTACCTTTAAATATTGGTAACTAATTAAATGAAAGAAAGTAATAATATACTCATTAATTTATTTTCACTTTTTAAGGTTGAAAGATGAAGAAATCACTTAATAGCCGGTAAACAAACATAACTCTTCCAAACTTACATGATAAGCATATTGATCACTGTAAATGTGCAACTAGATGTGGCAATTTCAACTCAATTACATAGCAATTGGGTCAATTAGGGTTATGTTTAATCTCTGACGGGTAAAAGAACAAACTAGCTTTAAAGGAAGCAGATCAAACAGGTTGAAGGTTGCCCAAAATTGTATTTCCAATCCATAAGACTCCTAAACCGCTGAAACCAAATATTATGTTGTTCTTGAAATAATATATAATCATATTTGACAGTAATTATATTTTCAAAAAGATCATAATTTTTGGACAAAAGGTGACTCAACCTTACTTGCTTTGACCTGTAATAAAAATGCCCATTTGTTTAAACTGTTATCCTGCCCACCCATCTCACCACCTCTAGTGTAAACATATTGACCATTGTGATAATACCATCAGATAACTATAAATCAGAGATACTCACCCGTAAGCATCCACAATCTCTTGAAAAGCAGAAGTAAATTTGTTTGTTCGGAAATATGTTGGTGGTGATTCCTTAGTATGCAGAACCTCGAATATGGCCCCAACCTGTGAGTTACTATCGGCAGTTGCCCTCTGCAACGCCTTTTGGATCTGCAACCCAATATAATGTAATAGTCTGTCAAAGGTCTATCCATCCGGAATCAGGAGATCTTTTATTGAAATAGTGCGATATACCTGAGTTGTAGCAAAAACAGGATGCCAGCCTTCAGCCACCAGGCACTTTTTCGTCACATCAAAACTGAGAGTATTCAAAGTGTGGTAAATTGATTTTTCTTTCCTGACCTTCATCAGTTTAAATACAAGTTGAGAAAAGATCCCCAGAAACACTTGCCACTTGCCCCCCCCCCCCCCCCCCCCCCCAAACCACAATAAATGAAATAAAATAGAAAGTGTGGGAACAAAAAGAATAGAGAACTTACCAAATTATTCCACTGTTCAAATTGATTGGCAATGGCCTGTACCACACTGCTCCAGTGCAATGTTCCAACTTCAATGGTAGTTTTTAGTTCTGAAATCTTCCCAGATACCTAAAAGTTGAAAGTTGAAGTTTCTAAATCTACTACAGGTTTGCTTGAAAATAGTGAGGTACAATCTTTAAACAAAAAAATTATATCTAAATTCAACTGGTAGATTAGACCTTTATATAGTTACTTTTAAGTCTGCTTGTTTAGCAGTTATAGACTTATAGGGCAGACAAGGGAGGGTTATATAAATCACTGAACAATAAATTTGGCAATCTCTCCCCTTGCCATTTAAGCATGAATCACGGTGTGCGTAACAATTTTCTTTGAAATGTATCTCAGCATGTGCTGTTTCTCATTTAAGAAAATCAAGCTTTACTATTACCTGAATCAGACTTATAATAAAGTATTTTCAGATTATATAAGATTGATGCATACTGCAGGCCACATCAAGAAAATTCTTGAAGCTGACATACATGTGAAAGACATTACTTCTAATAGGAATTCATAGACCCTTCACAACTATAACTATATTTACCGTCATAATCCCTCTCATACTGAAAATCTTAATTGGATGGTTTTGATTAAATGCATGTTTGAGTACATAATGAACGGATAAAGTAATAGTGCCTTCTTTTTTTTAATATATCTGTATAATGTGTAAACATTGTTGAGGCGTGAAGGCCTTTGGGCTTTTGGATGGAGTTATGGGCCTGGCCTATTGAAGCTTCTTAAAACCCTAATTATCTCTAGATATAGAGCATGTCATTGTATTGTAATCTTGTCCCTTGAGCTTAATAAAACTACCTAGTTCCAGAGAGTGGACGTAGGTCATCTTAAGCGAACCACTATAAATTCTCGTGTTCTTATTGCTTTCATGTGCGTACGTGTAATTGTGTGTGTTTCCGCTGCGTAAAGATACCTAAAAACTGGTATCAGAGCATCAGGCTTTTGATTACTGTTTGAAGATTCCGTACGAAACACGCCTAGGGTTTCTGCGCCGCCGCCGCCGCCTAGGGTTTCTGCGTCGCCGCCGCCTAGGGTTTCTGTGCCGCCGCCGCAGCCTAGGGTTTCTGTCGTCGCCGCCGTCGCCTAGGGTTTCTGCGCCGCAGCCTAGGGTTTCTGTTGTCGCCGCCGTCGCCTGGGGTTTCTGCGCCGCAGCCTAGGGTTTCTGTCATCGCCGCTGTCGCCTAGGGTTTCTGGGCCACCGCCTAGGGTTTTAGTTGGAAGTACCGAAACTGGTTTGTTTATCCTTCTGTTGACTGGTTATCAACTGTTCAGCGCACTTGTTTCTTGAAGATTTGTCTCTGTTTTGCTATTATGGCTGAAGACGGAAAGACTGTTATCGAAAAGTTCAATGGCACTGATTTTGATTGGTGGAAAATGCAAAAAGAGGCATTACTGAGTCAAAAGGATTTGGATATAGTACTGGAAAAAAAAAACCGGAGCGTGTGGAGAAGGCTGAAGAAGCAGTTTGGAATTCCAAGGACAAGAAAGCTAGAGCGGCTATTATGTTATCTTTGACGAAGAGCGTTGCTTTTAACATCATGAAAGAAACCATTGCAAGTGGTATGATGTTGGCTCTGTCAAATATGTATGAAAAGCCATCTGCAGCTAACAAGGTGTTCTTGATAAGGGAACTGTTCATGGCGAGAATGAAAAAGGAAAGCTCAGTCACCTTCCACAGTAATGATCTGAATTCTATTCTGACCAGATTAGAATCTGTGGGAATAAAATTCGATAATAAGACTCGAGTCGTGGTGTTGCTATCTTCACTGCCTGATAGTTGGTCCAGGACAGTGACTGCTGTTACAAATTCTATGAGGGCTAACGAGATGACATTTGAAAAGATTCGAGACATTGTGACAGGTGAAGACACACATCTGAAAAATGCAAATGTTGTCTGAGATGTTACATGTTGGCAGGGGAAGGGAAAATAGCCGAGGCAGTGGGAGTCGGGGAAAAAGTTCAACTCGGACTCGGGAAAATGTGAGGTGCTGGAACTGTAACGAGGATGGACATGTTAAGAGTCAATGTCCAAACAAAAGTTTGAACACTACTGCTGAGGATGCCAATGATGGTTGTTGGGTTTGGGAGTCTTGATTTGGGCTAGGGTTAAAGACAACTCAATGGCAGATTAATTAAATTAAAGACCTGGCCCGTTCTTATTTAATTTTAGCCCATTAAGGTTTTCTTGGGGATTAAGTTGTAAACCCTAATTCTCTCTATTTATATTGTATCATTGTACTTGTAATTCCTCACGAGTGAGGCAGAAAGCAATAAAAGAGTATCCTGGTTGCAGCCCGTGGACGTAGGTCACATCGACCGAACCACGTTAAATCTCGCGTGTTCATCTTTGTTATTATTTTCTATAGTGTGTTTCTGCTTGTGTGTTTGTGCGCGGTTTGACCCTAACAACTGGTATCAAAGCTTCAGGCTCTTGATTACTGTGTCAGCCGCCGCGCCGCAGCAGCCGTTCTGCCGCAGCGCCGCCGCCACCGCCGTTCTGCCGCCGCCGTTGCCATTCTGCCGCCGCTTCGTCGCCGCCACTCTGCTGTCACCACCCTGTTCTATCGAATTAGGGTTTCCTGTCGAACTTACTGGGTAGTTTGATTGTCTGCTGCATTTCAAAACTCAGGTGCATTATCAAACTCGTTTGCTTTCGGTTTTTTGGAACTGGTTTTCATAGAATAGTGGTCAATAGAACAACACTCAAGTTCAGGCAGCCGACCACTGTTGTGTTTGTCACTATTCTCAGTTCTGACTCGACTGTTAAGCATCTGTGGTTAGGAATAATGGCTGAGGACGGGAGAACAAAGATTGAAAAGTTCGATGGTCACGATTTTGGGTGGTGGAAGATGCAAATGGAGGATTTGCTTGTTCAGAAAGACTTGGATATTGTTTTGGGTGAGAAACCAGAAAATATGAAACCATGGGAAACTTTGGATAAAAAGGCCAAGGCGGTTATTAGGTTGTCGTTGACAAAGGATGTTGCGTTCAACATTCTGAAGGAAACTACAGCAAAAGGTATCATGGATGCGTTAGCTAATATGTATGAGAAGCCTTCGGCAGCAAATAAAGTTTTCTTAATTCGAGAGCTGGTTAATACAAAGATGAAAGAGGGAAGTTCAGTTTTAATGCACATCAACAACTTGAACTCGATTTTGTCAAGACTTGGGTCAGTTGGCATCAAATTCGAGGATGAGGTTCAGGCTCTACTACTGTTATCATCATTGCCTGATAGTTGGGCTGGTACTGTTACAACGATTACTAGTTCCACTAGCGCGTTCACTTTAAATGGGGTTCGGGATATTATTATGGGCGAAGACACCAGATGAAGAAATTCAGGTGAATCATCAAGCGAATTACTGAATGCTGGCAGAGGAAGAAAGAATAACAGAGGTAGTGGGAGCAAGAACAAGAAAAGGAGTCAGTCTAGGGCTCGAAATGATGTGACTTGTTGGAACTATAAACAGGTGGGACACTTCAGGAATCAGTGTCCAAATGATCAAAAAGAAGTCAACACTGCAGCAGACTACTCAGACGATGATGCTTTAATCTGTAGCGTGGAGAGCAGTGTGGATTCCTGGGTCATGGATTCTGGAGCTTCGTTTCATGCTACCCACAGCAACGAAGCATTGCAGAATCTAAAAGAATGTGATTTTGGTAAGGTAAGACTGGCGAACAATGATGTTCTTGATGTTATGGGCATGGGTGACATGGATTTAGTTACTTCAGCTGGTTCATGGACTTTGAAAGATGTCAGGGTGATTCCTGATTTGAAGAAACAGTTAATTTCTGTCGGTTAGTTGGATGAACATGGACATGAGGTTAAGTTCGGGAATAAGCAGTTGAAAGTTGTTAAAGGGAATCTTGTCATTGCTCGTTGAAAGAAAATGGGTTCATTGTATATGGTCAGTTTACCGCCCGAAGGAAGTGACGTTCCAGTTCAGAAGATGACTAAAATCCAGTTCGCAAAATCTCGTGGTCAAAAGAAGGTTTGCTTTGCAAGTAAGAAACCTAGAGTCACAAGAAAGATTCAGAGTGAATGTGCATGGAAGAGTTCAAGAAAACCAGTTAAAGGATTTCGTGGCAGTGGGAGCACAGGTTGTGCTTCAGTCATAGTTCCTAGACGACAGTGGGTTAAAAGAACTAATATTACATCTAATAAAATCTCTCCAGATGATTACTTGCTGAATATGGAGAGTGTTTGTTCATAGGGTGTTCCATGGCAGTTTGTTTCAGTGGGAGCCGGTAGGGATGGAGAATGGGTCAGGGGCAGATACAGCAGTGACTGATATGTTGAAGCTCAGGAGAGCTTCAACGGGCCTTCAGGTTAACTAATGAGAAGGCCGCTACAACCAGGAAGACAAGGAAGATTACAAGAGGTACAAGTGTTCACATCGGAAGGTAGTTTGAAGATGATCAAGCCTTCAAGTGGGAGATTGTTGGGTTTATGGAGTCTTGATTTGGGCTCGGGTTAAAGACAACTCAGTGGCAGATTAATTAAATTAAAGACCTGGCCCGTTTTTATTTAATTTTAGCCTATTAAGGTTTTCTTGGGGATTAAGTTGTAAACCCTAATTCTCTCTATATTGTATCATTGTACTTGTAATTCCTCACGAGTGAGGCAGAAAGCAATAAAAGAGTATCCTGGTTGCAGCCGGTGGACGTAGGTCACATCGACCGAACCACGTTAAATCTCGCGTGTTCATCTTTGTTATTATTTTCTATCGTGTGTTTCTGCTTGTGTGTTTGTGCGCGGTTTGATCCTAACAATGGTGACGTGTTAATTCTTGAGGCTGAAAACAGTGTGGACTCTTGGATCATGGATTCTGGTTCTTCGTTTCACGCCGTACACGGTGGTGAAATGATGATGAATCTGAAAACAGGCGATTTTTGGAAGGTACATCTCGCTGATGGCAGAATGCTTGATGTAATGGGCATGGGTGATATTGATTTGATAACTCCATTGGGAACCACATGGAACCTGAAGAATGTTAAGGTGATTCCGGGTTTGAAGAAGAAATTAATTTCCGTTAGTAAACTGGATGAACAAAGACTAGAAGTCAGGTTTGGTAGTTGTAAATAGAGGGTAATCAATGGGAACCGGGTGATTGCTCGCGGTGATAAGCATGGGTCATTATACATGGTGGAGGTACCTGCTGAGGGACTGATCAACCCGGTTAAGCAAGTCAAAGTCGGGTTCGCTAAATCTGCTGCTAAGAGAGTTCATTTTGCAAACATGAAGTCTGGAGTAGAGATTGTAGCTGAATGGGGTCATAAGTCTAAACCAATCAAAGGATTTGTGACATTGGGAGCATGGGGCATGTTCAGGGTACAATCAAGAAGAATCGTTGGGTTTTAAAGACTATGACTGGAAACTTCTCTCCTGGTGATTGTTTGCTGAATTTGGAGAGTGTTAGTGGTTCTCGGTGTATCTCTGAATCTGGTGGATTGTGTAAACCAGTTGAGACAGAGGATGGGTCATTGGTGGAATTTGCCACGACTGAGTTCGAGCTCAGGGGAGCTTCAACGGGCCCTTTCAAGTAATTGATGAAAAGGGGCCACTGCAACTAGGGGATTTGGATTGAAATCTTAGCTTGTTCTCTGGAATTAGAGGCTTGGAGGATTTCTGTTATTTGAAGATTACTGATAATACTGGATGACAGGGTTGCTTTGTACTTAGACGGCTAGCTGGAGTATTCGCAAGGCCTTCAAATGGGAGATTGTTGAGGTGTGAAGGCCTTTAAACTTTTGGATGGAGTTATGGGCCTGGCCCATTGAAGCTTCTTAAAACCCTATTTATCTCTATATATAGAGCATGTCAATGTATTGTAATCTTGCCCCTTGAGCTTAATAAAAATACCTAGTTGCAGAGAGTGGACGTAGGTCATCTTGACCGAACCACTATAAATTCTCGTGTTCTTGCTTTCGTGTGCGTACGTGTAATTTTGTGTGTTTCCGTTGCGTAAAGATACCTAACAAACATAATATACAATATATAAGCATCATCAACTTAACATGTTTTAGTGGGTGAAGCCATATATTATGTTTTCTTTCAACAGTAAGTATGTTGAACCTGCGTAGCTAACAGCAGGACATGGTTATGGTGCTTCTATAGATGCCATCTCATTACTTATTTCTTATTTGAATATACAAATGAATATAAGACGAATACAGCAAATTAGAATGAACGACTATGAAAGAAAAGAGCTTTTATATATACTTCTATATTAACATCAAAAGCTTCATGATGATGCACATACCTCTGTAATTATTTGGTATCGTTTTCCTATGTCATCTGTAAAGGGATAACGATTTGCTCCAAATGCATCACATATCTTCAAAACCTTGTTCTTTGCTCTTTCTCCAGAATAAAAGATTATGAAAACATTTTTCTCCACCTATAATAGTGCATAACAACTCATGAGCTGAAAGAAACATGTCACATTAATGCAATCCAAAGTTATGACGGATAACCATAAATGCAATTATTTTTCAATGAGAAATTTTTCATCAATGTCAGATGAATGAAATCATAATTTATAATGAACAAGGCCAAGCTTGTAAGAGAAAGCAAAAGGTCAGAGTTGTTACTACTACTTTTAACCTGAAGAAGCACTCTAATCAATTTAGCCCAGATGATTTATAATAATATTACACAAAGTTTAGATGAATAACCTTCTCTCCTTGCACAGGATCCATGATAGTTTCTTCGACAACATCTTGCTTCAAGAAAACATTACCCCTAGTTGTACGAAATAGGATCCTTTCAAAGGCCATTGATTTATCTCTTGGGACAAGACCACTTACAAATCCCAACTTAACTTGCTTTGAAATATCAGTTGTCATTTCCTACAAACATGTTTTACACAGTGTTAGAATATAGACAGCAACACACACAAACACAGACCACTAAATCGAAAAATGAGTACTTGTTCTAGTAAGAGAGGACTGTCTATTGATCCTTCAACAAGGCGATGTTCTTCAAATTCTCTCTGTAGAGCCGCAGCACTGTTTTGAGCATTATGGAAAAAATCACCAGCCTGAAATAAGAAATCAACATTCCCTCACCTTAAAGCATGTTCGACATCACAAGGATGAACCACAGAACAGATACATGCGAATATAAATTAGTCTAGTCACCTTCTGCAAGACAAGCTTATATTCCAAAAGTTCATTATAGGCCCGTTGTAACTTTTCAGTGTTTGCATTCATCTCTATCAGCTCTGACTCAAGTTCTCCAAGTTTTACCTAAAAAGCACCACAAAACACGTTACAATACAGTCATAACATGATAAGTAATGAATGCTTTTTACACAATTACTTACCTCCAGTTCATCTAGACTAATATCTGAGCCATAAGCAGACCTTGTTGAGGCTAAAAGGCCAGCCTTCATCATTTGATCCCTAAAAAAACGTAACTTACGTGCCATCTCCCCACACCTTTTAATCTGTATCAAGAAAGTTTATATAATCAAGAAAATAAGAGAGAGGGAAGATTGTTGTATGGCATGTATCCATGGCATAATTTGTTAATGGGGCCTTTTGTCAGGGACCTTTTCCTGAATTTAGAAGTAGCAGAAGAAATCAAAGAACAATCCACGGTCATGTATGGTTGTGTTTAAGTTAATATGGATATCTCAGAAGAATTCAGTCTAGCAGGGATTAAAACTGAATATGTATCCAGCTTGATAGAAAGGTTTATAAATCTTACTAAACCAATTTATGTGGTTGCGGCCTCTATTCAGGAGTTCAGGGATAATTGCATTACTCTCTGGCCTTAATAGGTTAGGAAAAGAAGAATTGTATTGACCTAAAAATTGCTAGCAACTGCTTTACAAATTTCGAGTGGCCATGCTACAACAGTTGAATTATGTTGCTACTTTCCTATGGTAAAGTGAAATTATTTCAATAGGATTTAACTAATGTCTCAAGGATATTTAGTACTGATTACAAGAAGTACAACACCTAATAAGGCACCCATGTAGGCTGGGCATAGTCAACATTTAAAATAAGAAGCAAGGACAATCACAAATATAATGCAACAAGTAAACCTCTGAATTCAGCAATAAGAACACACTTGATTACCAATCCTGTTATGATCCTACAGTTAGACATCTTTTCATGTTCCACTGCATTGTCATATTTTATAACTTGACATGTATGTTCCTATAATTGGGATGGCATCCTCTGTTTTGTTACTCAACTTTGCATGTAATACATGAGCACTTCAAGAGATATCATCTAGACATGTAATTTTAGTATAAACCCATTCGAGGATACTCTTTTGAAAGATAATCAAAGAGACAGCAGTAGTCTCACTCCTAACAAATCAACAAATATGGTGTCCAATCCACATAAAGAAACACTTTGGAACGATATAACTAGTGTTGTAAAAATCAGCCTAGTCGGCCGATTAATGGGTGATTAATCGCTAATCGGTCGGTTACCTTGGCGATTTCATGTAATCGGTGGATAAAATCGGTAATCGGACCTAGTCGAACAAAATCGGACCTAGTCGGACAAATCGGTCCTAATCGGCGGCTAGGTTCCGGCCAAATTCCGGTCACATTTTGGTCAGATTCTGGCCAAATGTTTGAAACTACGGTCAAACCTAGAAAATTTTGGCCAAATATGTGTAAAGTTTGGTCAAATGTGTTTGTGTGTGTGTATATATATATATATATATATATAATTTGAATATTTTTATACAAAATGCATATAAAAATGAGTGTGTATATATATATAACTGAAAATTACTTATAAAAGTTCCAATCCAATTAATCCCGATTAATCGCTAGTCGGTACCCCACCGCCGTACTAGCGCCTAGCGATTTTTACAACCATGGATATAACCACAAAAGTCCTATCATACATGTATAACAAAAATGACTGGTCGTAGACAATGGAGAAGTCAAATAATGAACGTACCTGGGTAGCAAATGTCCTCTGAAATGGGCTCTTGCCTGAGTTAAGCTATCAAAGTATTAAAAGAAACAAAAGAAAATGAAACAGTCAGAAACAGTCTATTCCTGATTACAAAAAATTGGTGAAAATTACTTGTGTTATGTATGATAGTGTACAAAGGACCCAATGCATGCATATAGGAACATGTTAAAAAAAGTGTCTTCTTATCAATTTCACCATCTAAATCAAATTCAATGATTTCAACTAATGGATTAAGCTCAATGTTGCATGACCTCTAAACAGAGGAACAACCATTCGTGAATTCGTTCTCTAAACACATCCACTCTAAAACTTGATGATCATGTTAAATCTATTTCAACAAACACATCCAATTTGCACAATAAACTTAGCAAGCTCACCAACCAGTACTATCTACATGCGAATTCACAAGCCAATATAGCTTAAGTGCTTAACATTATTAGAAGACTTCATGTGAAAGAAAACATGGAGAAGATATCAACATATTCTTAAGAGTTATCATCTCCAAAGCTCAAAACTAAAATAGAGGTAGTAAAAGGACCAGCTGTTACCATAGATCATCCAACGTATAAAATCTGATTAAGAAACTAACAGTAAATCTATAAGATCTGTTTCTTAATGTTGAACAACAATAAGATATCAATCAAAGCTCCAAACACGAGCCTGGACTAAACCAGATTTCCGAAATCTAAAACATTCATAATGTTAGCTAGAGTCAAGCATAAACACCTTTAAGAACACAGACATACAGTAACTTATAGATGACGCATAAACAATTCCTAATAGTACTAATCAGCTATAACAACCTCTTCAAAACAATTACATCCGATCACATCTTTCAGTCAACAATTCAAATGGCTAGACGACTACCTACACTCCAAAAGGCTTAACAAACCTAAAATAATCATAATGCCGATCAATTAATGAAGAAACACGTAAACAAACGCATCATTATCATCATAACCATAGTCAAGCATAAAAACAAGGTGTGTAGCATCATACATCTTTAAACTGAAAAAGCCCTAGGTCACCGAGGTACGAAATGGTGCGATGAGCGGATTCCATGGGAATAACGATCCGAGCTAACTGCATTGGCTCCGATCGCATCAGATCCATCGTCGGAAGGCCTCCTCCGTCTCCCATTTCGATCTATCGGTCGTTTGAAGATGAAGGAATGGTGATAATGTATGATGATCAATTGATCATACGGTGGTTTTACTCTCTGCCGGTGAGAATTTGATTCCACCGACACGGTGGATTCGGTGATCTTTCGTATTTGCTCATCAATGGCTGCTTTTACGCTAACTTAACGAACCTTCGTTGTTCTATCGGGGCTGTAACGACGTCGTTTGGATCCCGTGTTGAGGTCGTTTCCCCCTGGGTTTTTCTTTGACGTTGACTATACATCCTCTTGTCCGAGGGCAATGGGGAGAATGCTAAAATTGTTAGAACTTAGAAGACTAAACGGCACCATAACCAGGTGTTGAAAAGCTTTAGGTTCGAAACTAGATCAAGAAAAACTTATGAATATGTTTATTCGATTTTGGGTCGGTTGTGACCAAGTCGAGCGATTCAGTTTGGTTTTAAATGAAAAGAGCATGAGCAAAGGTATGCTTGTTGCTCGGTCGGTTTCGTTCGAATTACTTTTTTTAATATAATAATCATGTTTTTATATATAATATTTTTTTTAATTAATGAATTTATTATTTTAACTCAAGTTGAATTGACTATTAATCATTTACCTTAGACTTACTCAAAAGCTTTTAAGCCTTTACCTTAAAATCCTTTGCCACCAACGCTCAATGGCTTCAAGTTCCCCTTATCGGAATCACCTATAGTGACCAACCGCCACTCATCATGTTCGTCTTCTTCAAGTTGATTGGCTTCAAGTTTAATTTGTAGTTTTGTATTTTGTTGAGTTTAAGTCGAAACTCTTGAATGAATGATAATATATCGTTTTGTACTACATTGTGATCTTAAACCGAACCAAATCGCGTTATACCAATGTAAATCGTGTTACTCTTAAAAGAGATTGTTTAAAAATATGAAAAAAAGCTAAAAATAAATTAATTTCTTATTTTGAAAACTTAGAAACCAGTGTTCACTTTACTTGTGATGTTTGGTCTACTACACCCGGTCCAAGGGACTTGTACATTTGTGTCATCGCCCATTAGGTACAACCCAATTTATGGCAAACGATAAAATGTACGATTGCGTTTGAATTGTTTGATTATCCTCACACCGATGAAAATTTATTTTATATTTTAGACAAAGTTATTAAAATATATAAATTACAAACTAAATTTTTTTCAATATCTTTTGATAACGCGTCAAAAAATACACGTGCAATCGAACAATTAAAATCAAAATATAAACCGATTTGAAACGATGCTTTGCACATTTTATAAATTTAACCGCTCAAGACGGTATAAAAATTTTTGAACCAATAATAAAAGCTTTTAAACAAATGTGTACGTGATATCTTTAACTCCAACAAAAGATATACTTGATATCAAAATTTTTGTAAATAGGCGAATTCCAAATGTTTATGTCCGAATGAGGTATATCTACAAGATGGAACTCGATTTGTAACATGTTTGAAAAGACCATCGAACATAAAGATAGTCTAATAGTATTTCATAATATCCTTGAGAACGGTGGTTCGGTTACACCATTTCCTCCACCGGGTTGGGATATTATTAAAGAAATAACTAAAATAATATATATTTTTAAAACCGCAACAACTTACTTATCGGGAATTCATTATCACACGAGTCCTTTGGTACTTAACCGAATATATTTATTGACTATAAAACTAAACAAATTGTCGTTTAGAGGACCACCCTTTTTCAATATGATCCTAGCAATGAAAAAAAAACTTAGAAAATATGTTAAAGAAATGCTCGTGGTTATTACTTGTTCCGTTGCGTTAAACCCCTGCTTAAATAAAGCGAGGGTTGAAACTTTGTTGGAAAAAATAATTTATGATCTTGATTTATTGGATGACGAACCATTTTCATATTCAACCCGTAAAATCTAAATTTGAACATGAATTATCAAATATGTTTGATGTTTATGCAACAAAATATGGTACATCATCAAATATTCATGATACAATAAGAAATGTGGCATTTTTTGAAAGTTCAAGAGATCCAATGTATGTTTTGTATAGTACTTTACATTATGAAAATACTAAACAACAATGGGGTAATACCCAGAGTAGCGAACTTGGGAGGTATGGTGGGATGAATTTTTTATCCAGTCTTAGTTTCTAAATTTTAAGAATTTTGATATGTTGGCTTGGTGGAAAGGTAATGAAGATCAATTTCCGATCATATTCGCTATGGCTAGGAATTTACTAATCATTCAAGCTTCTACGGTAGCTTCGAAATCTACTTTTTCTATTAGTGACCGGGATTATATCCATACGGAGAACAAGACTCACTTCTCCTGCGGTAGAGATGTCCATTTGTTTGAAATAATCATTTTGATACGATCAAAAGAATCCAAGATAAAACCTCACTCGAAGGCGAATTAAAATACGAAGCCGAGATATACAAGACGAGGTATAAGGTGGATTGACACCGAAAATGATCGATAACGAAGCTGCTTTTGATGAATCTTAAACAAAATAAGTGAATTTTTAGTTATATTATTTCATTAAACTTAAAACTTCTTAATGAAACAAAAAAAATAGAAAAACCGGTTTTTTTACCGGTTTGGGCCGCCCCGAATCGGTTGGGAATCGACCATAACTAGTCGTTATAAGTTTCAAATTTTTTCCAACATAAACGGTTTAGAACCCAAATAGGTTTCCACCCAAACCGGTTTTGACTGAAGTTGACCAACCCGGTTCGGTTTAAAAACCGCACCGATTTTTAAAGAAAAAACTAATTTGTACACCTTTAGTGGGCAGAAGGTTAAAAAGGGGTCCCCGCACACTATCAAGGGTCATTATTTTCTTGGGGGAAAACACACAAGTGCAGCCTTAAGGCTATTGTTTTTTGCCACGCAATTCTAGAGCATCATTTAAAGTTTTCATCATTTTGATTAAATTCTTGTGTAGTAATTAATTGGTGTCTAGGATTGGTTTTTTAGTTTTTTGTTTTTTTTACTTTCCCCATTGAAATCCCCCAATACACACACACACACACACATATATATATATATATATATATATATATATATATATATATATATATATATATATGTGTGTGGGAGGTGGGAACGCCAAAAAAAAAAGAAGGAAGCTAGAAAATCAATCCTAACCATAAATTTTAATTTCAAAAGCAATATGTTTTTAGTGTAAAAAGGAAAAAAAGTAAATAAAATAAATAAAAACAAAAAAAATCACATTTCATAAGTGAAGTCAATGTGTTTCAAAAAAAAAAAGTCCATTTAACAAGTGAAATCAATATGATCATTTTTTGTTTTTCTTAATCGCGACGAAATAAGGTTTTTTTTGCAATTTTTTAATTTTTTAGAATTAAAATGTGTGACTAATATTGGTTCTCTATTTCTTTATCTTTTTGGTGTTCTCTTTCTCTCTCTCTCTATCTCTCTCTCTCTCTATATATATATATATATATGTATATATATATATACATATACATGTTTATAATTAAAAATCATAAAAATTACAACTACCCAATCACATAATTTATAATTAATTTAACTTTTTAATTGTTTAAAGTATATTTTAGTATACTTCAATCTTATTTCTTAAGGTAATTATATATTTTAATTTAAACTTTAAGGAACGATGATGATGACGAAAAGACTTACATACATATAACTTGTATGAGTTACATGTACGTAACTTTTAGTTGTACACTTTGTAACATGTATTTACATATATGTAACATTTGGTTTTTATGGTTTTTATTTATAACATGGTTTTCAAAGGATCACTCCCTTATATATATACATATATATATATATATATATATATATATATATATATATATATATATATATATATATATATATAATAGAAGGATCATAAAAAAAACCACATATGTATTTGAAAACTAGAGACGACCAAGATAATTAATGATATAATTTATGCCTATAATCTTTTAGTCTAATGGTCCAAATGGGAGTTGGGAGATTTCATCTCTCTTGAAGGTCGAGGGTTTAAACATTGGCATTGATAAATAAATACTAGTTTTGTATTACTAACTATTAACTACTAGCTTACCGTTCAAAAAATTTATATAATTTATAGATTCTTTTTATCACTAGCATCTATAGTATATATATAAAAACATAGGGGTAGTCATTAAAAGAAAACCGTAATATAATTTTCCAAACACATAGGTTAACCGAGATAAATATCTCGTAAGAAACACCTATTGTAACTAAAATCCAAAAACCAAAATTCAAGCACACCACCAGCCAATCAACACTTGAAATCAAAAAAACATAAAGCTTAGAAGAAATAAAAAACACATAAGGTAAAGAACTCGCTAGATTGATATTGTATAGCATGCCCAAGTAGACAATATTAAAAAACCATAAAACGTCAATTGAATATAACACGATAACGAACCATGTCTTTGTTTTCTAGTTTGTTAAATGAGAACTTGAAGTGTGCGAACCACCGTTCATAAAATTGAAATAATGCTTTACCTACTTTTTGATCTTGCCCTTTGTCTCCACTTAACCTTTAGTAATGGAGAATAAAAGTACAGTAAGTGAGAGGGATGAGGTGTCGGAGATCAAGCATTACTTCATAGGAGGAATGGTAGGTGATTTGATTAAAAACAGAATAATGGCATGATTCAAAAAGTAGCTTTAATTTAGAAGCATGTCTAATAACTTGACTCACTGGAATAAAGGTTTGACTTACTAATATGGGTGTATTTTTGTAAACTATGTTAAAAGTAAAATGGTTCGGAATGTTTTTATATTTTTTTTTTACAGATTTCATCAAAATAGGTATACTTGGAAAACAAAAGCAGCCCTAAAAAGTCTGCTTGCTATATCATTTTTTTAGATTTTCACTTATAGTTCTCAAGATGTGACTGTATATATCTGGGTGGTGTCTATAACACCCACATTGGTGATTCTAAAAGGATGCACAACCTAGTCCATGTAGAATGCCTGCTCAGCTTTCTGAAAACCAAGTTTTGGATCACTGTGATACCAGTTTTGTCAACTTCATCTTTAATAGACAAAACAATCTGGTAGCAAGTTTCAAATCTGAAAACAAACAAACAAGTTTGAATAATAGAAAAAAGAGAATTTTAAGACTTCGTAAAAAGTAGCAAAAAAAAAGAAAATGACTTTATATCTCTATGCAGATTCAATCAATCTATGTTTTAAATGAGGATAAAAGAACATTGCATTATCATTAGAAGCTTTATATTTCTATGCGGATTCATTTTATCTATTTCTTTAATCCTTCCATTAGTAAATGCTACTTGTTTAGACTATAAATTCACACTTTTGTGGTTTAAGCTGAATATTTGAGAATCAAGGACTATCTGTTGTAATTGATCCATAGATATGGGATTCACAATGAAACATTACATGGAGTCTTGAATTCTTTTAATAAATTGGAGAGATCTGTGCAAAAAATGCATACAGATTTATTCAAACTATCTTGTATTCTTAATAAAGACTAACATGATGAAGCTATATGTTTCCGATTGTTATAAATTGTGTAAACTGTGTAATCTCATCAATGTCTCACAAAAAGTACAATCTTTTATATATAACCGTAACTAACTTATTAGTCATTTAATCAATCAAGTTAGAAGTGACCCTACTCTGTATCGATCCTCCGAAGGAGGCTGCGCAAGAACCTCTTTCAGAATTTTGTGTGTTTTTCATTATTTTTTTATTTTTTTTTTGATGTTATTTGTAAATAAGTGGCAGATTGGACAAAGAAGCACTAAAGTTCGTTTTTTTTTTAAAAAATAATTAATAGGGGGAAATAAAACTAACGATTTGGGCTTGGTAAATGAGTTGGGCCGCTTGGCAAACGAGTTGGGCCTACCTTTGCCAATGACTTTTATAAATTCTTAATATATCCTCTTAATTTATTTCTAGCATTATCCTATATATTTATAAACAAACTAAATGAATAGTAGCATTTTATCTTTAGTGAGTAGAATGTTTACAAGCCAAGCATGCACAGTAAGACAACTCCTATTCATCTTCTCTCTCTATTGCTAGCACCGTCGTCTTCTTCTTCAGCTTTTTTCTCCAGTCGCATCTCGGGTTCTTCGTCTTCCTGAAGTTGTAATGCTTTGTGTGGCAGGCTTAATGCATGTTTATGCAAGTTCTATAACCTCAAAACCATCGCCTATATTAGCGGTGGCGTTCAAAGGAAACAACCAGTTTATGATGAAACCAAAACATGTGTCAAGATCAGAGCATGAAACAAAGAATTAGGGGACGAATATAAAAGGTTCTTTGATTCGTATCAAGACCCGCTTCGTCATTAAAACCATATGGATAATGCCAAATCAGATTCAAAGATATCAAAGGTTTATTTGATTTATATTGACCGGTTAACAGAAGTGATTACCTATGACTAGAAAACGGATCTAAAATGTAGACTCTGAAACGGGCGTAGATCTTCACCATCGCGATGGATTTTAAAATAGGAAACCTATCGCCGGTACTATGGGTGTGTTTTTTACCCAAACCCGAATATTAAACTCCCGATTAAGGACTAACCTGAGCAACCTAACCCGATTATTACATTAAACCAAACTCAATTTTTATAAGTGGTTCGGTATTTGGGTTGATGTTGTGAGAATCTGGTGAACCCGCTTAACCCAAATCTTGGTTTTTAAAAGTTCCAAGATTTATATATTTGTATGTGTTATGCTACCGTTTACAAGATTTGAAAACATAGTTTTTTAAACTTTATATTTTATTGTTGTGGTTCAATTTTATAGCATGAACTTTGAGAATTATCAAAATATAACGTCCTTCAAGAATTGAATATTCATAACAAAGTATGCGTAAATATGCAGAAACTTTCGGATCAAAATAATAAACATTATTTTATATCAATAACACATGCCAAATGTTATACACACATTTTGATCACACACATACCAATTGCAAAAATATTTCAGATAAGAAATAATTTAAAGGTTAATAGTTTAGTCAAAACCCAAATACCGATAAACCCGACCCGAATAACACGAAAACTGATTAAATATACTTATTTAGTTTGGTCTTCGGGTTCAATTCCTACAACTAGAAACTCGAGGAATCCGACCCAAGAAACCAGAAACCCGATTAAAAAACCCGAATGACACCCCTAGCCGGTACAAATACAGAGGCAGCAACGATGGTGATTCCGGTTGTGGCGGTCTTCGATGTTGGCGAGAATCGGCCATCGGCGGTGGTGTTGTTCTTGAGAGAGAGGAAGATGACGGGAAGCTTGGTGACGGGTAGTGTGGCTGTGATGGTCGAAGGGTGTTGTGCTCCCTTTTCTCCGCTTTTAACCCCAAATTGCATGGTGGACCGATGGGTAGCAAAACTCGTGGCACAATTAAATTAGATTTAATCCACAAATTAATTAATGTATATATTAGCTTATTTATGATTTATGATTTGGGTTGTCCAAATACAAATATTGGTAAGGTGAATTTTTTATATAATAGCGAAAGTTAGAACTTTTGACAACGTAGGAAAATAAATATAATTTTTTAAGTTTTTTTATGTATATATCGGTATAAATATCGACTCCATTTGCATTTTAACATAAATTTAATTTGAAAATGAGGCAAGTCAAATTAAAATGTTTTCATGCTTATTTCTTTGGTACATTTTGAGTTGTTTTGATGTATATTTTGTTTGAAAAGGCTTGGGTTAAATATAATACATGTAATTCGACGTTATAAAATCGAATTATTCAACATTTCGATATAATAAATTTTCATTCGGCGGTATAGATTCGAGTTACTTTACGTTTTGATGTAAATTTAGTTTGAAAACAAGTCAAATCGATTGTAGTCTATACATTATCATAGGGGTGTGCGTGGGTCGGTTTGGTTCGATTTTAGCCTAAATAGAAACCAAACCAATATTTCGGTTTCTAGGTTTTTAAAACCGTTCGGTTTCGGTTTTTGCGGTTTTAGGTTTTCGGTTTTCACTTCAGTTTTGGTTTTTATTTGTTTTACCATTTGGGCTTCAAGTTTTTAAAGAAAGATTTGGTCCAAATTAATGAATATAAACTAAAATGTTTAGGCTTACAATATTTTATTGATATTAAAATATAATCAACATATTCTTATAAATTACTTGACATAAAAATAAATTACAATTCATAAAATTCAATAAAAAAAATTAATAAAATGTTTTAATCTATCAATTCAAACAAAAAGTTTAAAGATTATTCTTGAAATCTAAATATTCAAAGAAAAAATAGATAATATAAGTTAAATAAGTAAGTAATAGGCTAATCATGTTTATAAGTGTATGAATGCACCTCTAAATTTAAAAGTTCAGTTTGTATGGTTTCGGTTCGGTTTTTTCGGTTTTTGTTACAAGCAAAACCAAAACCAAACCGAAAAAATCAGTTTTCAAAACACCATCAAACCAAACCGTCGGTTTCTTATTGGTTTTGGTTTTTTTGGTTCGGTTACGATTCGGTTATTATGGTTTCTTGACGTGTACTTCACCACGACACACGTGACAGATATTAAAAACTAGTTTATTTTATTTATTTTCAGGTTGTATAAAATCATCATATAAGTTCATTCATTTCATTTCAGATTTATTTAACTTTAGAAATAATTCAGATATAAAGTTTTAAATCTAATACATATGTATTTATTATATATATTTAACTAGATTAGATACCCATGTGTTACACGGGTAGAGATAATGAATATGAAATTGTGAATATGAGATTGTGAGATGGTAAAAAAATTTAGATTTGAGAAGCTTGAACCGCGATGTACATTGAAGTGGAGATTTTGTTTAATGGTGAATAATTGTTAATTGTAATTGTGTTTGGATTCGTGAATCTTGATATTTTAATATTGTTTTCTTAAAAAAATACGATGTTTAAAATTTTTAACTTTAATAATGATTAGCTAAAAATTAGATTTAATTTTATCAAAATTAACTCTTAATAAAATATTTTTATTGAAACATTTTATTATTTTTAGAAAAAGGTTAATTTGATTAACATAATAGTAAATTGACATTTATTAAGGAATGAGAAAGATCAAATAAAAACCATGTTTATAATATAAACCATGAAAACACCATTACCCAATCACATAATTTATAATTGATTTAACTTTTTAAGTGTTTAAAGTATATTTGAGTAAACTTTAATTTTATTATATATATATATATATATATATATATATATATATATATATATATATATATATATATATATATATATATATAAACTCCAAGAACGATGATGATGACGAAACGATTTACATATACGTAACTTGTATGAGTTACATGTACGTAACTCTTAGTTGTACATTTGGTAACATGTACTTATATATACATAACCCCTACATATACGTGATTCTTAGTTGTACACTTTGTAACACGTACTTACATATATGTAACCCCTAGTTTTCATGGTTATCATTTATAACATGGTTTTCAAAGGATCTCTCCCCTATTAAGAAAACTATATTTATATATTAATTTATAACTTTTATTGTAGCAAGGACATTTGTTCAAATCTTAGGTGGAGCCTTGGTGGACAGCCTAAAAAACAACACGTGGCTTCTAGAGATTTTGAATTATTAGTATAGATTATTAGTATGAATATTAATTTACATGAATGAGGTCTTCTCCATTCAACTTTTGCCACGTGTCTTATCAGTTTGATAAGTAACGAGCAAAGTTAGTTAACAATAAATCCTTAGCTCAGTGGTTCTCCAATTACAAAGTTACACACCCACTAAGTGCGAGTTTACTCACAATTTTATTTTTTTTATAAAGTTTCAAATATTATCAATTTCCCTACACCAAGGGTTTTTTTTCTGGTTGTCCCATTTAAAATGAAGCCTAACTTGTATTTGTTTCTCATTTAACAACATTAGTTTTCCTTCCTTTAAAGTAAAAGGAGGAAATATACATTTTTCTTTAAATTATGAGTGTTTATACCTTTTCATGCTCTGCAATCTACAACCTTGATATGTACTTGCATACTTCTCAACGAAAATTCATAGGCATGTTCTTTAAGGTGTGAGACCTTTTAGCTCCTTATTATTTACAAAAAAAAATTATTTATATGATCTCATCTTGTATGATTGAGGTCGGACTTTTGCAGCTGTTAATGCTTAATGATCTTAAGGTTATGGGTTCAAATCATGAGAAATTATCTCTTGCATGAAATACATTGTAAAGCTGCATACGTGAGATACGAAGCGATCCGTCCCCTTCTCAGCCCTTATGCAATGCGAGAGTTAAGTAAAGCACCGGATACACCCTTTCATCTTAGTTTGCTTGGTTTTTAACCTTAATACCAATTGCATTTCATAACTACCTCTATCTAGAGGAATGATACAACACACTCTAGGTATAAGGACAAATTATCCATTGTCAACACATAAAAGCAACTTAACAAGCACATAAAATAAAACTACATAACACACAAAGGTTTCAACTCAATGCATCTAAGAAATTATTCACTAAAACGTGTGAATCAAACTAAGGTTGACCGTATCTGATTGTACTAAACTTGATGTTGCAAACTTCAAAGCATGCCATTGATTTATGAGCTTTCAAAATAGACTTTCTTCTTTAGTCCCCATCACATTAGCGCAAAATCCTTATTTGCCATATCATTCAAGATTCAAATGTATAATCATTTATTCTTATATTCAAAATGATCCTACTAGATAAACTTACCTCTTGCATTTTGTATTATTAAATGGCCCTCCATCAAATCACCATCATAAGGACTCCTTAAGTCCAAGTTTCAAATCTTATGGACAAATCTTCAAACGTGACCCCATGTATTCATTAGAAAATATTGTTGTTTTGTTCTCTTATTAGTGAAAAGAACTTTAAATAATACTTGATATAAGTACATCTTTTTTTCCAATAAAAAGTACACCTCATCCTTTTATACCTTTAAGTTAAATATCCATTTATAAAGTTACATATTTCCGTATTGAAGGTTGAGTTAAGTGACAAAACATTTTGAGTTAGATTGATGAAGCTCTAAGCTTCACCTATGATGCGTCGATGTAAATTTTTTATGATGAAGATAAGATAAAGTATGATAGGTAGTGTAATCGGAAAAAGTTGCGAGAGAAAAAAAATCTGGTTGATTTGATATCAATATCTCATTGAATGGAACTATTATTTTGTCGGTCACAATCTTTTAGTTAAAGGAGTTCAGTTTGACTATTTAGACAGCTAAAAATACAATTAGAATTCTTAATTATGGGAAGGAAAAAAACAAAAAATTAAGTAAACTACCCCCGTAGTTTATTGTATTATAAATCAAACTGCCTCCTACACGTTTTGTGTTTGTTTGTATGCATGTATAATATATACACGTATAAATATATTGAAGCTTGGGACATTCTTAATTATAATAATATATTGGTTGAAAAGAATTTGCATGACATAAATTCCTAATATCATATTAAGAAAAGGATAACATGCAATATCTAATTTCGAACTTAAGTGTAGTTAAATCAATAATAATCGGATAAGATGTTTGATTTTGTGGCCGGGTCGTTATCAAACTTAATTTCACAAGGAATTAGTATGCCCATTATGAATATCTGACCGTAAACTTGGCCGAAATCAGATGTAAGAAAAGAAAACCAAGTTAATATTAATACTAATATTAATATTAATATTTCCTAAAGTGTAACCTTCAATAAAACTAGAAGTTAACAAGCAAACGGTGAAATAGTTACTTAACTTTGACTGTTTTTAGTTTAAATATCTATTACATTGTTTTAGGAATACTAGTTAATCAAAATAACTAATATAAACTATTAAATTAGAGTGAGAGAGGTAGAGAGAGTTTGAGAGTGTGTGCATATAGGAAGTCATTTATTAGAAGAAAAGACCAATCATAAAATCACTTGAAGTTAAAGTGGTAAAATTTTTTGAGACTAAAACTTCAAGCGCTGTTTATAATAATTGTTGTAAATTAATTGTGATATAGAATTAAAAATAAACCAGTTGTTGTAAATTAACTGTGATATAAAATTAGAAGTAAATTAGATAAATCTGTGAGTTGTTTAAAAAACATATCAAAGGACCAACGTTTAACTTGAGAAATATATGCTGCTTTTCTTTGTTTGATAATGAGCTAAACTAACGAAAACAAAATGGTAAAAAATAACTTTTTTACCCAAAACAATCATAAAACTAAATTATTAAATATGTCCTTTGACTACAAACCTATAAAAATAAATAAATAATTCTATAAACTTCCAACGTATAAGTAAAAAACCAGTTAAAAATAACCTCGGCAAGTATATAGTTTTGCAAAATAGCAGTAGCTACCAAACTTCCCAACACACACTTCATCAAACAAATACTTTCAACAACCAGTCCTGCTATATCTGCACACACACATAAACACACACACATATATATATATATACATAAATAAATAAATATATATATATATAGTTTTGGAGCACGTGCACAAAATCTGTAGAGAGAGAGAGGGGAGGTTGGAGAAGGGGAGCACGTGCAAGAAAGCCATGAGCATGAACATGAACATGAGGTCTGCACGTACCCTGCTTCTCCAACATCACCTTCTGTCCCATGGCCAACCAAATACAGTCATACCAATGCACCTCACAAAATGAAGGAGAACAACATATATACACATACATATATATATATATATATACACATACATATATATATATATACACATATATATATACACATACATATATATATATATATACATATATATATATATATATATATATATATATATATATATATATATATATGTGCATATGTTTATGTCCTTGTATGTATGGATGATGTTAGAATTGTTGTGTATGAAGTGAAGCATAAAGGGTGTGAGGTATATATATAGATAGATAGGTAGATGATAAGGAGTGTTGAGAGGAGAAAAGAAAATAAAAAGATTGAGTCTTGGAGTGGACATTCTTTAAAGACACACCATCCTATCCCTTCCCTACCTCCTTCACTGAAGCAATCATGTCATATGTCTTTTGATATTATATTAATCATTACTTCTCTAATTTCACTTTCAAATTTCAATTCATTCATTTTTATTAGCCCTCTTTGTGTGTTAAGTGAAACATTTTTATTAGCCCTCTAAAATGTCTTTTAATAGATTAAAAAAATGTTTAATACAAAGTGTATTTTTGTTATAAAATGTGAGAAGACACAATGAATCAAAAAAGTCACAAAAAAATTATATCTCACAATCTAAATCGAATTTCAAAAAAGTAATTTCGAGCTTTTGTTCCTCTAACCGTCCTCACTAAAAAAAATTAAACGAAAAATATAAAAAATATAAAAAATTAACGTTTTTTTATTGTGTCATTTATGAAAATACAATGACGTCATTGTGTCATTATTAAAGACACAATGACGTCATTGTGTCATAAAAAGACACAATGACGACGAGAGGAACAGAGACTCCAAAATACTTTTTTGAAATTCGATTTAAATTGTGAGATATAATTTTTTTGTGACTTTTTTAGCCTCATTGTGTCTTCTTACACTTTGTAGAAAAAATACAATTTTTAGAATAACCTCACCCATAAACTAATATTCGAACATTCGTTGGGTAAGTAGTTTAGATGACTATTGTCGTTAAAAAAATTAAAGTTTAGTGTAAAGTAAATAAAATCATTTGATTGTTATGTATTTAACAAATTTGATTATTATGAATATTTAAAAAATATTGATGGAGTGGTCAAATTAAATAATAATTTGTGGTTAATATTTCGTCGTATTTTCTTTACAATTATAAAGATGAGTAAGTGTTTAATTAACAAATTATATGCCTTTATATATTTATAAAAGTAATTGGGAGTAAAAAAGATTCGTGCCTTTACGTTTAAAAACATATATTATAAATTTAAATCAACCAATAATAATTAGTTCAATTTGTTGAAATAAAATATTTCAAGATTTCATTAAAATAAGTGAAGAGATCTGTAATAAAAATAAAATGAGGGTTTCAGGTGGAAAAGAGAGTTTGTTCACCTAAAATGGGTTTTCTCTTAATCTTGGTCTCAGGTTTGAAACTGATGATAACAGATTGATGCACTAGCTTTTCTTCGAATACATGTCAGCCTAGTATCACAAGGTTTAGTACTTGGGTAATTAAAATAATCAAACGAACCGATGACCTGTCCATGATTCAATTAACTGTTAAAGATATACATTTAGATCAATCATAACTTTTTTCCATACAAGGTTAATTAATTGTACATGTTTATGTGTGTGAATATATCAACAAATTTGAATATAATGAGCTAACCTTTATAGTTCTAACTTCTTTTTTTTTATTTATAATTAAGGAAATGCTTAAATACAAAGTTTTTAAAAACTAGAAAGTATAAGAATGATTAATATATTTACACATGTTTTTTTTATCATGATTAGGTCGACGACAAAATTGGTAATGATCCTCCTTCTCAAGTTTCCTTTTATTTGAACGCTCATAACTGTTTACATACGACATTATTTAAAAAAAAGATCATAAAGACGAATATTAGTTATCTTTAAAATACGTATAGTGTTAATATAAAAAACAAAAAAAAATTCATGGTTTTTAGCTCCGTATGTAATTTCATCAATTCATTGTGTAATATTCTAAATTGACGAAGATTACACAATTACCTGATGGGAGTTACACAATGAACTGTAAACGTAAAAAGTTTACATTTTTTAGTATTATCTTATTCGAAAATAATCTATTTCAAAAAATACAATGCGTAACACAATAGTTAACATTAGACACAATAATTAGTCTTAGACACAATGGATAGCAGAATGACCAGCACTAAACTCGATTATCAGATTAGACAAAATGAACTGCTTGACGAGAATTACATGATGACCTGACCAGTATTACACAATGAACTGGAAAAGGTTAAAAAAATTACATTTTCAACATTGTGTTATTTAAAAATTATTATCTTAAAAAAATACAATAAAAACACAATAATCAGCATTAGACACACTCATCTGACCAATATCATACAATAATCAGATATCACATAGTCATCTAACAAATATTACACAATAAACTAAAATTATGTAAAAAATACATTTTTCATATATCAATATAATACATATTTTAAAGATTAAAAAACGCTTTTATAGTGTAAATTAAAAAAAAATAGTATTGTATGTAAAAGTTATAAACGTTTAAAGAAAATGATGAAACTTGAAAATGTGGATAACATTAATATCCCATTGGTCTATCATTTAAAGATTCAATTATTTATCATTATGTCATTAAATTTTCCTATCCCTTGGATCTAAGATTTATTGGTTAATAATCCTTCTCCCCCTTCTTATTTTTTTTCGATTTTAGAATAACTCCACCTTTTTTATTAATAAATCATACGCTGTATATTATTATTAATATAATTTTTTGAATGATATTGTTTAGAATTTTATATTTATTAAAAAGATATTTTAAGAATTTTCTATCTTATAAATTACTTTCTTTTTATCCGTCTAATTTTTCATCAACTTTCTTTTGATAGGTTAAGAAAAATGAAAGAGGTTCAAATACAAAGTGTGTTTTTGCTACAAAGTGTGAGAAGACACAATGAGTCAAAAAAAGTCACAAAAAATTATATCTCACAATCTAAATCGAATTTTAAAAAAGTAATTTCGAGCTTTTGTTCCTCTAGCCGTCCTCACTAAGAAAAAAAATAAACAAAAAAGAAAAAAATAACACAAATTAACGTTTTTTATTGTGTCATTTATGAAAGACACAATGACGTCATTGTGTTATTATGAAAGACACAATGACGTCATTGTGTCATAAAAAGACACAATGAAATTCTTTTATTTTTTTTCTATTTTTTTTTCTGAAAGAGGACGACGAGAGGAACAGAGACTCCGAAAGTACTTTTTTGAGATTCGATTTAAAATGTGAGATATAATTTTTTTATGACTTTTTAGCCTCATTGTGTCTTTTTACACTTTGTAACAAAAATACATTTTGTAGAATAACCTTACCCAAGAAAAATAATGCCAGCCTGAAAGGCATTGTTGTAAACGAAAAAAATTCCTTTTGGGTAAAGATAGAACATGTTTCACTCATTTTCTTTTTCAACGACTAATAGGATTTCTTATGTGCCTATATCCAACATAACCTTCTTCTTTTATTTTTATTTCGTCATACACTAGGCTACTCTAGAGAAATCTCGAGTAAACCTCATATTATAATTTTTATGCCTAAGATGCTTAATTGACCAACATTGGGCCTAATTGACCGTTATTGGACCTTAGTAGCCTTTATTGGCATTTGGGCCTAATCGATTGTCATTGGGCCTAATTGATAGTCATTGGGCTTAATGCACCTGTTATTAGACCTTACTAACCATCATTGGGCTTAAGTGACCATCATTAGGCCTAACTAAACATAATTAGACTCGATTAACCATCATTGGACCTTACTAACCGTCACTGGACCTAGGTGATCATCACTACGTCTAACTAAGACTCATTGGACTGAGTGGGATTGTGTATGATAACGTCATGGATGGGTCTAATGAAGAAGAACCAAAGAATAAATGGGTTAGTGGTGTGAAGAGGGGTCGTGAGGATAAATCGGGACCGAAGTTCAAGAAGGTGAAGTTGGAGAATACTAGTGAGTGTCAAAAGTGTCGGAGGAAACATGACACGGAGGAAGGAAACATGACACGCAGTGTCGGGTTGGCACAAATCTGTGCTATCGTTGTGGGAAGACAAACCATTTTGCTAAAGATTACCCGGAGATATGGAAGTGCTAGAATTAATGGGGCGTGGGCATCTCAGTCGTGATTATAGGAAAACAAAGCCTAATGGCTCAAATGGTGAGAGGAAGGAGGATAAGAAGAATGGTTATAAAGGGAAGGTGAAAGCTAGGTCTTCATAATAACAAGAAAAAAAGCCAAAAGTCACTGGATGTTGTGTATGGTATGTTCTTGGCAGGGATGCGTTTGCTTCTACTTTGTTTGATTCTGGTGCAAGTAGGAGTTCCATAGCCTCTTCATTCTACAAAATGCTTAATTGTAAAGAAATAGATGATACTTTTGAGGTAGAAACTGCTATTGGTAAGACAACCAGGATAACAAATGCTATAAATAACTGTAGTATAGAATTAGAAGGTCGTAGTTTTCCTTCTAAGTTGCATGTTATGACCTTAGGAGGATTTGATGTAGATTTGGGTATGGGATGGTTGGCCATTTATGAGGCTAACATCGTATATCGAAAGAAAATGATTTATTCGATAGCGCTTGGAGGTAATCCAGTCACGGTTTACGTCGATAAAGTCTGCATGGTTCCAAGGATGATTCTTATGATAAAGGTAGAAAAGTTCATGAGGCGAGGATATGGGGCTTATCTAGCATATGTCGACAATATTTTTATTTACTCAAGAAAGAGGGAGACTATGTTTGTCACATCTGTGAATTGTTAGAAACTGTAAAGAAGGAGAAGTTGAATGTAAAGTTCTCTAAGTGCAGATTTTGGTTACACGAAGTATAGTTTTTAGGTCATGTAATTAACCCTTATGGGATCATGGTGGATCCCGCTAAAGTAGAAGCTGTTATGAAATAGAGCTCGCCAAAGACGCCATCAGAAATTCAAAGCTTCCTCAGATTGACAGGTTACTACAGAAGGTTTATTCAGGATATTTTCAAGATCGCCTTGCAGTCGACAAGTTAACAAGGAAATATGTAAAGTTTAAATGGGATGATAGTCAATAGGATGCTTTCCAAGAATTAAAGAAAAGGCTAACACAAGCTTCAATATTAACTTTGTTAGATGGAATAAAGACTTGGTAGTCTACTTTTGTGCTTCTTATCAAGGGTTAGGGTGCGTTTTGATGCAACACAATAAAGTGATAGCTTATGATTCTTGACAGCCAAAGATTCATAAACTAAGTACCCTACACATGATTTGAAAACCGTGGCTATTTTTTTTGTACTAAGGTCTAGAGACACTTCTGTATGGTATTACGTGTACAATCTTCACAAATCATAAAAGCTTAAATACTTATTCAAGCAGAAAAACCTCATCATAAGACAGAGACAATGGTTAGAGTTAATAAATAATTATAACTGTGAGATTCATTATGATCCTTGTAAAGCTAACGTGGTGGCTGATGCTTTAAGCTACAAAAAGAGTCATGAACCAATTCAAGTGAGATCTTATCGGTCGATAGTGACACCTAACGTAATAAACCAAGTTTATGATGTATAGATAGAAGCTCTGAAGCTTGAGTAGGTGAATAAAGAAAGAATGAAAAAACAGGTCGCGAATCTAGAAAAAAACACAAACGATATCAAAATCAGATTTAGGCGTATGTAGATTCCTCTCTATGGAGATTTGCTAATAAAACTCTTAGGTGAAGCTCATAAGACTCGCTACTCTATTTATCCAGTAACCACCAAGATGTACCAAGATCTAAAGAAGAATTATTGGTGGTCGGGGACGAAATTTGATGCAGCACGATATGTAAAGAAGTGTTTGACATGTCTTCAGGTTAAACCATAACATCTGAATCCATATAGGAAGATTCAGCCCTTGGATATTCCCGATTGGAATTGGGAGCATGTTACTATGAACTTCATAACAAAGCTACAATATACAACTAAGGGTTATATGGTTATTGTTGATAGATTGACAAGGAGTACTTATTTCTTTTCAATTTAGGAAATGTATAACTTAGAGCGGTTAGCTGAGCTATTCATTAAAGAGATGGTTGCTCGTCATAGTGTACCATTGTTGATCATTTTCGACAAAGACACACGATTTACATCTAAATTCGAGAAGAGGTTCCATGATGCTTTGGGGACGAAATTACATATTAGTATAGTATACCACCCGTAGACAGATGGATAGTCTAAAAGAACTATTAAGATTTAGAGGACATGCTTTGGGCATGTAATATAGACTTCTATGGGAGCTTGGATAGTCATCTACCATTAGCAAAATTCTCCTACAAAAACAATTACCATGCTAGTATCGGTATGCCCCCATATGAGAAGTTTTAAGATCGGAGATGTAGAACCGCCTATGTGTTGGGGTGATATTGGACAAAAAGAATTAGGAAGTATAGAAGTGATAGTGGTTATAAATGAAAATTAAGCTAGAAAAGATCAAAGTCTTTATGAAAGCTGCCAAAGATAGACATAAGTCATATGTAGATAAACGATGAAGACCGATAGAGTTTAGTGTTGGCGATAAAGTTATGCTAAATTTTTTGCCATGGAAAGGAATCATTCAATTCAAGAAAAGAGGAAAGTTAAGTCCCAGGTTTATTGGGCCATTCTAGATAGTAGCCCGTGTGGGCGAAGTGGCATACATATTGTATTTACAAGATGTGTTAAGCGGGATTCGGTCCACTTTCCATGTATCGCATCTGCGTAAGTGTTTAGCGGACGAAGATGCTAATATTCCACTCGAGGATGTGGAAATTGATGACAAACTAAATTATGTGAAGCAGTCTATGGCAATAATTGATCGAAAGGAAAAATGACTTAGGAATAAAGATATCCCACTTGTCCAGGTAAAGTGGAAGGATAGAAGGGGTTCAGAATCCACTTGGGAGTCCAAGGAAGAGATAAGACACCATTATCCATAGTTTCCTTGGATGTACAATAGGTTTCAAGCACGAAACTTTAAATAAGGAGGATAGACTTGTAAAACCCCGATTATTTGGGCTTCGGTCAAAAAATAGTGGAGGAAGGGTTAGTTTAAAGTTTTGAAAGATAGTAGAGACTAAAAGTGGGCAAAAAAAGTTTGACACCCTAAAACCTACTATAAATAGAAGGTTAGCCGCCCCCATGCAAGTTGTTGCAAACTAAAGAGAGAAAGTTAAAAATTCAAGTAAAGCTATCAACTTTCACATGTAATATGATAGATATAGGTTAGATCTATATTATTTGGGTGTTCACACACCATTTTTTTAGCTAAAGTAGACACCTTTAGGTGTAAATGTGTAGATCTCTGTTGTTCCTTCTTAGGTTAGGGTTTCATCGAGTCTACATGACAAAGGTGAGTTCTAGATGCCCACTTCTACTTGTTTTATGTTTTTGGGCTAGTATGCATACCATGAATAATTTATGCAACTTTAGAGGCTTAAGGTATTAAAGGTGGCATTTTTATATGTTTTTTATAATGTTAAAATGATGAAAGACGATATTGCATGAACCCTAGTTTAGGGTATATAATGATATGTATGATTATGGAATGATAAAGTATATAGGTTGATGTGAGTGATTCATCAACACCTGTATTAGTAGAATGGTCACCCACATCAGCATTTGATTCATTAAGTGCACTTAATGCGGATGAGTAAGTGGTCCGCATTGGCTTCCAATGCGGATGAGTACAGTTGTCCGCATTTAAGTGCTACAATGCGGATGAGTACTGTTACTCGCATAGCATATTATCCTCGCATTCATCCTTAACTTTGCCCAAGTAACCAAATACGAATGAACATATAGTTCTTCCGCATTGGCCTACATTATTACTCGTATTGATAGCTGCCCGCATTGACTTAGTTCTTCCGCATTGATCCAATGTTTACTATTATCAACATTGCTTGTTCACCCGCATTTACTTAACCACCCGTATTGACTAAGTCATCCGCATTCACCTAGTTATCCATTTTTACCTTGTTTCATCTGTATTGACATTGCTTACATATTAACCTATGTTTGATATAAAATGACAATGGATGTTAAAGTTATGTAAAGTATGTAGCACTAATAAACTACACCTACTGTATAGAACCATAGATACAAAATACATATGGAAAGCTGATGATGATGTGTTATGTATGATGGTTGTAAAGTATGACCATGGTTTTAATAAAGTATGAATGAATAATTATTGTTATGATAAACTAATAAAGAAAAAAGGTAACGCTAATTAATGAAAGCAATGGGCCCAAAGTATAGAAAGTCTTGCAAGCACTGATAGAAGTTTGTATTCGTTGCATTCTCACCCGCTAAAGAAGATATGCCTTGTGTTGTCTCACCCACTAAAAGAGATGTGTCTTGTGTAGTCTCACCTGCTAAGGAGATTTGCCTTGTGAAGTTTCACATGCTATAAGGGTTATGCCTAGTGTATGTTCACCCGCTAAAGGAGCTTAGTACTTGTACTAGCTTAAAGCTAAAGTGAAAAGATAAAGTAAATGAAAGATTATAATGTTAAAGTATGAAAACATATGTAAAGTATAAATGATGATAAAAATGCTACTCGTATAATGAATTGATAATTTAAATACTAAGTAAAGTTAAAGGTTTTCAAATGACTAATATGTCAAAAGTTTCTTTAAAGTTTTAAAACTAGAATTCCTTCAGTAACATTGACTTTTGTATGCATATTAGCTTGACAGGTAAATAAAATATGGAATAAAAAATGATAGGTTGGCATGTATTTGAAGTTACCTGACTGATTTCAAGACTGGCATTCTAATACATAGAACCTCAGATACAGTTATATGTAATAGATTTTAGTCAATGTCCTATGTATTAACAATTTTTGTTTTCACTACCATGATAATGATGTTTAAAGTTTAAGAATTTTGTGTTTTAGATGTCCAAAAATCAATCGTGAGGTTCCCTGGGAACACTGACTTACAACATTTTAAGAAAACCAACATGGTGGTAAATAACAAGAATGACCGTAGAAAGAAAATTGGGCAATGTTTGGTCACCGGTTACGTAACATAGTTGAAAAAGAGTTAGTGGTTTCCAAAAAAGTGTATCAGAAACCATAAAATGGATTTTACATGGAGCACACAACAATGTATTGAATATGATGTATATGATATCAATAGTTATGCCTTTCATACAAAATCTTGTAATGGTAGACTTTACAAATACAATGGGTGTTGGATCATATGAGGCTGGTGCAACCAAAACAACACTTAGAACATTTTTGTATACAAGATGAAGAGGTCTTCCAAAGACAAATTCTACTCTTCCGAAGCATTATCTCTGAAGAGCTTCTGAAGGAAAACTAAGTCTTCTAAGACTAAGTAGTTTTTCTTCCGAAGTATATGAAGAACCTCCGAAGGATAGAACCAAGTCTTCCGAGACCAAGCAGTTCTCCTTCCGAAGTATTCACACTTAGAAGATTCAAGACAAAAATGAAGAATAGTAGAAGACTCGAAAGAAGTTGTTTCTTTCGAAGTATAAATGGCCTCAGAAGAACTTATTCTTTCGAAGCCATTTAGCTTTCGAAGAATCAACTATGAATCAGTGGACATAAGTATGGTACATCTGACAGTCCGCTGCAAACTCTGATACACTGCATGGTGCTTTTCTTAAACCATGTAGTTGACCATACTTTAATCTACTGTTCACTTTTTCAACTTAGTACAGTTGCCATCTTTAGTTGGTGACAAAAGGTAAGTCATGGACCTGTCATGACTACCTTATCTAGGATATTATTTTATCTTAGATACTTTACTTATTTGTCTAGTTGTAGATTCCAGCTGGTTTTTCAAGTATAACCGACTGTTGATAGTAGTATATATAGTTTTTCATTGTAACTTAAGTGTCATTGCTTGAAAGAGTCTTGTAATACTGAGTTGAGAAGTAATATATACATGTATCTTGAAAACCATTCTCTTGTTCATTAACTTAGTATATTATTATCAACTGAGTTTAAGACTCTGTTTCATCAATCGAGTAAGACTTTATGAGTTTGAGAGATCTAACTTGTGTTGAAAGTTATAAAACCGATCCTGATTGGTATCAGAGCATCCAGGCTCTTGATTGTCAGATCTAACCATCCTAAATCACCCTTGTTTCTTCACACCCACTCACTTCACTCAAATGGCTCTTAACCAAAAATTTTCAGAGTCTGAAATGGGAACCATGACTAAGGATCCTATCATCACTCCTGATGATTTTGGAACTTGGTGCAAGCGTATTGAAGGGTTCATCAAGTATCAAGATAGCTGCATGTGGAGATCTGTCACTCATGGTCCTTACCCACCTAAGGTAGAATCCCCTGCTGGTAATGGTGCCATGATAGAGAAGGCTGTTGAAGACTACTTTGATGAAGACTTCAAGAGAATGGACATTGACTGCAAAGCAATGACTATTTTTCTTACAGCCATACCAAACTCCATAATGGTTGGCTTTCAGCAATGCGAGTCAAAGAACTCGTTGATGCTTTGAAGCTGATGTACTCTGGTTCCACTGAATCCAAGGAGTCCAAGAAAGATGTACTGAAGCAAAAGTTTGAAAACTTCACATATATTGTTGGTGAGACCTTGAGCCAACAATACTTCAGGTACATGGACTTGATCACCTCTTTTCAGTCTATGGGAGTGGCTCTTGAGAAGAGAGACATTATAAGGAAATTCATGAGTGCACTTCCTCATGAATTGACTTTTTATTGTCTCTATCAAGAGAACTGAGAATATTAACACTCTCACCATGAATGAACTGTATGGAATCCTTGATGGATACCGTATGGAGATGGAGACTCAGAAGAGCCACCAGATGAACAGCCCCTCAAATCCTGCTGTCAGCATTGCTCTACATGTTGCTGAAGGATCAAGAACTCCCCAACCTCAGTTGTACCTAAAGTACCCCCAGCAGCCATCATCTTCCTCTGGGCCATACATCACTTTCCCTGAGACGCCCAAGTCTTAACAGGCTCAGCACACTCCTTTTCAGGATAGTTTTGCCTTTGTCTCAGGAATTGAACACTCTGAAGATTTTCAATTTTGTTTTGATGATCTAGAATGTTTTAACCCAGATGACATTGAGTACATGGACATTATCCAACAGATGGCTCTCCTAACCTACAGAGCAAAGAAGTTCTTTAAAAGAACTGGAAGGTAGTTCCCTTAGAACCCAACTAACAGCAAGTTTGGGTTTGATAAAAGGAATGTCAAATGTTACAACTGTAACCAGCTTGGTCATTTTGCTAGGGAATGCAAAGCTCCAAGATCTAATCCTAGAATAACTCAAGCCTCCCAACATCCTGCTACCTTAAAGGCTGCACCAAAACACCAAACTACGTGTTGCTAAGAGGTTGACTGGAGCTTCATGGTGCAAGATGTCACTCCTGTTCAAGCTCTCATGGCTGGAACTGAAGACAACATGGTATATGAAAATTTCTGTACTCCAGCCTGTATTGCTAAGGTTAAATTATATCAGGACTGCAACATGGAAATTAGATCTGATATTAAGTCGTTAAACATCCTAAAATCTGATTTCAAGAGAGCAGAATCTGACTATAAACTCAAAATTGAAGAGTTAGAGAAGTCTGTTTCCTCTTTAAAACATGAACACTCAAACTACAAGGCTTAAATAAAGGATTTAATATCCAAGTTGACTGAGGCTCAAGCCCAGCTAGTAATAGCTGAGGCTAAAGCAAAGAAGTATGCCATTGAAGAGCATAACTTCATCACCATCATTGCATCATCCTCCGACTCAAAGGTGTGTTATCAAAACAAAAGTGGGTTGGGAACTAATGAAATTGCTCCACCACACTCTTATGTGTCTGTTAGATAGCCAAGATATGACACTAATGAGCAAGAGGTTCCAACTGCTGACCCATTACCTAATGAGGAGAAGAATGATGAAACTATGGTGACCACCACAAGGAAGGATAACGTAGAAAACCTCATCCCCACTGCTGATGAACTACCCCTAACCACCAAAGATAGAAGGAGCAAAATCAAGGCAACAAAGAAAACTACCAAAAAGGTGACTGAGTCTAGAATGAAGATTGATCCCAGGCAAAAGGGTGTATTCATTTTAGCAGTATTCCAGGTGGTTGGAAACTCTGATTCAGGAAAGGAATGTAGTACCAACATTCCTGTCTAGCTGAAGGATCAGAAGCTAAAAGGGAAAGCTACTAAAGAAAAGAAGTGCAAGAACCAACGGCCATCACACCCCATCAAGAGTAACATTGAGTGCATAATCTGTGGTTTGCACAACCACATGGCTAAAGATTATTACTACAATCCTGCAAGCACACATTATGTAACCAATGTTAAAAAGGAAGGAGTCAAGGAAGGTTTCACATTTGGACCTTATCACATGGTCCAAGTGACAAGGAAAGGAAAGCTTGTTTCCAAAGCTAAGTTGCTTTCGGAAGAAACTCACTCTTCCGAAAGGAAAATAGCTTTGGAAGACAAATCAAAGAACAAGCAAAGGAATAGAAGGAATCCTTTGAAATCTTCCGAGAAGAAGACTCCTTTAGAAGAAAAGGTGGTGAAAGTATCTTCTGAGAAGAAAGAAGCCTTGGAAGAAAGTCATGCTACTCAATCCTCTTCAGGATCATCTACACTGGTCAACCATAGGATGGAATGGAGAAACAAAAAAGATGTTGTACCCCAAGCCTCTTCTTCACAAACATCAATTGAACCCACATGCATACACTTTGGTTCAATTATGTCATCTACATTGGAAGAACCCAAGACCAACAAGGATTGGGTTTCTAATAGTAACTAATCATCTCACTTTATGTGCAGGGACATCCACATGACAAAAATGAACATTTTGACAGTGGATGGTCCTGTTTAGTTTGGAGGTGAAGACAGAGGATACATTTCTGGTAGAGGTAGTGTATCCAATGGTAAGTTAAAAGTTGACAAAGTAAACTTTGTCAATTAGCTTGAACACAATCCGTTAAGTGTTTCTCAATTCTGTGATCAAAAGCACCAAATGCTTTTCACAGAACATCAGTGCATTATCCTCAAACCCGGGATGACAATTCCACAGGAATTGGTGCTTCTTAGATCTACCAGGAGAGGGGATATGTACAAGCTGGATATGAACAATACTTCCCCACTGGGTGAAGTATCATGCTTTCTTTCCAAAGCCAATGGTGATGAGTCAACTCTTTGGCATAAAAGAATGTGCATGTTAACTTTAAAACCATGAACAAGCTGGTTAAAAATAATTTGGTACGTGGTGTGCCTAAAAAGGAGTTTTTCTATAAAGAAAATTATGTTGCTTGCCTGAAAGGAAAGCAACATAAGGTCACTCACAAATCCAAAGAGGTTAACTCTACTATTCCATTACACTTATTGCACATGGATCTATTTGGTCCTACAAGTATAATGATCATTGGAAGGAAATCATACTGCCTTGTGATTGTTGCTGATCTTACAAGATTTACTTGGGTATTCTTTTTAAGAACTAAAGATGAAACAACTAAAACTTTAAAATCTTTTATTCTTAAAATTGAAAATCAAAAGGATCACAAGGTGAAAATCATTAGAAATGATCAAGGGACTGAGTTTAAGAATCAAGTTCTTGACTCAATCTATAACTCAAAAGGGATTACCAGATAATATAGTGCTCTTAAAACTCCTCAACAGAATGGTGTTGTTGAGAGGAGGAACAGGACACTTATTGAGGCTGCAAGAAGCATGTTAGCTGATTCAAAGCTACCTCTAACTTTCTGGGCAGAGGCAGTCAGCATTGCATGCTATGTGCAGAACAGAGTTCTCATCGTTAAGCCCCATGGAAAGACCCTTTATGAGCTATGGAACAAGAGGCCACCGTTCATTGGCTTTCTTAGGTCCTTTGGCAGCAGGTGTACCATATTTAACACAAAGGACAATTTTGCAAAGTTCGCTGGAAAGTAGGATGATGCTATCTTTGTTGGATATTCCTCCACCTCTATTGCTTATAGAGTGTATAATATCAAAACTCAATAGTCTGAGGGATCACCCAACATTGTTGTTAATGAGCACACTCCTTGTGTTAAGGGGAATGGACCTGATCATATTTTTAATTTAGAATTGTTTTTTAAACTATTCTAAACCATCTTGTGAGAATGTTTCAGCTGGAACAGGAACTCAAAATGACCCCTATGAAGATCAACTGTTTGAGTTGCCCAAACCTATTTCTAGTTCTCCAAGAAGAAATAAAGAACAAGCTCCTACTACTGGAAGTCCTGAAAGCATGAGTATCTCAGGAAACAATGGAGCTCTAACAAATTATCAGTCAACTGAGCTTCACAACCCAGAAGTTGATAATCCAAGCACTCAACACCAAGCTAATAAAGACCATGACATGGAGGAACAGACAACTATTGATGCTGCTTCATAGCATAATGCCATTGATGATGTCACTCATTCATTCAATCAGTCCTTATTGAATGAGTGTGAGACATCAGCTGGTGAAGGTGTTCAAAATCCTGAGCAAAACTTCTCAAACTTGAATCTATCAATGAAACTAGATGTGATTCCTAGGCTCAGGATACATAACACTCATCCAGCTGAAAATATCATTGGGGATGTCTTAGAAGGTGTGAGAACAAGACATCAAACCTATAATGGGAATGTATGCTTGTACTCATGATTTCTCTCTCAAGTGGAACCAAAGAAGGTGGAAGAAGCCCTCAAGGAAAACAATTGGATTGAAGCTATGTAAGAGGAGTTACTTCAATTCAAAAGGCAAAAGGTATGGAACTTATGTCCATTGCCACCTGGCCAAGTCCCCATTGGCACCAAGTGGGTGTTCAGAAACAAAAGAGATGATAAGGGTTTGATTATTAAGAACAAGGCAAGACTTGTTGTTCAAGGATACACACAGGAGGAAGGAATATATTACACTAATGTCTTTGCACTTGTTGCAAAACTTAAGGCTGTGCAAATCTTCCTTGCTTTTGCCGCATCCAAGAACTTCACAGTTTATTAACTTGATGTCAAATGTGCATTTTTTGTATGGGGATATTGATAGAGAAGTTTATATGTGTCAGCCACCTGGATTTGAAGACCCCCAACACCCTAACTATGTGTGCAAACTGGATAAAGCTCTTTATGGGCTGCATCAAGCACCTAGGCTGTGGTATGAGACTCTATCTTAGTTTCTTCTCAAGAATGGCTACACCAGAGGCACCATAGACAAAACATTGTTCATAAAGAAGTCTGGGAAGGACATGCTCCTTGTTCAAGTCTATGTTGATGATATCATATTTGGTTCCTCAAATGACCAAATATGCAAAGACTTTGAAAGCATCATGAGAAAGAAGTTTGAGATGAGCTCCATGGAAAAGATGGATTTTTTCCTTAGAATTCAAGTAAAGCAGATGGAAGAATTCTTCATCAACCAGTCTAAGTATGTCAAGGACATCTTAGAAAGATTTGAGATGAAAGATTGTAAGCCAGCTAAGACACCTATACCTAGAAGTCACAATCTTAGTCCTGATTCCGAGGGGGAGGATACTAATCAGCATCAGTACAGGGCAATTATTGGATCTCTAATGTATCTCACAACTAGTAGACCTGATATCATGTTTGCAACTTGCATCTGTGCAAGATATCAGGCTGCTCCCAAGGTGTCTCACCTAATTACTGTCAAGAGAATTCTTAGGTACCTCAAAGGAGCTCCCAAACTGGGTCTTTGGTATCCTAAGAATAAGGATTTCAATCTCTATGGGTACTCTGATAGTGATTATGGTGGCTGCAACATTAACAAGAAATCCACATCAGGAGGATGTTAATTTCTTGGTGGAAGGATCATTTCCTGGCAATGCAAGAAGCAATCATGTATCTTTACATCAACTGCTGAAGCTGAATACATTGCTGCTACGAGCTACGTGCTCAATTGCTATGGATTCAAAATCAGATGTTAGACTATGGTTTTAACTTCACGAGTTCTCCTATCCACATAGACAACACGAGTAAAATCTCCATTACAGAAAATCCAGTCGAGCACTCCAAAATAAAGCACATTGACATTAGGTATCACTTTATTTGAGATATTCATAAGAAACACTTGATTAAACTAGTCAAAGTCAATTCAAATGAACAATATGCTGACTTGTTCACCAAAACTTTTGATGAACAAATATTTAAATACTTAATCATAGCTATTAGGATGATTAACATTGACTAGTTTATCTCTCTTTAAAACCTTTTTAAATGTGTCTTGTTTATGTTGTCTAAATACAATCTAAGCCCTGTTACAAAAGTTTTCTTCTAAGTGAAAAATCTTCCGAAGAGAAATATGCCCTCGGAAGAGATCTTTATCTATCTTCCAAAGGTAAATTCCTCCACTTTAATATTCTCTTCCGAAGAAGTTTTTAGCCTCGGAAGAAAATTTGATCATACACCAAATTTACTTCCGAAGCTTACTAACTTCTTCTCTCGAAAGAAATCTTTACTCTCGGAAGCAAACTTATCTTCCTGATATGGTTTGTCTTTGGAAGTAAAAATAACTTCCGAAGTGCATATTGAGATTTTATCGGAAACAACTTTACCTTCGGAAGAAAACTTTTACTGTGTAACGGAAACCTTTGGGCCCCACTCTGTAAAAAGTTAAGATTTTATCGGAATATTTTAAATTATTTACCTTACCGCCCTACTTGAGTAGACACCCAAACTGTCTTTTCACCTTATCGGTATGGTATCTTATCCCCAATTTAAAACTTCTGACTCTCTTTCTTTACATTTTTACCACTGCTAAAACCCAAAATTACCACTATCTTATTCACTCTCTCTCAAATTCCTTCGATCAAACTGTACTTCTTTACAATGGCTCTCAATCCACAACACAACCAAGTCGCCTCCTTGATTCTTCAAAGGATGCTGACTTTGCCCCCATCATCAAACTTTTGTTACAATCTGCATACTTTACTGCCCTCACTGTAAACCCCACCATCTACTCTAACCAAATGGCTGAATTTTAGGCAAACGGTCAAAGTGAAACTCTGAATGATGAAAGGGTCATCAGGTCGAATCAGCAGGCAAGAGATCATCATTTCTGAATCAACCATCAGGGAGCATCTGGAGCTTCATGATGAGGGCGCCCCCACTAAATTCCCCAAATCTGAGCTAGCAAACATGTACACTCAGATGGGATATGGCGGTGATGTGCACAAGTCCACTGTCTACAAGTTAATTTCTCTTACAACTGGAAATTCTTGTTGCATATCGTTCTACACTGCCTATCCAATAAGTCAGGGGCTTGGGATCAAATCCCAAATGATTTGGGTTGCCTAGTCCACGGATTGGTAAGAGGCCTCCGCTTCAACTATTCATGATTTGTGTTGAAAAATCTACGAGGAAATCTGACCCGGGATTCATTTTTCATGTATCACCTGTTCATCCAGTATATAATCAATTGTGAGCTGGATCAAGACACTCTACAACAAACAGATGTTCTACAGATCCCTCACATAAGGTTGGGCATCTTCAAGACCTTGAAAAAGGTGTCCACCAATTTCACGAGGAGATTCACTGATCTTCTCCCAAGTATACTAGAGCCAACGGCTCCTGGTGACATCCCTACAAGCCCAGCAGGTGATGAACCCACACCAGACCTCCCCACTAAAATGCCAACTACTACTTCCCATCCAACAAAGGTTACATACACAAGACGCCCCAAACTAACCCCTGATCAATCTACTTTGATTGATCAGGTCCCCTCTGTTCATAGTAAAAAGGCTTGAGTAGAACTCAGGGCTCCCACTCAGCCAGAGGTCCCACCATCCTCCACTATTGACCTCAATATCAGTGTTAAGACTCCTCAGTCTCAACCTGATGAGCCCAAAACCCAATTCTGTAGCCCTCAGGGTGAGTCCCAACACTCCCCTGAGCAACAAAAAAGGGACAGCCACATCATTAGTACAACTACTATTGCAGAAGAGCCATTAGGTGTTGACCAAGGTCCTAAGTCATTAGAATTAACCTCTATATCCTTCACTGAACTTCTAATCCAACCTGATAAGGATATCATGTTCCATTAGGGCCATGATGTTGATCTACAATACCTCTCTCAAGATCAACTGAGCCCCAAGGAAACTCTAATGTCTAGCCAACATCAGTTAAGCCAAACTGAGGTAAGTCCAACTGGTGTAGAGGTGACTCATATAGACTCATCCACCACTACTAAGAGTGTTTCACTGACCTCTCAGGAAAGTGGTGACATCAGTGAGACTGAGTCTATGGAAACCTTGCCAATTGATGTTTCTAAAAAGGACATCAGTAGGGAAGAGTATCTAGGGCGCCAAGAAACCATTACTGGTGGTGATGATGAACATACCAGGTATGTTATCTCATCTCCTTATGATTCTTCAAAAGAAGATGAGGGGGGTAGTCTGCAACTCACTATCAGAGACTTGATTTCTAAAGTCTCAAACCTTGAATCAAAGGTTTAGACTTTAGAGGACAGGTCTGCCACTCAGCAACTTGAGATTGATAATCTCAAGGCCCAACTAGCTGAGACACAGATTGAGAAGTCTGTTAGGCATGTCCCAGTTCAAGTTTCTTTAAGTTCCTCCTCCAGCTCATCTACTTCTCAAGATGATGCTACCAAAAAGGGGGAGAATATACAGAAACAACAACATGAGGAACCCACTTTTGCCATTACAACAACTTCTTCCAATGCCTTATCAATATTTTACCTCACACAACAACACCCTACAACAGTCTTCCCTCAACCAGCTCCCATTAACTTTCAAATGGACCCAAGGATGCTCAGAGACCTTAATAGGTTTCTAACCAGATTTCTGTTGAGCTCCTCCATTGAACAACCCTCCCCTGATGTAGCGATCACCTACTTTGGAGCTAAAGACCTTCAAAGGCTGAGTGCACCACCTACCTCTGAAAAGGGAGTTGGTTAACTTAAGGTCTCTACTAAACCTAAAATAAACTTCAAAGGGGATGTACAGACTGATGGCCCAGCAACCAATTTAGATGGGACAGGTGATGCAATTCAAATTACTTCCGAAGCAGAAATCCAAGCTGCTGAAGGAATAATTGGACTTTCTTCATTGTCCAGTGATCTGTTCATCACAGAGGCAATCCTTGACCTAGCCTCTGAGGTTAATAGTGAGGACTTCCTTACAACCCCTCTCTCACAAGTACCCCAAAGACAAACACCCTCACTTCAACCTGAACCTTCTAAACCAAAGTCTGCAAAAGCTGAATCTTCCTCTGATCCTAAGGGGAAGAGAAAGCTCATTGCTGAGGAGCTTCTAGAGGAGGAAAGATTGGAGAAGATTAAGAAGAAAGGAAGAATTGATACTGGGAAGCTGTTGGCTACAAGTAGCAAAGCAGCAGCAGCCACCCAAGAAAGTATCAACAATAAAAGGAGGGTGGAAGTCATTGACAGGCTCATCAGCCTGGGAGTAGCTAACGAAGAAATCCTTCTACTCCTAAGTGATGAGCTTGTAAAGATGGAGAAGGCAACCTTGCTGCAAAAATAAAAGGAAGAAGCAGTAAGGTTGGCCAAAGAGGAGGAAAGAAGGAAGAAGAAGGAGGAAGCAACTAAAAGGGAGAGGATAGAGAGAATAGCCTTTCTCTGCTCAAGAGGCTATTCTCAAGAGGAGCTGGCACCTCACAAAAATGACATGATCTTGTTTCTTTTTCATAAAGAGCAAGATTAAATCAACAAGGAGAGGAGAAGGCTGCCAGGGAAAAGCTAAGGGAGAAGAGAAAGAAGGAGGAAGAGGCAGAACTTGCTGCTGCCAAAAAGGAGGGAGATAAGGAGTGGATGAAATCCTATATCTGAGCTCATGGCTTCTTCGGCAGGCAAGTGGGTCCTATGTCCATAAAGACCCTACAGTGACATGTTAGCAATATCAAGACTGACATTCGCTTAGGAAGAAGGCAGGAGGTTACTCAAACTCCTAGTGTTCAGAGGATGGCACCTAAACCACTACCCAAATCACAACCTACACCCACACCTTCTCCCTTCCCCATAAAAACTGAACCTTTCACCCCTGAACCCACACCATCAGCCCTACCTACACCCTCACCCACTGCTTCCCAACAACCACCACCACCACCACCACCTATCCTACAACCCAAAACATAACCCATAACTCACTCTCTGCCCAAACCTTCCTCTGAACCATTGAATGGGTCCAAGAATAAGAATCTCAGTTGATATGACTCAACTTAGGATCGAATATGATGATTGAGTCAGTGATTAAGTAGCGGAAATACCAAATCACAGAACATTTAATACTGAAAATGATAATAAATGCTTTGTATAATGATGTGAGTAAACAAGATACAAAGACAGCTGGGGTTACTATTTAAATGAGTAATATTATCAATGTTGAAAGAAGAACTTACAAACTTAGGTCATACTGTTCTATTTATAGGCATACACATTACCTGTACAAAATGACTAATCTACCCTGATAACTATACATCAGAAACTAGTCTAAGTACAAAATAAGAGCAGCATTTGTAAGTGTTCATCAGCATTTGTTGTTGATAGTCTTCAGCATTAACTTAATTCAGCCGTATTAGTTGATGCAGATAAATAAGTCTTGGCAGCATTTCTTTTGTTCATCCGCATTAGTTAATGCGGATGAACAAACACTTGCAACATTTTGTTTTTCTTCATCCGTATTAGTCAATGCGGATGAACAAATTCTTGTCAGCATTTCTTTTCTTTGTCCGCATTAGTTAATGCGGATGAACAAATTCTTGTAAGCATTTGTTCAATGGTCATCCGCATTAACTAATGCAGATACTTCAACACTTGTTCTTTTCTTCTATTTCTTTTGCCGCATTTCTTCATGAATGGTCTTTTGTATTTCTTCTTAGTCTTTGGTGTTTTCCAACCAGAATAGCCTTCAACCACTTCTTGAATTGGCATGTATGACCCTATCAGGGTCCAACAATACTCCCCCTAAGGATTATACAGCCTATGTACTTCAAGAGTTTGATGGTGGTAGAGGTTATGATGATTCTAGTGGTTCTTCATGAGCTTGTCTTGATTGGACTGTAGATAGAGGTGGTGCTGGTGCAGTAGCTGCAGAAGGTTCAGGATCTGTCAATGTAGGATTCAAAATAGCCTTGATCATGTTGGAGAAGTCTTTAGCCTCATTCGTCTTGTCTCGGCTAAGGACATGTATCTTCATTTGGCTCATAGTATGAATTGTATCAATGGGCATTTGTCTCAAGGAGATTGGTTCCCATACTGAAATAGTGGAAAGACCATCTCTGTGAATCAGTAGGGACCCATCAGCATCAACTTCAAGCTTTACAATGTTGTCCATTTGGAGAGGCACCTTTTTTTTCTTTCTTTGTTCTCTTTTCTTGTTTATTCTGTCATAGGCCATCTTCAAAATCTTAATACATTTCAGCATGAACTCTAAGTCATTTTCTCCTATTTTGTTGTTGAGTGATTTGAAGTGTCTTGTGAAGATGTAGTGAACATAGGATTCATCCAATAATCTCACCTCATATCCACTGAACAATCTGATTTCTGGTGCTTCCTTTCCTCCCCATTTCCTTTCAATAACCAACTCATATGTCTTCTTATCATAATACACATTGGAGATTGGTTTTGTCTTGTCTGTTCCAGCAACCATTTTTCTTTTTAATGACTCAGCCGGCTTTACATTCAATTCTGGAAATATCAACTCTTCTGCTTCTCTTTTTCTTTTCTGTTCAAACAGATTTCTGAAAGATTTATCTTTTCTTAAACAGATGGCCTTGAGGGATTTGAAGTTGTTAGTTTTCTTGAGCATTTTCAGGATGTCTTTAAATTCATATCCTCTATACATTGTATCATGATTCATCAATTCAAGCTCTGCCAACTCCTTTAAATCATGAATTTGCATAGCATTCACCAGAGTAGAGTACTCTGTGAAGGATTGTACAAGCCTAGAAATCCTCTTTACCATGAACATGTTCCAACTGCTGTCATACTTCCAGGCAATGATCTTGAGTAGATGTTTTTCTTCTTGGTTTTCTGCCTGTTACCTCTTCTTCAATTGACTGAAGTCTCTCCTTCTTTTCTTTAATCATCTTCAAAATTACAGCCCTAAGGGAGTTGGTCTTCATATTACCCAACTTTCTTCTTGTGAACCCTTGCTTGGATAAATAATCATTCATTTCTATGCCAGTCATACTATAGGGATCAGGATATGTTGATTGAGTTTCTTACTGCTTTACAGGCTTAGCAGCACTAGAGGAGATCTTGGCAGTTTCAGTCATCTTCTCATAATTAGTGACAAAAGTGGGGTCAAGTAGCCTTTCCATCTTTTTCACCTCTTCAACCATTGCCTCATAAGTCATGTTAAAGACTTTATTTGCCTCATATCCATGATTAATCAGATACATTGCTTTAATCATAAGATCATCTGATTTGGCCTTTTCTACATTTCTTCAACTGATGGTTCATCCCTATCATCATCTCCTTCAATCTCTCCTTCCTCCAACACAATCACCTCAAGCACCTTTTGCATTTCCTTTATAGCCTTCTCATGTTCTTCCAAAAACTCAGCTATAGCTGCAAGGCTCCTCTGATCATCTTTCTGTTTCTTAACAAGGGTTTCTTCTTTAACCATTGACAGTTTGCCTTTGGCTTTCTCTGTTAAGTACTTTCTTTTTCTTGAATAAGTATGCAATCTAGGTATAGAGGATGATGGGACAGAGGCTTCTATGTCTTGTTTCTTTCTTTCAAGCTCAAGCTTTTCAGCTTCCTCCTTCTTTTTATCAACCATTTCTTTCTGTTTTTCAGTTTCACCTTTCTTTTTTTCACCCATTTCCCTTTCTTTCAGTTCTTCACATAGGCTTTTGATCAATTCTTGTTATTCATCAGTCAAGGTGACTGCTGGAACAAGTTGCAGCTTAATTCTTCTTCTATGAGAACAGGATTAATAGGAATAACAACAATTGGCTCTGCAGGTGTTCTTACATCTTTGATGTAGTCCCAAAATTCTTCATCAATGATAAACTCACTGGAGGAGTACATATCTAGATCATCTATAAGCTCCTTCATCACTGAATCTTCTTCAGTAGAGTGATCCGAGTGTACAACAATAGCCAAACTTTCTTCTCTCCCAAGCCTACTAATTCTGCCTGTTGTGAGGTTTCTGCATTTTCTGTTACTTCATTGCCTTGATCTGTTACTTTCTTTCCACCTCTTCCTTTAATTAAGCAAATAACTTTAATTCAGAAATTCTTTTGTTTAGGGCTTCAATTAGTTTGTTAAGATCAGCTATAATGTTTGTTTGGATCTCAATAAGGTTTTCTTGATCTTCCATAGCAATGGTCTGGATAGCTACAGTATCCAAGTGACCACTTATTTCTTCTCTTGACATCTCCAATGAGGCTTTGAGTCTTTTAATCTCATCATCTTTCCTTTTTATTTCAGCCACATGTTTGGTTTTTAATTCTTTCAACTTCTTTTCTTTTTCATCAAGTTCAAGGATTCTATCATTGATGATCCCTGCCCTTCTTTCAAGTGTCTTCTCCATTCTTGCAACCTTCTGTCACAAATCTGAGATCATTCTATCTTTCTCATCTGGTTTATAAATCTCTGATTCAGTAAAGCTTTCTAAAGGGCCACCCTCTGAGAGTATTTGTCTCTCAGGAAGTTGTGCAACTGGATGATCATCCTCCTCATCAGAAGATGATTCAGAAGAATCTGATGAGCTGGCAGATTCACCAGACTCAACAGATACAACAGCAGCATGTGGAAAAGAATCAGAGGGAGATACTTAATGGATTTGGATTGGTGAGTGTGGAGGTGAACCAGTGGGTGAAGCTCTAAATGGAGATGGAATTGCTTGCTCATGTACTAAAGGCACAGTGTGAGAATCACCACCTACATCTCCTTGTGGTGACACTGTCCTTAGTATGTGTTCATCCTCCTCAGCATGTTCTTTAACAATGTGTTAAACAAGAGCAGCTGGTTGTTATTTAATGTTTTCTTGTATATGAGCCTGTTTCTCAGCATGCTCTTCCACAGCTTGTTCCTCAACAGCTTTTTCCTCAACAATTGGAACAACATCATCTGCAGCTGCTTCTGGAACTTCTTCTGGGTTTATCTGTTTCAACATCCAAGGAAGTAGTGGAAATAAGGTTCCACTATAAAAATTTTTGGGATCCCTCTTCTTGATGTACTTATAAGACTTGGCATTGTAATGAGGAATATCCATAACATTGCCTTCTGGCACAAGTTGGGAAAAGCTTCATTTATGAAGCATTGGATAAACCTCGGATACATAAGGAACATATGCCTTCTCCCTTCCTGAATGTTTGATATCAGTCTATTGAACACATATGCAAACATGTTGAAAGGTCTGTTAGTGCACAAGGCATAGATGGCTGATGATATGGTGATGTGGATGTCATTCCAACCTGTCTTCCTCTTGGATAAGCAATGTTGGAATAAGTGAATAAGAAATCTCCATTGGAGATCAACTAACCCTTTGACTATTTGCTTTTTTTCAAATCCACCTTCATAGTCAATGTTGGCAAAGAAGGTCATAATATCATCTTCTTCAAGTTCTAGAGGAGAGTTGGCCTCATCCTCAAACTATAGACACTGTCTCACAGTTTGTTCTGTGATTGCTAATGTATGAACATCAGTAATCCTTCCTATTATTGTCTTTTCCCCATTAATTTTTGTAACCTCAGTAGTTTCCCAGAATGATCTTATGAAGCTTTCATAAATGATTGGTCTGACTGTAATGGCATGTGCCACTCTGGTTGTAGATATAAATCTGATCATATCTCTTAGACCTTCAGCTTTAGGCACATTTGGATCAAGAAATCCACTGACATTATGGAGCTTGCTCCATGTCAGATTAGCCATGATTCTGTAATAGATACAAATGGATTAGTAACACTCTAACACATATATATCATATGAACATGATCAGGTTTGACTTTTCATATTTGACATTTTTTCAGGTCAAAATTGAAATTTCAAAGGTTATTGTTTTATTAGGATGTTGACCTAATTTTGATTTTGGTGATGAAAAATCATTGAAGTTATGTTTTCTGCTAGATTTTTGATCATTTTCATTGTTTCAAATGTCTTTTACATCTTAAACATTGGATTTGATTTCCACATTTTCATGGTTCGGTTCCCCTGTTCATCGTGGTCAAATCAGGGTTTGAAACTCAGTCATTTTTTGTTATTCACAATTAAATCTGTATCAATGAACTTTAGAATGTCATTTAAATCCATTGTTCTTGATTGAGATTAATAATTTTCTTAAACCTAGGGCTCTTTGTTTCATGACTGGTTTGACATTTGAAATTTTCAAATCCATTGAGAATCACCTTGTTTTTGATATTACCTCGGTGAAGAATCAAATAGAGATGGTATGAAGTTTGAATGATCAACAGAAACACTTGATTTGTGATAGTTTGAATGATGATGAAGAACAGTAGAAGAACGCTCATTGCACATTAAAAGTTCACTCAAATTTGAAAAGTAATAAATGACTCACATTAAATGTGTTTAAATAGTATATTTGATAACTTACTCAAATTTTGCAAGTGTGAACAAATGCGCAGGTTTAATTTTACTACTGTAGCAAATGCGCATTAACATTTTTCTTTGGGCGTATTTACTGTGACAAATGGGTATAAACAAGTTACTTGCATGCATTTACTGTAGGAAATGCGAAAGAACAAGTCAACCTGTCCGCATTAACTGTAGCAAATGCGGAAGAACAAAATAACTTGACCGCATAGACTTTAACAAAAGCGGATAAACAATTTAACTTAACCACATTACTGTAGCAAATGCGGAAGAACAAGTTAAACTGTCCGCATCTACTGTAGCAAATGTGGAAGAACATTAAGTTGTCCGCATTAGTTACACTTGTACAAAAACCAGTTACCCGCATTGGTTATGCGTCTCGGTTACCTTCACCCGCATTAACCAATACTCTTACCCGCATTAATTTTTGAACTTGTCAAAAATTAATGTTTTTGCAGCTGATGATTCTGACTGTTTTTGCACTGATATTCTGATTTTTATGAAGATGAGTCTGCTATTTTGATTTTATGAAGTTTTATCAGTTGCTAGAATTATCAATTCTTGCTTGGATTGACTTGTATACCCTATGTGATACAAGTTTCCCAATTTTGACTGATCTTGGACTTTGTGCTTCCAAATATCTGCATACACTGAGATACTTATGGTGTAACTTCCACACCAACACAGTCAAACCTTTTTGTTTTAGTTTTGTCTTAAAGAAAAATTGTTGCAAATTTTATGTTTTTGTGAATATTTTCTTTTAAATTCTTAATAACTCCCCCTAAAGTTTATATCCAGATTGGATAGAAACTTTTAATGAATTTTAAAATTGAAAGGAAAATATTTCTAAACTTTTGTTTTTCATAATTGTACATGACAAGGAAGTGTACCTTATTTAGGATCATATCAATCTTACCTATCACAAGTGCAAGTAGTCATGACCCTATTGATTGTAGGTATGTTTGTCCTCTTAAACTAATACTTGGTTAATATATTAATGCATGTGACCATTATCATGTTTTGAGTGGATTAAACATTCAACATGTACCTCACACTCAGAAGCATAGCAAGATCAACTACCCTTATGAAATGTATGGTAGAACTTTTTCACACCTTGCATGACCAGGTCATTTAAATTATGAAATCTCATTTATTTTAGGGTAAGGGGGATCCTCATTGGGATTCTTTTATTTTGATCCTTATATTTATTTGATCCATATTAGGATTCTTTTTGCTCTTCACTTTGGAAGGTGATCTACTTTGGGATTCTTTTTGTTCATTCACAAGGAATGTAAGTCATCCAGATTGGATGTGTTCCATATTAGGAATCTTTTTGGATCTTGACATCAGCACTATGTGCTTGTTTCTCTAGATCTTTGCTCAGCAAAACAGAGGAGAAACTGATGTGGGTGAATGAGATTCATAAGGTATCATGACCTGGTGTGTTTAGATTACTACACATACACACATTCGGATAAGTAAAATACTTACACACCATGAGATGATGGCCTCACAGTTGAATGTGATCTTTAGTTTATCACAACATTTATCTTCTTATCCAAGATGAGCCTACCCGCATATCAGGTAAGTCATATCAGTCTTTCAAGATTTTAAAATAAGCACAGTGAATGATATAACGACTGTAATTATATCATTTCCCAAGGAGTACATTTCATGTACTACAACAAAATTGACTTCTTTTTGTATTTTAATGATTTTTGAATGTTTTTGGAAATTTTGATTTTACTCAAGGTTAATCGTGCCAATTGATTGGACTAAGAATTCAATCTGACTAGGGTCAAATGCCTTAGTGAACAAATCAGCTAACTGATTGTCCGTGTGAACCTGAATCAACTTGATTAACCCCTTTTCAGCACAGTCTCTCAAAAAGTGATATCTAATTTTAATGTGTTTAGTTTTTGAGTGCTGAACTGGATTATTTGTAATAAACATGGCTGCTGTGTTGTCAATGTGAATTGGTGTGTGTAAGAAGTTAAACCATAATCAAGCATCTGGTTGAAACAGATACATTTGTCTGCTTCTTGCACTGCCAGGAGACCAGTTTGGGACCAAGAAATTGACAACCTCCAGAAGTGGACTTCCTATTGAAGTTGCATCCCCCATAGTCACTGTCTGTGCATGCATAGAGATTGAAGTCTCCTTCCTTTGGATACCATAATCCAAGCGCAGGCTTGCCTTTGAGATATCTGAATATCCTCTTCACAGCATTCATATGAGATTCTTTGGGATCAGCCTGATATCTGGCACAAACACAAACACCAAACATAATGTCAAGTCTACTAGCTGTAAGATACATAAGTGAACCTATCATTGATCGATACAGAGTCTGATCCACTGATTTGCCATCGGAGTCTGGACCAATCTTCACTTTAGTATCCACAGAAGTTCTGATGGACTGACAGTCTGCTAAATGAAATTTCTTCAACATAGATTCCATATATTTTGATTGATTGATGAAAATTCCATTTGTTGTTTGTTGTACTTGTAAACCCAGGAAGAAGGTGAGCTCCCCTATAGCGTTCATTTGAAACTTAGAATGCATGAGGTTTTTAAAGTCTTTACAGAGTTGTTTGTTTGTTAAGCCAAAAATGATATCATCCACATAGATCTGGACAAGCAACAGTTCATGTCCCTTCTTCTTTCTAAATAAAGTCTGATCAATCTTTCCTCTTTCATATCCATGATCAAGGAGAAAAGATGATAGAGTCTCATACCACTTCCGAGGGGCTTGTTGTAAACCATACAGATCTTTGTCAAGCTTGTACACCCTATGAGGGAAATCAGGATCCTCAAAACCTAGTGGTTGACTCACATAGACTTCTTTTGAGATTTTTCCATACAAAAATGCGCACTTTACATCCATTTGATACACAGTGAATTTCATAGATGCAGAGTAGGCAAGAAAGAGTCTTATGGCTTTTAATCTTACAACAGGAGCAAACACTTCATCATAGTCTATTCCTTCTTCTTGAGTGTATCCCTGTGCAACTAATCTTCCTTTGTTTCTGATGAGAATGCCCCTGTCATCTGTCTTGTTTTTGTATAGCCATCTGGTACCGATAGGGTAATGTCCTTCGAGAAGGTCTACCAGTTGCCATACTTCTTGTTTCTTGAACTATAGCAATTCTTCCTGCATTGCCTCAATCCAGCTATTGTCTTGAAGAGCCTCTTTTAATATTCTTGGGTACTGTTTGACACAGAAAGCAAGAAAACAAACAGATATTTGCAATACTTGACTTGCTTCTGGTCACCCGCTCATCTAGATCACCAATGATGTTAGACACTGGATGATTCTTATGTGTCTTGGTAATTGGAATCAAATCACCAGCAATGGACACATCAAGATTGGAGACATTCAGATCATCTTGGTGAGAGGTATCTTCAGGTTGTGTTGTAAGAGAATGGTGAAAGTAGTCAGATGCTTCATCAGCTTCAGCAGCACTTTGAAGACTTTTATCATTTGCATTTCCTTCTGTTTCAACTTGCATAGATGCTGATTCTGGATTTCTCACTTCAGTGGATGGTTCTGCTGAAGGAGTGGGCATTGAACTAGGACTAGCTTCTGTTGAAACACTCTGATGTTATGCAGCTTGTTTTATAGGATTGGCTTGTAGTGGGACTTCTTCATTAAGTTGATCAGCAAAAGAAGGTGGAATCATAGGAAAGTCAGTTCTTCTATCCATTGTTCCAGGAGATCCTGCATTTGACAAGTGAAACTGATCAAAAGATCTAGTAAATGAGTCAATATCAAACAACCAATTAGGACCATTTGTTGACTTGGGAAAAGAATGCTCATTGAATTGAACATTGGTTGATTCATCAATAATGTTTAATCTAGGATTAAACACTCTAAAAGCCTTTGAAACAGAGGAATACCCAACAAAGAATCCCTCGTCAGACTTAGGAGCAAACTTTCCTAAATGGTCTCGGGTGTTTAATATTGAGACAGGACAACCAAATGACTTCAAAAATCCAATAAATGGTTTTCTATGAAAAAGAAGTTCATATGGTGTTTTGTTGCTTTCTTTAATTATCAAAGTTTGATTTTGCACAAAGCACGATGTGTTGACAGCTTCTGCCCAAAAGGTAATTGGCAGTTTGGCATCGGCTAGCATTGTTCGTGCTGCTTCAATCAGTGTTCTATTTCTTCTTTCAGCTACTCCATTTTGTTGAGGAGTCCGAGCTGCACTGAATTGATGAGCAATGCTTTTTTGTGTGTAAAATGAACTTAGATCTTCATTTTTAAATTCTGTCCAATTATCACTTCTGATTGATTTTACCTTTAAATCCAGTTGATTTTCAATTTTTATGATAAAATCTTTTATTATTTGGGATGCCTCGCTTTTATGAAGTAAAAAGAAGACCCATGTAAATCGTGTAAAGTCATCTATGATCACCAAACAATAATTCTTCTTCCTAATACTCATGACATGAGTTAGACCAAAGAGATCCATATGAAGAAACTTCAATGGAGAATTGTTTGTGTTCACCAGCTTTGGCTTATGAGAGGACTTATGTTGTTTTCCTTTAAGACATGCAGAATAGTGGTCAATAAAATGAAATTCTTTTTGAGGTAAACCAAGTACATGATTTCCTTTGACCAATGAAATGAAATTCTATTCATGTTTTTGAAATTCGTGTGTCCTAAGCGTCTATGCCAAAGCTGTGACTCATCAAAAGATGCTTTAGACAAAAGACATGTCTCTTCTAATGGATAAGCAGATTTAAGGTTCAAGACATAGGTATTATTCTTTCTCGGAGTCTTCAAGACAACCCATTCTTCAGGAATTTGAAATCCTGGTTTCAGAATGTAGCAATGAGTGTTTGTGAAGTGAGTGGAATATTTCTTGTCACAGATCTGAGACACGCTGAGCAGATTGAAGTTCTGTTGCTCGCAGTAGTTCACTTTATCAAAACTCAGCAATCCATTCGTCATAGATCCTTCCCCTGTAATTCTACCACCTTGTGAATCTCCACCAAATGCCACAGTAGTTCCTTGAATATGCTTGAAGTCATGAAGGAGGGAACTGTCTCCAGTCATGTGTCTGGAGCATCCACTGTCCACATACCATATGCTATTGGACCTGTATTGACGACCCTCTGATGGCATTGGAATTGGACCATCATTAATGTGAGCCATCAGTGCATGATTCTGAAATTGAGGTTGAACTTCCTCTGCGTATAGGCTCCAATCACACACTCCATCTTGTCTGATGAAAAGTGCATTAGATGTTGGTTGGCTATTTCTTTGAGCTTGATGAGCCAATAGAGGTTGTCTTTGATGAATTGGCTGTTGCTGATTATGATGCTGATTTTGATGAAGAGTACTTAACTGAAAGTTTGAATTGGGTTGAGATGAATGCTGACCATGTGAGGTTCTTTGATAGTTGTTGTTGCTTCTTCTGGGAGCATTACATTCCCTAGAGAAATAGCCAGTCATTCCACAGTTAAAACACTTAACTTTGGATTTGTCGTATCCAAGCATTGTGTTCTCATTCAGACTCAGTTTCTTCCCTTTTCGGAAGAATTTCTTGGCTCTTATTGCAATCATGGCCATTTGCCATTGCAAGTCCATTTCTTCAACATCATCAAGATCCATTTCTTCTAGATATTCCTAAATTAAATGAGCTAAAATGAGTCTGCCCCAAGATAAGCCTCAAAACTAGCAACAAAGGCATTGTAAGTTGCCTTTTGCTCTTCAGATCTTTGCTCGCTAGGCATACTGGTGGGTGTTACTGTGGGTTGAGCAGAAGATGATGGTTGTTATGGAGCAGCACAGAATCCAGTTGTCTTTGCTTGATCTCTTGAAGAGAGAAAATCATCTTCTTCAGTCATGAAAGCATTCTCAACAGAATGAGTTTTAGATGGAAACTTGTATGCCTCTGAGGTCCACTGAGATTTCTGCTTCGTTCATCCAACTCTAGAGCTTCAATTTTGGCAATCATAATATCTAGGCTGGTACTCTTCAAATCAAGAGTGTTCTTCAACATAGTGACATTTTGTTTCCAACTTTCTGGTAAGCTGTGCAACATTTTCTTGTTCATTTCCTTTTCTTTGTAAGTAACCCCCATAATCTCAAGATCATTCATTAGTTGTACAAATCTATGAAGCTGCCTTGGGATTGATTCTCTTTTGGTGTGGTAAAAGGTCTCATATTGATTTATCAGTTTATCCTTATTAAATTCAGTAACTTCACTGCTTTCTTCACATATTATCTACAGTGCATCCCAAACCCCTTTGGCTGTTCCATATTTTTCCAGCCTCTTGAGAACATTTATTTTTAAAGCTTGAGTTAGAATGGAGTAGGCTTTAAGGTCAATCTTGATTTTCTTATATTCTTCATCATCAAGATTTAAGTTTGGATCCTCAATGGATATTCTAGCAGTCTTGTACTGAGCAGCTTGATCAACAGTGAGTGACAGAGGAATGTATGGCCGTTTGCAAATAGAGATCCAGTAATCAGGATCTACACCTATAATGTAGTTTCTAAACCTGATTTTCCACTGCTTAAACTCATATTTATGTTTAAGCATTAGAGGTTTAGATGCATGACCAAGTTCAGAATAATTAGTAGAATCCATTTTAATTTTACTGATTTTAATTGTTTTTGAGTATGATTATGTTGATTTTATGTCTTGAATGTTTAGACAGTCTACAGTCCTGGTGTTCTTGATTATCAGTTCTCAGCAGGGTTGCGTAAGGTTGATTTGATGTTGATTCCTAAGGAGATGAAAATACAGAACAAGTAGACGAAGTTTCTTTGCGATTTCTGTATGTATATTTATTAGCAGAGTAGATCTGGCTAATAAACAACTCAATCACTAGATCAATCGATTTTCATTCAAGATCTGTGCTGATTTTGAGATGAATTCAAGAGCCAAGGCTTTGATACCAATTGACTGGGTCCGAGAATAAGAATCTCAGTTGATATGACTCAACTTAGGATCGAATATGAGATTGAGTCAGTGATTAAGTAGCAGAAATACCAAATCACAAAACATTTAATACTGAAAATGATAATAAATGCTTTGTATAATGATGTGAGTAAACAAGATACAAAGACAGCTGGGGTTATTGTTTAAATGAGTAATATTATCAATGTTGAAAGAAGAACTTACAAACTTAGGTCATATTGTTCTATTTATAGGCATACACATAGTCTGTACAAAATGACTAACCTACCCTGATAGCTATACATCAGATACAAGTCTAAGTACAAAATAAGAGCAGCATTTGTAAGTGTTCATCAGCATTTGTTGTTGATAGTCTTCAGCATTAACTTAATTCATCCGCATTAGTTTACGCGGATGAACAAGTCTTTGCAGCATTTCTTTTCGTTCATCCGCATTAGTTATGCGGATGAACAAACACTTGTCCATTTGTTTTTCTTCATCTGTATAGTCAATGCGGATGAACAAATTCTTGTCAGCATTTCTTTTCTTCGTCTGCATTAGTTAATGTGGATAAAAATTCTTGTAAGCATTTGTTCAATGGTCATCCGCATAACTAATGCGGATACTTCACACTTGTTCTTTTCTTCTGTTTCTTTTGCCGCATTTCTTCATGAATGGTCTTATGTATTTCTTCTTAGTCTTTGGTGTTTTCCAACCAGAACAACCTTCAACACTTCTTGAATTGGCATGTATGATCCTTTCAGGATCCAACAACCATCAAAACCCTTGACCTTGAAAGAATTCAAGGAGATCAAGAAGAAGCTCATCAACTGCACAACATTGAGCGACATCTCTTGTGAGGAAGAGTCCATCCAGCTGACATTCATTGATGGATCTTCCAGTTCCGTCACAAGAGATGCATTTCTTGATCTGCTTAGAGGAACACTGGACCAAGCTCTCCAACTTCTTGCAACCAACTCTGTCAGTCTGATTGAAGAAGAGAAGAAGTTAAGGAGGTTGGTGACTCTGTTGGACACTAGGAAAGGGATAAGCTTCTAACAAAACCCCTCAATCCTAGAAAACTAACAATCCAGTGGATGTTCGGTGAATCTTCCCCAGCTTTGCTGTGGAAAGGGAGAATGGTGAAGTGAACAGGCTTGATACTTCATCTCTGCTACACTCTAGCAGACTTGACATTGCTGAGTTAGCAGAGAAACCATTGAAGTGAACAGGCTTGATACTTCATCTTTGCTACACTCCAGCAGATTCGACATTACTGAGTTAGCAGAGAAAACATTCTCCAATCCCTCCAACTCTGAGATAGCTGCTCACATCAGAAATCAACTAAGCAGCCTTCATCTAGCTGAGCTCATAAAGAAGGCCAAGATTGAAGAAGAGTTGAGAAGAGAAGCACAGGATGAGGAAGAAGGCACAACCATAAAAGGGAAGACTTTTCTTTAAATGGTTGAGGGATCCACTTCAGATCCTATAGTTAGATGGGAATATGACTACATTTCCCATCAACTAACTCTCTTCAGAGGGATGCAGCAAAGAGTACATGTCATTCAGAGCAACAGATTTGACTTATTATCTACGAATGACTTGTAAAAAAACCTCACCACCACATCAGGAAAAAACAAAGGACATATAAAATATTGCTCTCCCTGGTGGTTGAGACAGACTTAGGATAGAAGGAGTGAAGTTTTGGTAGCATCAGCCTAGGGAAGTTTGTTTGGATCATATGAGGCTGGTGCAACCAAAACAACACTTAGAACATTTTTGTGTACAAATGAAGAGGTCTTTTGAAGACAAATTCTACTCTTTCGAAGATAGTGTCAAATCTTTTGAAGCATTACCTCTGAAGAGCTTCCGAAGGAAAACTAAGTCTTCTGAGACTAAGTAGTTTTCCTTTTGAAGTATATGAAGAACTTTCAAAGGATAGAACCAAGTCTTCCAAGACCAAGCAGTTCTCCTTCTGAA